>CM019074.1:110227660-110424782 GCA_009667805.1 Leptobrachium leishanense
CCCTATTACCCATGTAACCCTGCAGTGCTTCCCCCATCCTCAACCCTATTACCCATGTAATCCTGCAGTGCTTCCCCCATCCTCTGCCCTATTACCCATGTAACCCTGCAGTGCTTCCCCCATCCTCAACCCTATTACCCATGTAATCCTGCAGTGCTTCCCATCCTCTGCCCTATTACCCACGTAATCCTGCAGTCCTTCCCCATCCTCTGCCCTATTACCCATGTAATCCTGCAGTGCTTTCCCCATTCTCTGCCCTATTACCCATGTAACCCTGCAGTGCTTCCCCCATCCTCAACCCTATTACCCATGTAATCCTGCAGTGCTTCCCCATCCTCTGCCCTATTACCCATGTAATCCTGCAGTGCTTCCCCCATCCTCTGCCCTATTACCCATGTAACCCTGCAGTGCTTCCCCCATCCTCAACCCTATTACCCATGTAATCCTGCAGTGCTTCCCCCATCCTCTGCCCTATTACCCATGTAACCCTGCAGTGCTTCCCCCATCCTCAACCCTATTACCCATGTAATCCTGCAGTGCATTCCCATCCTCTGCCCTATTACCCACGTAATCCTGCAGTCCTTCCCCATCCTCTGCCTTATTACCCATGTAATCCTGCAGTGCTTTCCCCATTCTCTGCCCTATTACCCATGTAACCCTGCAGTGCTTCCCCATCCTCTGCCCTATTACCCATGTAATCCTGCAGTGCTTTCCCATCCTCTGCCCTATTACCCATGTAATCCTGCAGTGCTTTCCCCATCCTCTGCCCTATTACCCATGTAATCCTGCAGTGCTTCCCCCATCCTCTGCCCTATTACCCATGTAATCCTGCAGTGCTTTCCCCATCTCTGCTGCCCTATTACCCATGTAATCCTGTAGTGCTTTCCCATCCTCTGCCCTATTACCCATGTAATCCTGCAGTGCTTCCCCATCCTCTGCCCTATTACCCATGTAATCCTGCAGTGCTTTCCCCATCCTCTGCCCTATTACCCATGTAATCCTGCAGTGCTTTCCCATCCTCTGCCCTATTACACATATAATCCCGCAGTGCTTCACCCATCCTCTGCCCTATTACCCATGTAACCCTGCAGTGCTTTCCCCATCATCTGCCCTGTTACCCATGTAATCCTGCATTGCTTCCCCATCCTCTGCCCTGTTATCCACGTAATCCTGCAGTGCTTCCCCATCCTCTGCCCTATTACCAATGTAATCCTGCAGTGTTTTCCCCCCATCCTCTGCTATTCCCATGAATTGGTGTTTTATCCATGTAATCCTGCAGTGCTTTCCCATCCTCTGCCCTATTACCCATGTAATCCTGCAGTGCTTCCCATCCTCTGCCCTATTACCCATGTAATCCGCAGTGCTTCACCCATCCTCTGCCCTATTACCCATGTAATCCTGCAGTGCTTCCCCATCCTCTGCCCTTTACCCATGTAATCCTGCAGTGCTTCCCCCATCCTCTGCACTATTACCATGTAATCCTGCAGTGCTTTCCCATCCTCTGCCCTATTACCCATGTAATCCTGCAGTGCTTCCCCCATCCTGCCCTATTACCCATGTAACCCTGCAGTGCTTCCCCCATCCTCAACCCTATTACCCATGTAATCCTGCAGTGCTTTCCCCCATCCTCTTCCCTATTACTAGGGATGCACCGATACCACTTTTTTAAGACCGAGTACGAGTACCGATACTTTTCTTTAATGTCATGTGACGCTTTCCAATAAGAACTGACTGTCACGGAATGGCCCAGCACCCTCAGCCAGGGGCGGTGCACAAGGACATGGATTTGGCCATGAACACTTAGGTGCGGTGGCACGCACAGAGTTTTGCAGTACTTTTTATTAGATGTGGTGTAATGAAGTGTCCCCGTTGATTGTGAAATGTGTTCCCTTTGTCTGCCTTGCCCGCCGCTATTTTCCGATCGCCTCGTGGTTGCAATCAGATTATTCGAATCGGAAAATGGCCGATGCGAACCATCCGGTTCGAATCGTAAAATGGCCGATTCGGACCATCCGGTCCGAATCGGCGACTCCCCGAACTGCAACGGCCAATGGGTCCTGTGAGGGCGGGCAGGGATTCCCATTGTATTATAATTTGTGTAAAGTTGATAAATGCCTGAGCTGTGAATAATAAAGCCAGATTTAGCAGTGCATCCAGCCTCGTCTGATGTCTTGATTTCTCCGCCGTGCTTCATCATCTGAGTATTCCCCGCAGTCTCAGGGTACGGTGTCCAACCAGATCCGAACCGAACCGAGCGCTCTGTGCCTGCATCTCGCATCAGGACAGAGGCGCAGCGTATGGTGTTCGGTTCCCAGACTATTAGCCCGAGATCCGATCCGAAGGGCGCGGCCGTGTACCACGCTTCGGTATTGCAAGAGATCGCGGTAAGATCCGAAGACTTTGCCGATCCCGCAAGATCCGAAGCTGCAATCATCTACGATCCGAAAGTCCTCCGCAATCAGATCCGAATATTCCGCCGGAGGAGATCCGATCCCCGAAAACGGCCGGCCGGCCGCAGTCGTACTCCACACCACAAGGTCAGTGAACCAGCTGCTCGGGACGCCGAGTACCGTATGGCTCAGTGGTCGGGCTGGTTCTAGGCAGGGGTCCCCTCCACCGCCCGCTAACCTTCCCAGGGTCACGCCAGGCCGCACGAGACGCCGAGTGCCGCGTCACTCGGTAGTCGGGCCAGCGGTAAGCGCCGGGGCCACGCAGATAGAGCACACCCGCAGGCGGACAACATCCCATTCCGTCATACTGGTGGCAGCGGTGGGATCGCTCTCTGCAGGCCCCTAGGAGACCTACGCCATGGTGGTGTACACCCACTACAACCGGGACACCCTGCGTGGGATGTTGGAGAACCGGGGAGGAACGCCGGGTAATAAGAACCGGAAAACTCTGATTAAGGAGCTGACCAGGATGGATCAGGACAGGGTGACGACGCCCGTCCCCAGCCCTGTCCACGCAGAGGTGGAGGAAGATGCTTGCCTCAGAGAGGTGCGGCGTCGGATCGCCCTGCTCGGAGATGCCCCAGCGGCGGCGGACAGATACGACGTGATTCGGGAGGTTTACCGGGAAGTCGAGCGAGAAAAGGACCGCCAGCACGAGCTGCGGTTGGCAGAGCTCCGCGGAGCAGAGCCTGAATATTTTAACCCCGAACCCTACCCCGTGGAACCCTGGGTCGAGGCTTACAGCTCGACTGGAGCTTCACCCTGGGAATCTGCAAACCCCAGTGATTACCCTTTCGGGACTGACAGCTCGCCTGGAGCCTGTATTGGGGACATCACACATCCCAGCGACCCTCGGATGGAGACTTACAGCTCGCCTGGAGCTGCATCTGAGGGCGCCACATTCCCCGTCGAGGAGCGGTGCTCCTGTGCCGGCACCTTCGCTGACATAGAGGTTGTGTTGTCAAGAAGGCTGCAGGAGGGCCTGGATCGGGACCAGGGGTCCACAGAGGAACTCTGGTACGAGGCCCTGAACCATGAGAGGGACTGCCATGGTGTGTATGTTCCCTCTAACGCTGTCGTTCACCGGGTGCAGTACGACGTGCGAGCAGCGCTCCTGCAAGGTCGGGCCCCAGAGGAGTGGAAGGCCGAGCTCCAGAGTCTGGTGCACCAGGAGATCGCACTGGACGCCGCGTACCACGCGCTCCGGTGGCTAACCGCCCCTCCGACAACGCGCCCTATTGATGGCACCTCCACCGCCAGGCCCCGCTACGGAGGCACGGGGCTGCTCTACGAGAGCATGGCCGCAGACCCCGGGTTCGGTGAAGAGACCGAAGAGCGATTGGAGGAGATTCTGGAGCGACGGGAGCTGGAGCTCCCGTCCGAATCAGGGACTCGGTGTGTTCGAGGAACTGGAGTCCCTAGCAGAGCGAGAGTGGGAGCTCGAGGTGGCCTACCGGAGATTGTTGGACGGCGCTCCGCAGTCGAGCCTGAGTTCCCCGTGCTGGGACGGGTCGGCGGAAGAAGTCGACAGGCCCCAGGTCTGGGACTTATGGGAGGCCGAGGTGGTCCCATGGGTACCCGTGGGGGTCCCAGCAGAGGAAGTTATTCCCTTCACCCCGCAAGCGGACAGGGTGGCTGAGGCCACGGGTCCAGCGGGGAGCTGGCAACGGGGCAGAGCGCCGCGGGCCTCTGTCCACTCCCCGACGCCAAGAGAGTTGTCCTCCAACCAGCGGAGCTGCTGCCACGGGGCAGAGTGCCGCTGGCCTCTGCCCACTACCCACGGTCTGCCCGGAGGAGCAGACGGATGGTTCCCCCGGGCTGGGCTGTGAGCAGCCACTGATTGCCCCGGGGGTGAAGAAACCATCCTCCTGCAAGGTGATCCTCACCAGCAGGAAGGTTATCCCCTTCACCCCGCAAGCGGACAGGGTGGCCGAGGCCACGGGTCCAGCGGGGGAGATGGCAACGGGGCAGAGCGCTGCTGGCCTCTGCCCACCCCCAGTCGCGACGAGAGTCGTTCCCCAACCAGCAGAAGAGCTGGCCACGGGGCAGAGCGCCGCTGGCCTCTGCCCACGGTCTGCCAGGAGGAGCGGACGGATGGTTCTCCCGGGCGGGGCTGTGAGCAGCCCTGGATGGTCCTGGGGGGTGAAGAAACCATCCTCTTGCAAGGGGATCCTCACTCGGCAGAAAAGATTACCCCTTCCACCCCGCAAGCGGACAGGGTGGCCGAGGCCACGGGTCCAGGGGAGGAGGTGGCAACGGGGCCGAGTGCCGCTGGCCCCTGCCCACTGTCTGCCAGGTGGAGCAGACAGATGGTTTTCCCGGGCTGGGTTGTGCGCAGCCGTTGATTGCCCCGGAGGGGGGAAGAAACCATCCTCCCGCAAGGAGATCTCCACCCAGCGGAAGAGCTGACAACGGGGCAGAGCGCCGCTGGCCTCTGCCCGTTCCTCCCAAGTAGCCCCGAGGGGCAGAGCGACGATGACCCCGTGCGACTGCCGTTGCAGCTATTTATTCCCCTCTTCGGCTGCCAGGAAGAGCAGCCGGGTTTGACCCCATTTGTCCCCTCGGTTGCCGTTTCCGTAACTGCCTCTCCAGCAGAAGAGCTGGCAACGGGGCAGAGCGCCGCTGGCCTCTGCCCATCTTTGCAACTCTTTGGCTCGGAGGCCTCCCGCAGCCACGGTTCTTTCCAACGGCTGACCTGGGCACCCGGGGCGCGTGCAGTTAGCACCCGTTTTCCCCGGGTGAGCGATAACCCTGGAGGGGACACAGGAGGTACTCCTCCCCAGACATATGTCCTTTCGCCCAGCCGGGGTAACCCTAAGGACGTGGGGCCCCGACCAAGCTGGCACGGCCGCAAGGCCAAATGGAGAAGCCTGGTGGCCCGGCCTCCCCAGACAGACTACGGGCCTGGGAGCACCGACTTCCCCGGTATGACCCGGTGGGTCAGACCAGGTGCGTCGAACTGGGGGAGGGGGAGGAGTGTCACGGAATGGCCCAGCACCCTCAGCCAGGGCGCGGTGCACAAGGACATGGATTTGGCCATGAACACTTAGGTGCGGTGGCACGCACAGTTTTGCAGTACTTTTTATTAGATGTGGTTATGTGTGGTGTAATACAGTGTTCCCCGTTGATTGTGAAATGTGTTCCCTTTGTCTGCCTTGCCCGCCGCTATTTTCCGATCGCCTCGTGGTTGCAATCAGATTATTCGAATCGTAAAATGGCCGATGCGAACCATCCAGTTCGAATCGTAAAATGGCCGATTCGGACCATCCGGTCCGAATCGGCGACTCCCCGAACTGCAACGGCCAATGGGTCCTGTGAGGGCGGGCAGGGATTCCCATTGTATTCATAATTTGTGTAAAGTTGATAAATGCCTGAGCTGTGAATAATAAACCCAGATTTACCAGTGCATCCAGCCTCGACTGATGTCTTGATTTCTCCGCCGTGCTTCATCGTCTGAGTATTCCCCGCAGTCTCAGGGTACGGTGTTCAACCAGATCCGAACCGAACCGAGCGCTCTGTGCCTGCATCGCGCATCAGGACAGAGGCGCAGCGGACGGTGTTCGGTTCCCAGGCGATTAGCCCGAGATCCGATCCGAAGGGCGCGGCCGTGTACCGCGCTTCGGTATTGCAAGAGATCGCGGTAAGATCCGAAGACTTTGCCGATCCCGCAAGATCCGAAGCTGCAATCATCTACGATCCGAAAGTCCTCCGCAATCAGATCCGAATATTCCGCCGGAGGAGATCCGATCCCCGAAATCGGCCGGCCGCCCGCAGTCGTACTCCACACCCACAAGGTCAGTGAACCAGCTGCTCGGGACGCCGAGTACCGTATGGCTCAGTGGTCGGGCTGGTTCTAGGCAGGGGTCCCCTCCACCGCCCGCTAACCCTTCCCCAGGGTCACGCCAGGCCGCACAAGACGCCGAGTGCCGCGTCACTCGGTAGTCGGGCCAGCGGTAAGCGCCGGGGCCACGCAGATAGAGCACACCCGCAGGCGGACAACATCCCATTCCGTCATACTGACCATATAAAAATGCCCCCAGCTCACATGTATATATTCCCCCCCAAGATACAGTGTCAAGAAAAAGTATGTGAACCCTTTGGGATTACGTGGAGTTTTGCATGAATTGGTCATAAAATGTGCTCTGATCTTCATCTAAGTCACAACAATTTGAAGAACACAGTCTGCTTAAAATAATACTGTCACGGAATGGCCCAGCACCCTCAGCCAGGGGCGGTGCAGTGACAGTGGTGGCTATGGACACTTAGGCGCGGTGGCACGCACCCAGTTTTGCAAGTACTTTTATTTAGATGTGATTATTGTGTGGTGTAATAAAGTGTCCCCGTTGGTTTATTGCGTAATGTATTTTCCCTTTGTCTGCCTTGTCCGCCGCCATTTTCCGATCACCTTGTGGCGCAGTTCAGAATCTACGATTCGTAAAATGGCCGATTCGGACCATCCGGTCCGAATTGGTGACTCCCTGAATCGTAATGGCCAATGGGTCCTGGGAGGGCGGGCAAGGATTCCCATTGTATTGTAATTCTGTGGAAAGTGATAAATGCCTGAACTGTGAATAATAAAGCCAGATTTAGCAGTGCATCCAGCCTCGACTGATGTGGTTATTTTTCCGCCGTACTTTTCGTTCTGAGAATCCCTCGAGGTCTCAGGATACGGTGCCACCCAGATCCGAACCGAACCGAGCGCTCTGTGCCTGCATCGAGCATCAGGGCAGAGGCGCAGCGGAAGGTGATTCGGTTCCCAGATCGAGAGATCCGATCCGAAGGGCGCGGCCGTGTACCGCGCTTCGGTATTGCGAGGGATTGCGGTAAGATCCGAATCCCTCGCCCATCCCGCAAGATCCGAAGATTCATCTGTCCCCGATCCGAAAAGTCCTCCACCGGAGATCCGAAGATTCACCCGCACCTGGATCGGAAACGTTTCCCGCAAGAGAAGATCCGAAACGTTTCCCACATAAGATCCGAAGATTCCTCCGCGGCTGGCAGATCCGATTTCCACGAACGTCCCACACCCATAAGGTCAGTGAACCAGCTGCTCGGGACGCTGAGTGCCGTATGGCTCAGTGGTCGGGCTGGTTCTAGGCAGGGGTCCCCTCCACCGCCCGCTAATCCCTTCCCGGGGTCACGCCAGGCCGCACGAGACGCCGAGTGCGCGCCACTCGGTAGTCGGGCCAGCGGTAAGCGACGGGGTCACGCAGATTGAGCACACCCGCAGGCGGAACAACATCTCCATTCCGTCATAAATACAACACAAACATTATATGTTTTTATGTTTTTATTGAACAGAACATGTAAACAGTCACAGTGGAGGGAGGAAAAAGTATGTGAACCTTTGGACTTAATAACTGGTTGACCCTCCTTTGGCAGCAATAACCTCAACCAAACGTTTCCTGTAGTTGCAGATCAGACCTGCACAACGATCTGGAGTAATTTTGGACCACTCCTCTTCATAAAACTGTTTCAGTGTAGCAATATTCTTGGGATGTCTGGTGTGAATCGCTCTCTTAAGGTCATGCCACAGCATTTCAATCGGGTTGAGGTCAGGACTCTGACTGGGCCACTCCAGAAGGCGTATTTTGTTTTATTGAAGCCATTCTTTTGTTGAATTACTTGTATGCTTTCTGTCATTGTCCTGTTGCATCACCCATCCTCTGTGGAGCTTCAGTTGGTGGACAGATGGTTTTACGTTTTCCTGCAAAATGTCTTGATAAACTCGAATTCATTTTTCCATCAATGACAACAATCCGTCCAGGCCCTGAGGCAGCAAAGCAGCCCCAAACCATAATGCTCCCTCCGCCATGTTTTACAGTGGGGATGAGGTTTTGATGTTGGTGTGCTGTGCCTTTTTCTCCACACATAGTGTTGTGTGTTTTTTCCAAACAACTCAATTTTGGTTTCATCTGTCCACAGAATATTTTTCCAGTAGTGCTGTGGAACATCCAGGTGCTCTTTTGCAAACTTCAAACGTGCTGCAATATTCTTTTTGGACAGCAATGGCTTCCTCCGTGGTGTCCTCCCATGTACTCCATTCTTGTTTAATGTTTTCCTTATTGTACATATGTAAACAAAAATTTTAACATGTGCCAGAGATTTCTGAAAGTCTTTAGCTGACACTCTAGGATTCTTCTTTACCTCATTAAGCATTCTGCGCTGTGCTCTTGCAGTCATCTTTACAGGACGAACACGTCTAGGGAGAGTAGCAACAGTGCTGAACTTTCTCCATTTGTAGACAGTCTGTCTTACCGTGGACACATGAACATCAAGGCTTTTGGAGATACTTTTGTAACCCTTTCCAGCTTCATGCAAGTCAACAATTCTTGATCGTAGGTCTTCTGAGAGCTCTTTTCTGCGAGGCATGGTTCACATCAGGCAGTGCTTCTTGAAACCAGTAAACCCAAAACGGGTGTGTGTTTTCAAAGGGCAGGACAGCTTTCAGCAACACATCCAATAATATCACACTGATTGGACTCAAGGTTGGCTCACTCCTGGCTCCAATTAGCTCTTGGAGAAGTCATTAGGCTAGGGGTTCACATTCTTTTTCCACCCTGCACTGTGAATGTTTACATCTTCTGTTCAATAAACACATGAAAACATATAATGATTGTGTTGTATTATTTTAAGCAGACTGTGTTTTTCAAATTGTGACTTAGATGAAGATCAGAGCACATTTTATGACCAATTCATGCAAAACTCAACTTAATCCCAAAGGGTTCACATACTTTTTCTTGCAACTGTATATATACATTCATACTGCCCCAGCTCATGGATTTGCCCCAGCTCACACATGGATTTGCCCCAGCTCACACATGGATTTGCCCCAGCTCACACATGGATTTGCCCCAGCTCACACATGGATTCTCCCCTCCGGCACTCTCCGCGATGATACTTACCTTCCTGGGCGATGCCAGAAAAGTCTTCGCACGTGCGCTCGTTGGAAGGATCCCACGTGGTTGCAGCTGGGGGCATGTGATCGCGGCTGGGGGCCTTCCAACGAGCGCACGAGCGGAAACATTCCCGGCGTCGCCCAGGAAGGTAAGTATCATTGCGGAGAGCTCCAGGTGCCTGTCCGAATGCTCTATCGGCATTCGGACAGGCCCTGCAGCTGCTCACTGTGTTCATACTTACCTTCCTGGGCGACACCGGGAAAGTTTCTGCGCGTGCGCTCACTGGAAGGCCCCAGCCGCGATCACATGGTCCCACGTGGTTGCGGCTGGGGGCCTTCCAACGAGCGCACGCGCAAAGACTTTCCCAGCGTCGCCCAGGAAGGTAAGCATCATCGCGAAGAGCAGCTGCAGGGCCTGTCCGAATGCCGATAGAGCATTCGGACAGCCGCCCCAGCCCCTCGGATGCCGGCAAGCCGGTTAAATGCAGGCTTCCGGTATCGGGGAAAATATCGGGGGTACTGCACGAGTACCAAGTAGCCCTGCAGTACCCGGTATCGGCACCGATACTAGTATCGGTATCGGTGCAACCCTACCTATTACCCATGTAATCCTGCAGTGCTTTCCCCATCCTCTGCCCTAATACCCATGTACCGTATTTTTCGCTCCATAAGACGCACCTGACCATAAGACGCACCTAGTTTTTAGAGGAGGAAAACCGGAAAATAAATATTCTGAATGAAATAGTGAAATAATGGATATGCCTTAGCTCACACGTGGATATGCCTTAGCTCACACATGGATTTGCCCCAGCCAGCTCTCACATGGATTTGCCCCAGCCAGCTCACACATGGATTTGCCCCATCAGCTCTCACATGGATTTGCCCCAGCCAGCTCACACATGGATTTGCCCCATCAGCTCTCACATGGATTTGCCCCATCAGCTCACACATGGATTTGCCCCAGCCAGCTCACACATGGATTTGCCCCATCAGCTCTCACATGGATTTGCCCATCAGCTCACACATGGATTTGCCCCAGCCAGCTCTCACATGGATTTGCCCCAGCCAGCTCACACATGGATTTGCCCCAGCCAGCTCACACATGGATTTGCCCCAGCCAGCTCACACATGGATTTGCCCCATCAGCTCACACATGGATTTGCCCATCAGCTCTCACATGGATTTGCCCCAGCCAGCTCTCACATGGATTTGCCCCATCAGCTCTCACATGGATTTGCCCCATCAGCTCACACATGGATTTGCCCCATCAGCTCTCACATGGATTTGCCCCATCAGCTCACACATGGATTTGCCCCATCAGCTCTCACATGGATTTGCCCCAGCCAGCTCTCACATGGATTTGCCCCATCAGCTCACACATGGATTTGCCCCAGCCAGCTCACACATGGATTTGCCCCATCAGCTCTCACATGGATTTGCCCCAGCCAGCTCACACATGGATTTGCCCCAGCCAGCTCTCACATGGATTTGCCCCATCAGCTCACACATGGATTTGCCCCATCAGCTCACACATGGATTTGCCCCATCAGCTCTCACATGGATTTGCCCCATCAGCTCTCACATGGATTTGCCCCAGCTCACATATGGATATGGCCCAGCAGCTCGTGGATGTGCCTCCGCTCACCTGCCGCCGCCGCCGCGCGTTCGTCTCCCTCTGAGCATGCGTCCGGCGGCAGGAAGCTTGGGCACTCGCCTGGGGAGCCACGTGACCGCGATCTCGGGAGATCGTGGTCACGTGGCTCCCCCAGGCGAGTGCCCAAGCTTCCTGCCGCCGGACGCATGCTCAGAGGGAGACGAACGCGGCGGCGGCAGGTGAGCGGAGGCACATCCACGAGCTGCTGGGCCATATTCGCTCCATAAGACGCACCCACTTTCCCCCCACTTTTTGGGGGGAAAAAAGTGCGTCTTATGGAGCGAAAAATACGGTAATCCTGCAGTGCTTTCCCCATCCTCTGCCCTATTACCCATGTAATCCTGCAGTGCTTCCCCCATCCTCTGCCCTATTACCCATGTAATCCTGCAGTGCTTTCCCATCCTCTGCCCTATTACCCATGTAATCCTGCAGTGCTTCCCCATCCTCTGCCCTATTACCCATGTAATCCTGCAGTGCTTTCCCCATCCTCTGCCCTAATACTCATGTAATCTGCAGTGCTTTCACATCCTCTGCCCTATTACCCATGTAATCCTGCAGTGCTTCCCATCTCTGCTATTACCCACGTAATCCTGCAGTGCTTTCCCCATCCTCTGCCCTATTACCCATGTAATCCTGCAGTGCTTCCCCATCCTCTGCCCTAATACCCATGTAATCCTGCAGTGCTATCCCCCATCCTCTGCCCTATTACCCATGTAATCCGGCAGTGCTTCCCCATCCTCTGCCCTATTACCCATGTAATCCTGCAGTGCTTTCCCATCCTCTGCCCTATTACCCATGTAATCCTGCAGTGCTTCCCCCATCCTCTGCCCTATTACCCATGTAATCCTGCAGTGCTTTCCCCATCCTCTGCCCTATTACCCATGTAATCCTGCAGTGCTTTCCCCATCCTCTGCCTATTACCCATGTAATCCTGCAGTGCTTTCCCATCCTCTGCCTATTACCATGTATCCTGCAGTGCTTTCCCCATCCTCTGCTATTACCCATGTAACCCTGCAGTGCTTTCCCATCCTCTGCCTATTACCCATGTAATCCTGCAGTGCTTTCCCTCCTCTGCCTATTACCCATGTAATCCTGCAGTGCTTTCCCCATCCTCTGCCTATTACCCATGTAATCCTGCAGTGCTTCCCCATCCTCTGCCCTATTACCCATGTAATCCTGCAGTGCTTTCCCCATCCTCTGCCCTATTACCCATGTAATCCTACAGTGCTTCCCCCATCCTCTGCCCCATTACCCATGTAATCCTGCAGTGCTTCCCCCATCCTCTGCCCTATTACCCATGTAATCCTGCAGTGCTTCCCCATCCTCTGCCTATTACCCATGTAATCCTACAGTGCTTCCCCCATCCTCTGCCCTATTACCCATGTAATCCTGCAGTGCTTCCCCCATCCTCTGCTATTACCCATGTAATCCTGCAGTGCTTTCCCCATCCTCTGCCCTATTCCATGTAATCACAGTGCTTTCCCCATCCTCTGCCCTATTACCCATGTAATCCTACAGTGCTTTCCCCATCCTCTGCCCTATTACCCATGTTCCTGCAGTGCTTTCCCCATCCTCTGCCCTATTACCCATGTAATCCTGCAGTGCTTTCCCCATCCTCTGCCCTATTACCCATGTAATCCTGCAGTGCTTTCCCCATCCTCTGCCCTATTACCCATGTAATCCTACAGTGCTTTCCCCCATCCTCTGCCCTATTACCCATGTAATCATGCAGGGCTTTCCCCCATCCTCTGCCCTATTACCCATGTAATCCTGCAGTGCTTTCCCATCCTCTGCCCTATTACCCATGTAATCCTGCAGTGCTTTCCCCATCCTCTGCCCTATTACCCATGTAATCCTGCAGTGCTTTCCCCATCCTCTGCCCTATTACCCATGTAATCCTGCAGTGCTTCCCCATCCTCTGCCCTAGTACCTGTCGGGTATATTACAGAAAGGAAAAAATAAAATGGATGCCTGTAGCCATTTTGTTTTTAAAGACAGTCTTTTCTTTTAATTTTCTCTAGGTTTAGAAATAAACGAGATTTTTTTTTAAAGAGTTCATTCCTGGGTGAAGTTTTTTATATTTTTTTTAGAAGTGCCAGACATGAAGGAACCTAGAATGTTTTTGTGTGATAATGCTAGAGTTAAGTGCTAAGACGTGTCATAATTAAATTTATTGGTCTGTCTTAAGTCTTTAAACAAAAGATATTTTGTCTTTTGGGTATAGGAATATAAGAGTTAATATTTTGTAAGGTAATATATATTTACAAAATATATGTTTATAATCAAGGTATATTTTATTATATTTACAGTAGGAAATGTATACTCCAATAACTATTGTAGAAAGTATATAATTGGTAAATAATAAAAATTACTAAACAATAGATTCTGTTGCGTTAACCAGAAAATAATTCAGCTGATAGTAAGTAATTTTGAAAGGAGTGAGGATATAAATTAGATATGATAGGTAGAGACACAGTGTCTATAGTGACAGAGAGAGTCTTTGTTAAGTCAGATTGAACTTTGACCCGAAATAAGAATATTAAAAAGAAATGGTGGAATTAATTAAGAAGTGCAATACTGCCCTCTAGAGGATAGTAAATATTATATTTGATATACCAATAATATTGCCAGTGACGTCAAATTGACTATAATAAGTGGCAATGTTGGTTGCAAATCAGTCCGAGATTCCAGCATTCAGACTCACACCGAAATGCATTACACATGACCCTCTGAGAGTCCAAGATTCCAACACTCAGACACACCCCACGATGCAGGCAGATCCCAGGACATGAGGCAATCAAGATTCTCACCAAATCTCTGACTCACATGCATTGATTATCTGATATCGATAATCTTCACATATTCCAAAACAAAGCATTACATAGAAAATTCCAAGGCAGACTCATTAAAATCCAGATTGGACAGGTAATGTATGAAATTTAGGAATTAATGTAATTATATATATATTTGTAGATATTCTTGCAACGTAGACTGAGATTTCTCAGATACTGGGTAACTCCAAAAATTCTAAGTATTTCTATTCTGCAGATAGAAATATGAAGAAGTGGACATAAGGATTTATTCCTAAAAGAAATGTTGTAAGATTGATACCAATATATATACTGAATCTGGAAATTACTGTGATTAAAATTAATAAGCAAGGAATTATATAACTACAAAATAAAAAGCAAAAGATTAGAAGTTTAATTCTCTAGATTAGGGGAGGATTCACTAAATAAATTTTTATTACTTATCATTAAATTAGCTCATTTTTTGTTGATCCATGTAGCATAGAGAGAAATATATATTTCTATAAGAGCTGGCTGGTTAAACATTGTTTGCTGGGAAATGCATGTTGTATTAAGCAGAAATGTTTATTAACCATTTGTGTATTAGTTACTAACTGATAAGGTAAATGATATTATTCATATATGCAGTTACTAACCGGAGATACATATATTGTGAAGCTAGTTTTTATATGCTGATGGATTGTGGTTTATAAATCTTTGTCTATGATATGAGATTTGAAACTTTTTTGTATACGTAATAAATATATATTTTTATCCGATTATTTATTAGCGTATTCTTCAAAGCAAAACACAGACAATTAAAAGAATTTAGGAGAATTTCTAGGAAATATAAACGATTCCCGGATCCCACCACGCAGTACTTAACCCCCAACACTCCACAAAACTCAGAAGCTACCAACAGTGTAGCTGTGAATGATCCCTATCTGTCTGGTCCTTAGAATTGGCCAGGTAAACTAGCTAGACAGAAAAGGGTTAACAATACGGAGAGGAGTCAGCCGAGCCAGAATCAGGAATACAGAGTTCAGAATGGTCAAATGGAATAGCCAGGTCGGTATCAGAGCAGTAGCGTAGTACAAGAAAATAGTCTAGGGCAACAGAAGGCAGAATGGTCAGAACACAAGCAGAGGTCAATAACAGGTTAAATCAATATAGCAGTCAGGTACAAGGAGCTCAGGTATGGATAACCACGATCTGGCAACTTCTGAAACTATACTGAGCTTTTTTAAAGACCTTCACCAGACCACGCCCCCCACTCAAGCCACACCTCATGCAATCACCTCCCTGCCTGTCTCCATTTAAACCGGGCAGTGGTCAGCGAGCAGCATCAGACTTGCTGTCCTCAAGCACACAGGTAGGGCTGGAAGCCCCAACGTTACAGTACCCCCCTCTCCACGGGAGGCCACGGACGACCAACAGGACGAGCGGCAATACGACCACCAGGGCGATCGGGGTGCGAGGCATGGAACGCCCTGACCAACCTAGAGGCAGACATGTCGGAAGCTGGAATCCAGGACCGGTCTTCCGGGCCATAGCCCACCCAATCGACCAAGTACTGCAGAACACCCCTGCACAACCTAGAATCCAAAACCCTCCTAACCTCATACTCTGATTCACCATCAACCTGAACAGGTGGAGGAGGAGGAACGACCCGCGTGTACCTGTTACACAACAAAGGTTTCAGTAGGGAGGTGTGGAAGACGTTGTGCATGCGAAGATGTTTAGGAAGGGCAAGAGCATAAGCCACAGGATTAATGCGGCGAATGATCTTATATGGACCTATAAACCGAGGTCCCATTTTCATAGAAGGCACCCGCAACTTCACGTTCCTAGTGGACAACCAAACTCTATCCCCCACGTTATAGGAGGGAGCTTGTAACTTATGCCTGTCAGCCTTGCGTTTCTGGACAGCAACATTGCGCTCCATATTTACGCGAATCTGTCTCCAAATCTCTTGTAGTTGAGTGAGATGGTCATCGAGAGCCGGGATGGCCTGTTCATTAAACTGAAGCGGTAGAGCCGGAGGGAAAAAACCATAGACAGCAGAAAAAGTAGAGTGGCCAGTGGTCTCATTAACGGCGTTATTACGTGCATACTCAGCCCAGGGCAACAACTCCGACCAATTGTCTTGTTGTTGTGTGGTAAAGCAACGTATGTACTGCTCGAGACCCTGATTTGCCCGCTCTGCTGCCCCATTGGTTTGTGGATGGTATGCTGAAGAGAAGGCCAATCGCACCCCCATCTCCGCACAGAAAACCCTCCAGAAACGAGAGACGAACTGAGCTCCTCTGTCAGAGACTATTTCAGACGGAACCCCATGTATTCGTACAATCTCTCTAGCAAAGACAACCGCCAGTTCTTTGGCTGTAGGAAGCTTAGGTAAAGGGACAAAATGAGCCATTTTGGAGAAGCGGTCTACAACTGTCAGAACCACAGTATGACCTTTGGACTTCGGCAAGTCCACAATAAAATCCATAGATAGATGAGACCAAGGCCTCTTAGGCGTGGGTAAAGGCTGCAATAGACCGACAGGCAAGGTTTTACTGGTTTTGCTTCTGGCACAGATTTGACAAGCCAAAACAAACAGGCGTACGTCCTGTCGCATGGTGGGCCACCAGAACTGTCTGGAAATACTGGTAAGAGTCTTAGTAATACCAGGATGACCTGCTGGTTTAGAATCATGAAACATTATGAGTAATTCTTGTCTTTCCTTTTCAGGTACAAACAACATATCTGGAGGCTTGTCAGGTGGAGCCCCCACTTGAGCTGCCTGGAGACGTTCCAGGAAAGGCGAGGAGACAGACAAGACTGTGGAAGCCACAATACGTTCAGGAGGAACTATAGGATTGTGGTCTTGTGTATTAGATTCATATGGGTCATATTGACGAGATAAGGCATCAGCCTTTACATTGCGGTCACCTGGTCTGTAAGTCAATACAAAATTAAACCGGGACAGTAGCAATGACCACCTGGCCTGTCTCGAGTTCAACCATTTAGCATCCCCGATGTACGTAAGGTTCTTATGATCAGTGATTATCAACAAAGGATGTACCTTCCAACAAATGTCTCCACTCTGACAGGGCAGACACAATAGCAAGCAATTCTCTGATGCCAATATCATAATTGCGTTCTGCTGGTGATAATTTTCTTGAAAAGAACCCACAAGGATATATTGGTTTCCCTGGAGATTCTCTTTGAGACAGGACAGCCCCAATGCCTATCTCAGAAGCATCAACCTCAAGAATAAACGGAATCCTGGGATCAGGATGCCGTAACACGGGAGCGGAAGTGAAAGCTGTTTGAGGGCTTCGAATGCCTGTTTGGATTGAGAAGACCAGATCTGGTTCTTCAGACCTTTACGTGTCATATTAATGATAGGAGAGGCTATAGCGGAATAATTCTTGATAAATCTCCTATAATAGTTAGAAAACCCCAGAAACCTCTGTATGGCTTTGAGACTTGAGGAAGAGGCCATTCTGAGATGGCCGTGAGTTTAGAAGGATCCATCTCAAAACCCTCTGGAGTGATAATATACCAAGGAATTTCACAGTAGTAATGTCGAATAAACACTTCTCTAGTTTGCAATAAAGACCATTGTCCAGTAATTTAGCTAATACCTGTCTGACATGTGCATGGTGGGTTTTCAGATCGGGAGAGTAAATCAATATATCGTCTAGGTATACTATAACAAAGGTTTGCAAGAAATCTCTGAGCACATCATTAATAAAATCCTGGAATACCGCTGGAGCATTACAAGACCGAAAGGCATGACCAAGTATTCATAATGCCCACTCCTGGTGTTAAATGCTGTTCTCCACTCATGCCCCTCTTTTATGCGTATCAAATTGTAAGCTCCTCTTAAATCAAGTTTAGTGTACACTGCTGAACCCCTTAACCTGTCGAACAGTTCCGATATGAGAGGGATAGGGTACACGTTCTTAATGGTGATCTTGTTAAGCCCCCTATAATCAATACACGGGCGTAGATCTCCCTTTTTTTTCGACACAAAAAAGAATCCAGCCCCTGCTGGAGAAGAGGAACGTCGGATAAAACCTCTCTCCAAATTCTCCTTGATATACTCCTCCATAATTTGGTTCTCCTTTATGGAAAGAGGGTATACTTTGCCTCGAGGGAGGCATGGTACCTGGATGAATATCAATAGCACAATCATATGGTCTATGTGGAGGTAGTTTGTCTGCCTCTCTTTTATCAAATACAGCCCTGAGGTCTGCATATTGTTCAGGAACTTCAGTAGACAATGGAGGGGCTGTGGGTGTGTTCAGGGCACCGACATGCTGAATGGGTATTAAACAAGTCCCAAAACATGCGAACTCCAAGACAGTATCTCTCCTTTAACCCAATCAATAACGGGATTGTGTTCCACCAACCAGGGGAAACCAAGTACAACAGGATTGGAAGGTGAGTGGATAACTTGGAATATGATCTTTTCTTTATGCAAGAGACCAGTAGTAAGAACTACTGTAACCGTATCGTGAGTAATCCTAGGGCAGGATAACGGCCTGCCATCTATGGCTTCAACGGCTAAGGGTGTCTCTCTTACAACCAGAGGTAGAGAAATGGAAGAAGCGTAGTTAACATCAATAAAGTTACCAGCAGCCCCAGAATCCACAAAAGCGGTGTTATGTGTGGTCTTGGTCTCCCAAGCCAAGGATACTGGTAACATAAGTTTAGTGTCTTTGATGGGTGTGACATGCATGTCTCCTAAGTCCTGTCTCCTCAGCTGCCTTAGGTGCGGTAGTGTTCCGGCTTATCATGCATCTTAGGGCGAGTAGGACATTGAAATCGTACATGTCCCTCCAAACCACAATAGAGGCACAATCCCTCACGAAAACGCCTTGTTCTCTCCTCCTCTGTAAGCCTAGTACGGCCTAGTTGCATAGACTCTGAGGGAGGAGATAACTCTCTGGGTGGTGCTTGAAAGACAGGGGCCAACCTAGGTAACGGTCTCTTGGGTCTCTCTCTTGGAGTCCTTCTATCCCTTATCTGATTATCCAGATCTATTACAGTAATCAATGAGTTCACACAATACCTCAGGTAGTTTACGTGGAGCTAATTCATGCATCAACGACTCTGATAACCCCTCCATAAAAGCCAGAACCAGTGTCTCATTTGTCCAGTTCACATCAGAAACTAAGGTTTTAAATTCTATGGCATAATCAGACACAGTCCTGTTCCCTTGACGTATGCGGAACAAGGATTTGCCAGCTACCGTGGCCTTTCTGGTAGGATTAAATGTACGTTGTAACTCGGCTATGAATTCTTTATAATCCCGTACAATAGGTCTTTCTGCCTCCCATAAAGGAGTCGCCCATGTCAACGCTCTGCCAGACAGATGGTTAATAATAAACCCCACTTTGGCAATGTCAGAGAAAAACATCTGTGGATTTAATTTAAAATGAATATCCACATGGACCAAAAATCCCCGGCACTCAGAGGGAGTACCGTCAAACCTCATAGGAGCGCTCATGTGTACCTGGGATGTCTGAACGACAGGGGGCTCAGGTATATCAAGCGGGGGTGCAACCCCAGCTGGTTCCAGGTGTGCAGTACGATTCAGGATAGTTTGTAAGGCAATGGCAAACTGATCCATCCTATGATCCTGCTCATCCTGTCTGGATACAAAGGTAGCCAAGTGCTGTGTTAAATCTGCGGGATCCATATTGGCCAGATCGTAATGTCACGGTTCCCGGATCCCACCACGCAGTACTTAACCCCCAACACTCCACAAAACTCAGAAGCTACCAACAGTGTAGCTGTGAATGATCCCTATCTGTCTGGTCCTTAGAATTGGCCAGGTAAACTAGCTAGACAGAAAAGGGTTAACAATACGGAGAGGAGTCAGCCGAGCCAGAATCAGGAATACAGAGTTCAGAATGGTCAAATGGAATAGCCGGGTCGGTATCAGAGCAGTAGCGTAGTACAAGAAAATAGTCTAGGGCAACAGAAGGCAGAATGGTCAGAACACAAGCAGAGGTCAATAACAGGTTAAATCAATATAGCAGTCAGGTACAAGGAGCTCAGGTATGGATAACCACGATCTGGCAACTTCTGAAACTATACTGAGGGTTTTTAAAGACCTTCACCAGACCACGCCCCCCACTCAAGCCACACCTCATGCAATCACCTCCCTGCCTGTCTCCATTTAAACCGGGCAGTGGTCAGCGAGCAGCATCAGACTTGCTGTCCTCAAGCACACAGGTAGGGCTGGAAGCCCCCAACGTTACAATATGTGTCTCGTATGGATTTCTTATGAAATAATAATCCCTGATATATTGGAGGCAACTGCCGAGATAGGTCCAGTAAGTCCAATATAGACATATTGGAGGCTTGGCTGAGAAGTCCAATATACAGTGGCAAGAAAAAGTATGTGAACCCTTTGGGATTACGTGGAGTTTTGCATGAATTGGTCATAAAATGTGCTCTGATCTTCATCTAAGTCACAACAATTTGAAAAACACAGTCTGCTTAAAATAATACAACACAAACATTATATGTTTTCATGTGTTTATTGAACAGAACATGTAAACATTCACAGTGCAGGGTGGAAAAAGTATGTGAACCCCTAGCCTAATGACTTCTCCAAGAGCTAATTGGACTCAAGGTTGGCTCACTCCTGGCTCCAATCAGTGTGATATTATTGGATGTGTTGCTGAAAGCTGTCCTGCCCTTTAAAAAACACACACCATTTGGGTTTACTGGTTTCAAGAAGCACTGCCTGATGTGAACCATGCCTCGCAGAAAAGAGCTCTCAGAAGACATACGATCAAGAATTGTTGACTTGCATGAGGCTGGAAAAATCGTTCCAAAAGTATCTCCAAAAGCCTTGATGTTCATGTGTCCACGGTAAGACAGACTGTCTACAAATGGAGAAAGTTCAGCACTGTTGCTACTCTCCCTAGGCGTGGTCGTCCTGTAAAGATGACTGCAAGAGCACAGCGCAGAATGCTTAATAAGGTAAAGAAGAATCCTAGAGTGTCAGTTAAAGACTTACAGAAATCTCTGGCACATGCTAACATTTTTGTTGACACATCTACAATAAGGAAAACATTAAACAAGAATGGAGTACATGGGAGGACACCACGGAGGAAGCCATTGCTGTCCAAAAAGAATATTGCAGCACGTTTGAAGTTTGCAAAAGAGCACCTGGATGTTCCACAGCACTACTGGCAAAATATTCTGTGGACAGATGAAACCAAAATGGAGTTGTTTGGAAAAAACACAAACACTATGTGTGGAGAAAAAAAAGCACAGCACACCAACATCAAAACCTCATCCCCACTGTAAAACATGGCGGAGGGAGCATCATGGTTTGGGGCTGCTTTGCTGCCTCAGGGCCTGGACGGATTGTTGTCATTGATGGAAAAATGAATTCCAGAGTTTATCAAGACATTTTGTAGGAAAACGTAAGACCATCTGTCCGCCAACTGAAGCTCCGCAGAGGATGGGTGATGCAACAGGACAATGACCCAAAGCATACAAGTAATTCAACAAAAGAATGGCTTCAACAAAACAAAATAAGCTTTCTGGAGTGGCCCAGTCAGAGTCCTGACCTCAACCCGATTGAAATGCTGTGGCATGACCTTAAGAGAGCGATTCACACCAGACATCCCAAGAATATTGCTACACTGAAACAGTTCTGTGAAGAGGAGTGGACCAAAATTATTCCAGATCGTTGTGCAGGTCTGATCTGCAACTACAGGAAACGTTTGGTTGAGGTTATTGCTGCCAAAGGAGGGTCAACCAGTTATTAAGTCCAAAGGTTCACATACTTTTTCCACCCTGCACTGTGAATGTTTACATGTTATGTTCAATAAACACATGAAAACATATGTTTGTGTTGTATTATTTTAAGCAGACTGTGTTTTTCAAATTGTTGTGACTTAGATGAAGATCAGAGCACATTTTATGACCAATTCATGCAAAACTCCACCTAATCCCAAAGGGGTCACATACTTTTTCTTGCCACTGTATATAACGTGTTGTATTCACGTGCAGAGATTATATCCGACATACCCATGTAATACTGCAGTGCTTCCCCCATCCTCTGCCCTATTACCCTTTGTCACGGTTCCCGGATCCCACCATGCAGTCCTTAAAGCCCAACATTCCACAGAGCCCAAAAGCTACCAACAGGGTAGCCGTAGAACAATCCCTAACTGTCTGGTCCTTAGAAAGGGTTAATCAAAGACAATGTCGTAATACGAAACCAGGTTAGCAACACAGGGGTAGTCAGACGAGCCAGAATCAGGAATACAGAGTATAGAATAGTCAAATGGAATAGCCGGGTCGATATCAGTGCAGAAGCGTAGTACAAGAAAATAGACTAGGGCAACGGAAGGCAGAATAGTCAGTAAACAAGCAGAGGTCAATAACAGGTTAAATCACAATAGAATTCGGGTACAAGGAGCTCAGGTATGGATAACCACGATCTGGGACTGCTTAGAAGGAACTGTGGGTTTTTAAAGACCTTCACCAGACCGCGCCCCCCTCAAGCCACGCCTCATGCAGCCACCTCCCTGCCTGTCTCTATTTAAACCGGGTGTTGGTCAGCGAGCAGCATCAGACATGCTGCCTTCAAGCACACTGGAGGCCCCCAACGTTACAGTACCCCCTCTCCACGGGAGGCCACCGGACGACCAACAGGACAAGTGGCAGGACGACCACTGGGGCGAGTGGCAGGACGACCACTGGGGCGAGTGGCAGGATGACCACCAGGGCGATCGGGGTGCGAGGCATGGAATGCCCTGACCAACCTAGAGGCAGACATGTTGGAAGCCGAAATCCAGGACCGGTCCTCCGGACCATAACCCACCCAATAGACCAAGTACTGCAGAGCACCCCTGAACAGCCTAGAATCCAGAACTTTTCTAACCTCATACTCTGAGGAGGAACGACCCGCTTGTACCTGTTACACAACAAAGGCTTCAGTAGGGAGGTGTGGAAGATGTTGTGCAAGCAAAGATGTTTAGGAAGGCAAGAGCATAAGACACAGGGTTAACACGGCAAATGATCTTGTATGGACCTATAAACCGAGGTTCCATTTTCATAGAAGACACCCGCAACTTCACATTCCTAGTGGACAACCAAACTCTATCCCCCACGTTGTAGGAAGGAGCTTGTAACCTATGCCTGTCAGCCTTGCGTTTCTGGACAGCAACATTGCGCTCCATTTTTTCACGATTCTGTCTCCAAATCTCTTGTAGTTGTGTGAGATGTTCATCGAGAGCCGGGATAGCCTGTTCAGAAAACTGAAGCGGTAGAGCCGGAGGGAAAAAACCATAGATGGCAGAAAAAGGAGCGTGTCCATTGGTCTCATTAACAGCGTTATTACGTGCATACTTAGCCCAGGGCAACAACTCCGACCAATTGTCTTGTTGTTGTGTGGTAAAGCAACGTATGTACTGCTCGAGACCCTGATTTGCCCTCTCTGCTGCCCCATTGGTTTGTGGATGATATGCTGAAGAGAAGGCCAATCGCACCCCCATCTCCGCACAGAAATCCCTCCAGAAACGAGAGAGAGACGAACTGAGCTCCTCTGTCAGAGACTATTTCAGACGGAACCCCATGTATCCGTACAATCTCTCTAGCAAAGACAACCGCCAGTTCTTTGGCTGTAGGAGGCTTAGGTAAAGGGACAAAATGAGCCATTTTGGAGAAGCGGTCTACAACTGTCAGAACCACAGTATGACCTTTGGACTTCGGCAAGTCCACAATAAAATCCATAGATAGATGAGACCAAGGCCTCTTAGGCGTGGGTAAAGGCTGCAATAGACCGACAGGCAAGGTTTTACTGGTTTTGCTTCTGGCACAGATTTGACAAGCCAAAACAAACAGACGTACGTCCTGTCGCATGGTGGGCCACCAGAACTGTCTGGAGATACTGGTAAGAGTCTTAGTAATACCAGGATGACCTGCTGGTTTAGAATCAGGTGAAACATTGAGTAATTCTTGTCTTTCCTTTTCAGGCACAAACAACATATCTGGAGGCTTATCAGGTGGGGCCCCCACGTGAGCTGCCTGGAGGCGTTCCAGGAAAGGCGAGGAGACAGACAAAACCGTGGAAGCCACAATACGTTCAGGAGGAACTATAGGATTGTGGTCTTGTGTATTTTATTCATACGGGTCATATTGACGAGATAAGGCATCAGCCTTTACATTGCGGTCACCTGGTCTGTAAGTCAATACAAAATTAAACTGAGACAGTAGCAATGACCACCTGGCCTGTCTCGAGTTCAAATGTTTAGCATGTACGTAAGGTTCTTATGATCAGTGATTATCAACAAAGGGTTAAGAGTACCTTCCAACAAATGTCTCCACTCTGATAGGGCAGACAAAATAGCAAGCAATTCTCTGTTACCGATATCATAATTGCGTTCTGCTGGTGATAATTTTCTTGAAAAGAACCCACAGGGATGTAGAGGTTTCCCTGGAGACTCTCTTTGAGACAGGACAGCCCCAATGCCTATCTCAGAAGCATCAACCTCAAGAACAAATGGAATCCTGGGATCAGGATGCCGTAACACGGGAGCGGAAGTGAAAGCCTGTTTGAGAGCTTCGAATGCCTGTTTGGATTGTGAAGACCAGACCTGGTTCTTCAGACCTTTACGTGTCATATTAATGATAGGAGAGGCTACAGTGGAATAATTCTTGATAAATCTCCTATAATAGTTGGAAAACCCCAGAAATCTCTGTATGGCTTTGAGACCTTGAGGGAGAGGCCATTCTGAGATGGCCGTGAGTTTGGAAGGATCCATCTCAAAACCTTCGGGAGTGATAATGTACCCAAGAAATTTTACAGTAGTAATGTCGAATAAACACTTCTCCAGTTTGCAATAAAGACCATTGTCCAGTAATTTTGCTAATACCTGTCTGACATGTTCATGGTGGGTTTTCAGATCAGGAGAGTAAATCAATATATCGTCTAGGTATACCATAACAAGGGTTTGCAAGAAATCTCTGAGCACATCATTAATAAAATCTTGGAATACAGCTGGAGCATTACAAACACCGAAAGGCATGACCAGATATTCATAGTGCCCACTCCTGGTGTTAAAAGCTGTTTTCCACTCATGTCCTTCTTTTATACGTATCAGGTTGTAAGCCCCTCTTAAATCGAGTTTTGTGTATACTGCTGATCCCCTTAACCTGTCGAACAGTTCTGATATGAGAGGGATAGGGTACACGTTCTTGATGGTGATCTTGTTAAGCCCCCTATAATCGATACACGGGCGTAAATCATCTTTTTTTTTTTAGACACAAAAAAGAACCCAGCCCCTGCTGGAGAAGAGGAACGTCGGATAAAACCTCTCTCCAAATTCTCCTTTATGTACTCTTCCATGATTTGGTTCTCCTTTATGGATTGAGGATATACTTTGCCTCGAGGAGGCATGGTACCTGGATGAAGGTCTATGGCGCAATCATACGGTCTATGTGGAGGTAGTTTCTCTGCCTCTCTTTTATTAAATACAGTCCTGAGGTCAGCATACTGATCAGGAACCTCTGTAGACAATGGAGGAGCTGTAGGTGTGTTCAGGGCACCAATATGTTGAATGGGTATTAAACAAGTCCCAAAACAAGTAGGACTCCAAGATCGTATCTCTCCCTTAGCCCAATCAATAACAGGATTATGTTCCACCAACCAAGGGAAACCAAGCACAACAGGATTGGAAGGTGAACGGATAACCTGAAATATGATCTCTTTATGTAAGAGACCAGTGGTAAGAACCACTGTAACCGTATCGTGAGTAATCCTAGGACAGGATAACGGTCTGCCGTCTATGGCTTCAACGGCTAAGGGTGTCTCTCTTACAACCAGAGGGAGAGAAATGGAAGAAGCGTATTCAATATCGAAAAAGTTACCAGCAGCCCCAGAATCAACAAAAGCGGTAGTATGCGTGGCCTTGGTCTCCCAAGCCACGGATACTGGTAACATAAGTTTAGGGTCTTTGACAGGAGACATGCAAGTCACACCAAAGGCCTGTCTCCTCAGCTGCCTTAGGTGTGGTAGTTTTCCGACTTATCATGCATTCTAGGGCGAGTGCGACATTGAAATCGTATATGTCCCTCTAAACCACAATACAGGCACAATCCCTCACGAAAACGCCTTGTTCTCTCTTCCTCTGTAAGCTTAGTATGGCCTAGTTGCATAGGCTCAGAGGGAGGAGATAACTCTCGGGATGGTGCCTGAAAGACAGGGGCCAACCTTGGTAACGGTCTATTAGGTTTCTCTCTGAGTTCTTCTGTCCCTTATCTGATCATCCAGATCTATACAATAATCAATGAGTTCACACAATACCTCAGGTAATTTACGTGGAGCCAATTCATGCATCAATGACTCTGGTTCTGGCTTTTATGGAGGGGTTATCAGAGTCTCATTTGTCCAGTTCACGTCAGAAACCAACGTTTTAAATTCTATGGCATAATCAAACACAGTCCTGTTCCCTTGACGTATGCGGAACAAGGATTTGCCAGCTACCTTGGCCTTTCTGGTGGGATTAAATGTACGTTTTAACTCGGCTATGAAGTCTTTATAATCCAGTACGATAGGCTTCTCTGCCTCCCATAAAGGATTCACCCATGTTAATGCTCTGCCAGACAGATTGTTAATAATGAACCCCACTTTGGCTATGTCAGTGATAAAAATTTGTGGATTTAATTTAAAATGAATATCCACATGGACCAAAAATTCCCGGCACTCCGAGGGAGTACCGTCAAACCTCATAGGAGCGGTCATGTGTACCTGGGATGTCTGAACGACAGGGGACACAGGTATAGCAAGCGCGGATGCAACCCCAGCTGGTTCCAGGTGAGCCGTACGAGTCAGGATAGTTTGTAAGGAAAGAGCAAACTGATCCATCCTATGGTCCTGCTCATCCTGTCTGGATACAAAGATACTCAAATGCTGTGTTAAGTCTGCGGGATCCATTTTGGCCAGATTGTAATGTCACGGTTCCCAGATCCCACCACGCAGTACCTAACGCCCAACACTCCACAGAGCCCAAAAGCTACCAGTGTAGCCGTGAAGAATCCCTAACTGTCTGGTCCTTAGAATTGGCCAGGTAAACTAGCTAGACAGAAAAGGGTTAAGCAAAAGACAATGTTGTAATACAAAACCAGGTCAGCAACACGGGGTTAGTCAGACGAGCCAGAATCAGGAATACAGAGTATAGAATAGTCAAATGGAATAGCCGGGTCGATATCAGTGCAGTAGCGTAGTACAAGAAAATAGTCTAGGGCAACAGAAGGCAGAGTAGTCAGGAAACAAGCAGAGGTCAATAACAGGTTAAATCACAATAGAATACAGGCACAAGGAGCTCAGGTATGGATAACCACGATCTGGCACTGCTGAGAAGTCACTGAGGGTTTTTAAAGTCCTTCACCAGACCGCGTCCCCCACGCAAGCCACGCCTCATGCAGCCACCTCCCTGCCTGTCTCCATTTAAACCGGGCGTTGGTCAGTGAGCAGCATCAGACATGCTGCCCTCAAGCACTCAGGAGAGGTTGGAAGCCCCCAACGTTACAGTAAATGTCCTTTTACACCACAATACAGGCACGATCCCTCACGAAGACGCCTTGTTCTCTCTTCCTCTGTAAGCCTAGTATGGCCTAGTTGCATAGGCTCAGAGGGAGGAGATAACACTCTGGGTGGTGCCTGAAAGACAGGGGCCAACCTTGGTAACGGTCTATTAGGTTTCTCTCTTGGAGTTCTTCTGTCCCTTATCTGATCATCCAGATCTATACAATAATCAAGGAGTTCACTCAATACCTCAGGTAATTTACAAGGAGCCAATTCATGCATCAATGACTCTGATAACCCCTCCATAAAAGCCAGAACCAGAGCCTCATTAGTCCAGTTCACGTCAGAAACCAACGTTTTAAATTCTAGGGCATAATCAGACACAGTCCTGTTCCCTTGACGTTGTCACGTCTCAGCCTTGCCCCCTGCTGGTGGTAGCAGGGATTCCTGTTTGTTTTTGTTTTCAGGCTGCAGGCCATCTGTTGGGCTTATTGGTCTGCGGTCACATGACCTGATCTGCACTATATGTAGGACCAGGATTCCCCTTGATCCTTGGACCAGGATAGTCTTTCTTGCCTAGTCCCTGTGTGCTGGTTAACTTTGATATTCTGTGTATGACCTCTGGCTCATGTGTTTAGGATCTCTCTCGTCTGACCCCTCTAGTTATGATATTCTGTGTATGACCTTTGGCTCTTGTATTTGGATCTCTCTTCTGTCTGTCCCCTGTACTGTGCTTATTTATCCGTGTAATACCTGCATTCATTGTATGTCTGGTTTATGTTTTATTCACCTTGCAGACCTAGCTTAGTTACTATTTCGAGACCACCTTTCAAGGATCTCAGTCAGGGCTTAGGGATCTTTTTAGTTTCTGTTAATATCTTGGTTTGTTCCCTGGAATCTGTATACCTGCCCTTAAGGCTTCAATCTCTGCAGATTGGGGGCTCCCCATCACCCTATAGGGGGCTCACTGTTACATTATCCTGGTCCCATAATAGAAGCTGGCAGGTATGTCTCATATGTATGAAGCTGTATTGAACTTGGTGCTTGCTATGCTGAAAGAGCTGCAGAGGTTAATGGAGGCTCTGAGCCTATCACCTGCTGCAGCTAACGATGCAGCACCACCCTGCACTACTTGCAAACCCATGTCTGAGAAGGAAAGACGCAGGTTATATGGTCTCTGTTTTTATTGTGCAGATCCAAATCACACTATTGAACATTGTGTATTAAAACCTGTTAAGCAATGGCAGGGGAACCATGTATCCAGGTATCGCTATGGAGGTACTGGTGTGTCCTCCATAGGCATCCAGACTGGCAGAATAGCCACCTCAAATCTGTTGAATCATGGGATCACTATGCCCTCGTCTCACAGTGAGGTTGCAGTGTCTCCGGTTGGGAATGCTATGCCAGCCGTGTCTGTATCCACTGGCACGCTGCCAGCCATGTCTGTATCCACTGGCACGCTGCCAGCCATGTCTGTATCCACTGGCACGCTGCCAGCCATGTCTGTATCCACTGGCACGCTGCCAGCCATGTCTATATCCACTGGCACGCTGCCAGCCATGTCTATCCACTGGCACGCTGCCAGCCATGTCTGTATCCACTGGCACGCTGCCAGCCATGTCTGTATCCACTGGCACGCTGCCAGCCATGTCTGTATCCACTGGCACGCTGCCAGCCATGTCTATATCCACTGGCACACTGCCAGCCATGTCTATATCCACTGGCACACTGCCAGCCATGTCTGTATCCACTGGCACGCTGCCAGCCATGTCTGTATCCACTGGCACGCTGCCAGCCATGTCTGTATCCACTGGCACGCTGCCAGCCATGTCTGTATTCACTGGCGCGCTGCCAGCCATGTCTGTATCCACTGGCACGCTGCCAGCCATGTCTGTATCCACTGGCACGCTGCCAGCCATGCCTGTTCTCTCTGGTAATGAAAAGCCAGCCATGTCTGTATCTACTGGCACGAAGCCAGCCATGTCTGCTTCCCCTGGCACACTGCCAGCCATGTCTGTATCCACTGGCACGCTGCCAGCCATGCCTGTTCTCACTGGTAATGAAAAGCCAGCCATGCCTGTTCCCACTGGCAATGAAATGCCAGCCATGTCTGTATCTACTGGCACGAATCCAGCCATGTCTGCTTCCCCTGGCACGATGCCAGCCATGTCTGTATCCACTGGCACAATGCCAGCCATGTCTGTATCCACTGGCACGATGCCAACCATGTCTGTATCCACAGGCACGATGCCAGCCATGTCTGTATCTACTGGCACGAAGCCAGCCATGTCTGCTTCCCCTGGCACGAAGCCAGCCATGTCTGTTCCCACTGGCAATGAAAAGCCAGCCATGTCTGTATCTACTGGCACGAAGCCAGCCATGTCCGCTTCCCCTGGCACAAAGCCAGCCATGTCTGTATCCACTGACACGAAGCCAGCCATGTCTGTATCTACTGGCACGAAGCCAGCCATGTCTGTATCTACTGGCACGAAGCCAGCCATGTCTGTATCTACTGGCACGAAGCCAGCCATGTCTGTATCTACTGGCACGAAGCCAGCCATGTCTGCTTCCCCTGGCACGAAGCCAGCCATGTCTGCGTCCACTGGCAATGAAAAGCCAGCCATGTCTGTTCCCACTGCCAATGAAAAGCCAGCCATGTCTGTATCTACTGGCACGAAGCCAGCCATGTCTGTATCTACTGGCACGAAGCCAGCCATGTCTGTATCTACTGGCACGAAGCCAGCCATGTCTGTATCTACTGGCACGAAGCCAGCCATGTCTGCTTCCCCTGGCACGAAGCCAGCCATGTCTGCGTCCACTGGCAATGAAAAGCCAGCCATGTCTGTTCCCACTGGCAATGAAAAGCCAGCCATGTCTGTATCTACTGGCACGAAGCCAGCCATGTCTGCGTCCACTGGCAATGAAAAGCCAGCCATGTCTGTTCCCACTGGCAATGAAAAGCCAGCCATGTCTGTTCCCACTGGCAATGAAAAGCCAGCCATGTCTGTTCCCACTGGCAATGAAAAGCCAGCCATGTCTGTTCCCACTGGCAATGAAAAGCCAGCCATGTCTGTTCCCACTGGCAATGAAAAGCCAGCCATGTCTGTATCTACTGGCACGAAGCCAGCCATGTCTGTATCTACTGGCACGAAGCCAGCCATGTCTGTATCTACTGGCACGAAGCCAGCCATGTCTGTATCTACTGGCACGAAGCCAGCCATGTCTGTATCTACTGGCACGAAGCCAGCCATGTCTGTATCTACTGGCACAAAGCCAGCCATGTCTGTATCTACTGGCACGAAGCCAGCCATGTCTGTATCTACTGGCACGAAGCCAGCCATGTCTGTTCCCACTGGCAATGAAAAGCCAGCCATGTCTGTATCTACTGGCACGATGCCAGCCATGTCTGCTTTCCCTGGCACAAAGCCAGCCATGTCTGCTTCCCCTGGCACGAAGCCAGCCATGTCTGCTTCCCCTGGCACGAAGCCAGCCATGTCTGCTTCCCCTGGCACGAAGCCAGCCATGTCTGCTTCCCCTGGCACGAAGCCAGCCATGTCTGTTTCCCCTGGCACGAAGCCAGCCATGTCTGTTTCCCCTGGCACGAAGCCAGCCATGTCGGGTACTGACAATATGTCATTTGTGATGCCTGAGGCTGGCACCTTGCCAGTGGTGTCCGGGACAAGCTGTATGTCAGCAATGACCGCTGCGCCCATGTTAGGCGAGACAGCTGCAACCAGGTTAGACGAGACAGCTGTGACCACGTTTTCTTATGAGGCCGACGTGCCTGGATTGGCACATGAGACCACTGTGCCCTTGCCCCACAGTGAGTCCAGTGTTGTCCCCACCATTGTCAAGCCTTGTGAGGTGGTCACAAAGTCTACGTCTTGCTCAAAGAGAAGACCGGAAAAGGTGATCAACCCTAGCCAATCTGGTTCTGAAACTTCCACACTCTGTTCTGGTTCCAGTGATACTACACCCTCTAAGTCCGAGGTTGCCTTACTCCGCACAGTAATCAGGGAAATCCGGCAAGCTGGTGGTTTGAAGGGTACTATGATCCCCAAATCACATTGTGTTCCTAAGGGATATATATGGACGCCCTCTGGCTCTTTGATGCGTGAGACGCACTGGGTAGTGCTCCAGAGACACCCTGGCATTCTGCAAGGGCTGTTGGAAGAGTCTGATTCAGATGATCCACAATATACTCCTCCTGGGGAGAGGTGTAAGACTGTTGTGGCGCCAACTGTACCATGTCCTGGTGATGTCCCATATCCCGAGAGTTTACCAGTCATGCACACACCCTGTACTGTATCGGTCGGGGCCATGTCTAATGGCAAGGTCATTGTCTCTGGGGCAGACAGTAAGTCCACTGTGTCTAGTGGTTCCACTGTGAGATGTAATATACAATCTCAGGGCAAGACTACTGTCACTGGATCTGGCAGTACCTCTATTGCCTCTATGTTCTATGGTGTGGACAGAACTCCTAGATCACTGCCCAGGAGACGCAAGAAGGTGACTAACCGTAACCAACCTGGGACTGATGATTCACTCCGTTCAAGGTCCAAGGCACTCATGCCGTCGGACCCTCGGGTATGAGACTCTAGCCCGGTTGCCGAGGGTTGTGTACGGGCCTCTAATGGTGCAGTGATCTGCAGAGAGGACCTGGAGGTTTATGAAAGAGCTTTGCTTGCTCAGGCACATACTGACTACTCTGAGTCTGAGTGGGATTCCAATGGGTACTGGTGACTGTTGGTCTTATCCGTTTTCATGCCGTCCATGTTTTCTTTCTTGGGTGCCCAGGAGGTCACCCGTAAGGGAGGGGGTTATGTCACGTCTCAGCCTTGCCCCCTGCTGGTGGTAGCAGGGATTCCTGTTTGTTTTTGTTTTCAGGCTGCAGGCCATCTGTTGGGCTTATTGGTCTGCGGTCACATGACCTGATCTGCACTGTATGTAGGACCAGGATTCCCCTTGATCCTTGGACCAGGATAGTCTTTCTTGCCTAGTCCCTGTGTGCTGGCTAACTTTGATATTCTGTGTATGACCTCTGGCTCATGTGTTTAGGATCTCTCTCTTGTCTGACCCCTCTAGTTATGATATTCTGTGTATGACCTTTGGCTCTTGTATTTGGATCTCTCTTCTGTCTGTCCCCTGTACCGTGCTTATTTATCCGTGTAATACCTGCATTCATTGTATGTCTGGTTTATGTTTTATACACCTTGCAGACCTAGCTTAGTTACTATTTCGAGACCACCTTTCAAGGATCTCAGTCAGGGCTTCGTGATCTTTCTAATTCCTGTAATATCCTGGTTTGTTCCCTGGAATCTGTATACCTGCCCTTAAGGCTTCAATCTCCGCAGATTGGGGGCTCCCCATCACCCTATAGGGGGCTCACCGTTACAGACGTATGCGGAACAAGGATTTGCCAGCTACCTTGGCCTTTCTGGTGGGATTAAATGTACGTTTTAACTCGGCTATGAATTCTTTATAGTTCCGTATGATAGGCTTCTCTACCTCCCATAAAGGATTCGCCCATGTCAACGCTCTGCCAGACAGATGGTTAATAATGAACCCCACTTTGGCTAGGTCAGCGATAAACATTTGTGGATTTAATTTAAAATTAATATCCACATGGACCAAAAATCCCCGGCACTCCGAGGGAATACCGTCAAACCTCATAGGAGCGGTCATGTGTACCTGGGATGTCTGAACGACAGGGGACACAGGTATAGCAGGCGGAGGTGCAACCCCAGCTGGTTCCAGGTGAGCCGTACGAGTCAGGATAGTTTGTAAGGCAAGAGCAAACTGATCCATCCTATGGTCCTGCTCGTCCTGTCTGGATACAAAGTTACTCAAATGCTGTGTTAAGTCTGCGGGATCCATTTTGGCCCGATCGTAATGTCACGGTTCCCGGATCCCACCACGCTTTCCTTAAAGCCCAACACTCCACAGAGCCCAAAAGCTACCAACAGGGTAGCCGTAGAACAATCCCTAACGGTCTGGTCCTTAGACTTGGCCAGGTATACTAGCTAGACAGAAAGGGTTAATCAAAGACCATGTCGTAATACGAAACCAGGTTAGCAACACGGGGGTAGTCAGACGAGCCAGAATCAGGAATACAGAGTATAGAATAGTCAAATGGAATAGCCGGGACGATATCAGTGCAGAAGCGTAGTACAAGAAAATAGTCTAGGGCAACGGAAGGCAGAATAGTCAGTAAACAAGCAGAGGTCAATAACAGGTTAAATCACGAGAGAATTCAGGTACAAGGAGCTCAGGTATGGATAACCACAATCTGGCACTGCTTAGAAGGAACTGTGGGTTTTTAAAGACCTTCACCAGACCGCGCCCCCTCTCAAGCCGTGCCTCATGCAGCCACCTCCCTGCCTGTCTCTATTTAAACCGGGTGTTGGTCAGTGAGCAGCATCAGACATGCTGCCCTCAAGCACACTGGAGAGACTGGAAGACCCCAACGTTACACCCATGTAATCCTGCAGTGCTTTCCCCATCCTCTGCCCTATTACCCATGTAATCCTGCAGTGCTTTCCCCATCCTCTGCCCTATTACACATGTAATCCTGCAGTGCTTTCCCCATCCTCTGCCCTGTTACCCATGTAATCCTGCAGGGCTTTCCCCATCCTCTGCCCTATTACCCATGTAATCCTGCAGGGCTTTCCCTCATCCCATGCCATATTACCCATGTAATCCTGCAGTGCTTTCCCCCATCCTCTGCCCTATTACCCATGTAATCCTGCAGTGCTTTCCCCATCCTCTGCCCTATTACACATTTAATCCTGCAGTGCTTTCCCCATCCTCTGCCCTGTTACCCATGTAATCCTGCAGGGCTTTCCCCATCCTCTGCCCTATTACCCATGTAATCCTGCAGGGCTTTCCCTCATCCCATGCCATATTACCCATGTAATCCTGCAGTGCTTTCCCCCATCCTCTGCCCTATTACCCATGTAATCCTGCAGGGCTTTCCCCCATCCTCTGCCCTATTACCCATGTAATCATGCAGGGCTTTCCCCCATCCTCTGCCCTATTACCCATGTAATCCTGCAGTGCTTTCCCATCCTCTGCCCTATTACCCATGTAATCCTGCAGTGCTTTCCCCATCCTCTGCCCTATTACCCATGTAATCCTGCAGTGCTTTCCCCATCCTCTGCCCTATTACCCATGTAATCCCGCAGTGCTTTCCCATCCTCTGCCCTATTACCCATGTAATCCTGCAGTGCTTTCCCCATCTGTCATGGAGTTGATGTAACGCTCCATGCTTCAAACCAAGAGACTTTATGTTCAATTTATATTGTGTGTTTTTAAATATATATTAAATCTTTTGGTTTTAGTTTAAATTAGTTTAGTGTAAAATGGCGTAACTTTAGTTTTAAATATACTTATATTCCTGTAGGTAAATGTGTTTCTGTATAGCCAGTAAACAAGCTTTACTGCTGTGTAATTTATGCAACAGGGCTTTTCCCTTTATCTGGCTGCATGTTTGATTCAAGAAATGTGGGATAGTGTTTGTCTTTAATCTGATGTGTTAGAACAATGGATTATGCAAATGTTGTGTAAACTAAAGGCTAAAGAAAATAAATGTTTATTGTAAATATCTGACATAATGTAATTAGCATATTGGTAGGACGAGGTGCGTCATTTATGCAAATTAATGAACAAAAACGCCACCATTTATGCTGAAATCCAACAGTCATAAAGGTCAGAACTCTCAGAGAGAGAGAGAATCCTGTTTTAAAACATACAGCCGCGTCTGGTGTTTTATTTCAAACTACGCTACACTCCACACTCAACCTCAGAAGGCACAGAGCGGTCCTCTGGAAATTCCTAACGGCTCCAGGGCAGAGAAACAGAAGCAGGTGGGTCAAGCTGCTCGAGGCGCTGAGGACAGCGCTCCCAGTAGCCGGGCTGACCGCAACGAAGGGGTGTCTGGAGAGTCAGGACAGATGGAAGAGAACGGTTCTGTCACAACCGTAACCTATACCAGCAAAGCCTCAACTGTAACCCTGTACGCAGACTCCACCGTAACCTATACCAGCAAAGCCTCAACTGTACACATGTACGCAGACGCCACTGTAACCTATGCCAGCAAAGCCTCAACTATACACGTGTATGCAGATGACACCGTAACCTATACCAGAAAAGCCTCAACTGTAACCTGGTACGCAGACTCCACCATAACCTATACCAGCAAAGCCTCAACTGTACACATGTACACAGACGCCACTGTAACCTATGCCAGCAAAGCCTCAACTGTACACATGTATGCAGACGCCACCATAACCTATACCCACGGCCGGCGCTGCCGCTAGGCCAACTAGGCGGGTGCCTAGAGCATAGCCAGCCCAACCAATTGTAAAAATTAGTAGCGTGCAGCGGTAGCGTGCTGCAGCCGGCCTCAATACGTGCCGGCGTCGCCGCCGTCGTCAAGGAGACGGAGGCGTGGACTTGGTGCTTCCAGCTTCCTGGACCATGTCCACGCCTCCATCTCCTTGACGCCAGCGGCGACGCCAGCACGCATTGAGACTAGCTACAGGAAGACGGAGACAGCGCTGGAGGCAAATATCCATGTGTGAGCCTGGGGGTAAATACCCATGTGTGAGCCTGGGGGCAGATATCAATGTGTGAGCCTGGGGGCAGATATCAATGTGTGAGCCTGGGGGCAGATATCAATGTGTGAGCCTGGGGGCAGATATCAATGTGTGAGCCTGGGGGCAGATATCAATGTGTGAGCCTGGGGGCAGATATCAATGTGTGAGCCTGGGGGCAGATATCAATGTGTGAGCCTGGGGGCAGATATCAATGTGTGAGCCTGGGTGCAGATATCAATGTGTGAGCCTGGGGGCAGATATCAATGTGTGAGCCTGGGGGCAGATATCAATGTGTGAGCCTGGGGGCAGATATCAATGTGTGAGCCTGGGGGCAGATATCAATGTGTGAGCCTGGGTGCAGATATCAATGTGTGAGCCTGGGGGCAGATATCAATGTGTGAGCCTTTGGGGGGGGGTGCAAGTAGCTGGTCTTGCCTAGGGCGCAAAATAGTCTAGCACCGGCCCTGCCTATACCAGTAAAGAAAATCTTCCGCAACTGGAGGCCGCGCTGCAAGAACAATTCACAAAGGGAGAAAGTGGATCAAAGAGAACAAACTATAACTAAATACCGAGAACTGTTACGATGCTCTTTGGAACAAAAACTAAACTAGATAAATTACAACCTTCCCATCTATGTGTCAGGACAAAATCAAACAACACGCTGACCACAGTCACTGCTCTCAAATATATAAGGTATGTGGTTACGCCCAAATCTATCCTTTGGCCCCCACATCGAAAAAATCTCCTCTAAACTTTACCCCAAACTAGGTGCCCTGTACAGAAACAAATCTTGCCTGAGCCCCGCAGTAAGAAAGCAGATTGTACAGCAAATGCTTATGCCGGCTTTGAATACGGAGATATAGTGTATGCAGCCGCCCCGCAAACACACCTTCATAAACTTACTACATTGCATAAATCATTCTGACGCTTTGTGCTACAATGTAACTACATGACCCACCATTGTGACATATTAAAAAAGCTAAACTGGCTATCGCTGAAGGTGTGAAAGGTGCGGGAGGTGAGGTGTGTGAGGTGCAGGTGTGTGAGGTGCGGGAGGTGAGGTGTGTGAGGTGCAGGAGGTGAGGTGTGAGAGGGGCGGGAGGTGAGGTGCGAGGTGTGGGAGGTGAGGTGTGAGGTGCAGGAGGTGTGAGAGGTGCGGGAGGTGAGGTGTGAGGTGCGGGAGGTGAGGTGCGGGAGGTGAGGTGTGTGAGGTGCAGGTGTGTGAGGTGCGGGAGGTGAGGTGTGAGAGGTGCGGGAGGTGAGGTGTGAGAGGGGCGGGAGGTGAGGTGTGAGGTGCGGGAGGTGAGGTGTGGGAGGTGAGGTGTGAGGTGCAGGAGGTGTGAGAGGTGCGGGAGGTGAGGTGTGAGGTGCGGGAGGTGAGGTGCGGGAGGTGAGGTGCGGGAGGTGAGGTGCGGGAGGTGAGGTGCGGGAGGTGAGGTGCGGGAGGTGAGGTGCGGGAGGTGAGGTGCGGGAGGTGAGGTGTGTGAGTCTGGCACAGGCGCTCATTACAGACTGCAGAGGGAGAATCTGGCATCTCAAGGCCAGAGAGGAGGTTACAGTAGTCAAGACGGGAGATAATAAGAACTTGGCTGAGCATTTTAGCAGAGTCTGGATTAAGACAGGGATGGATGCGTGCAATGTTTTTTTAGGTGGAAGTAGCAAGATTTGGTTAAAGACTGAATGTGAGGAGTGAAGGATAGATTACCGTCCAAGAGGAACCCGAGGCAACGAGCCTGAGAGGTATAAGTAATGGTGGCACCATTCACCTGAAGGGAAATGGGTGCAAGAATGGAGGTTTTAGAAGGAGGGAAGACAAGAAGTTCAGTTTGAGAGGTTGAGCTTTGGGAAACGGGAAGTCATCCAGTCAGAGACAGCCGACAGGCCAGCAGTATCACGGTCCAACACCGGAGGAGAGAGATCGGGAGAGGAAAGGTAGATTTGGGTGTCGTCAGCATCGAGAGGATATTGGAATCCATAGGAAGAGATGAGGTTACACTTCGGGATGAGCCGAACACCCCCGTGTTCGGTTCGCATTCGAACTCGAACAATTTCGAAAGTTCGAGTTCGAACACGAACCAAACTCAATGCAAGTCAATGGGACTCAGAAGTTCGATTTTTAGAGTGCCCTCCAAGAGGGCATATGTCAGGATCTGGTTCTGGGGTGGAACCAGGTAGTGGAAATATGGCCCAATATGCGGCTACTACTGACAGGATAGAGGGTGGAGGAGGGTGAGATGGAGGAGACTGACCAGATCTTGAGGAATAACTGAAGATTGCAGACTGGATACTAGAAGAACAATGGAGGTAACACCGAGGGAATATGGGTAAACACAAAAGGGGTTTTCTGGATACAGGATACAGCAGAGCTAAACACATCTCTCTGCTAGGAAGGGATAAACAATACTGAAGCACAGAAGGGAAAGAGGGAGGGAACTTTGAGATCAGGAAAGGTGTGGTGTGTTAGTTGTGCATTAACTGTTTGAAGACCTGTGGTTCTATTGCTGGGAAGAGGCAGCACTTACCCTGTGCTGCCAAGGTGCAGTTCAGGAAGGAATGGTGCCAGCCTGGCCCTTCTTCCGGCGACGTGAGGCGTGACAGCATATATGCAAGATATTTGCCATAAAAGGTGTATGGGCGTCCGGGTAGTGCCCTGGGGGACAGGAAACAAGGACAAAAAGTAAAAAAAAAAAGTTTTTAAAAAGGGACAGTGAGTTTTCTATGAAATAAGGGTTAAAAATAAATAAAAATAAAAATTCCTTCAAATATCGTGCCTAGGAGGCCCCCATAACCTGCCCGTTAAGTGGCGGATTTCTAGGATGTATAGAAACATTTAAAAACCAAACAAAAACAAAAAAAATCACATTTCAAATGATGGTAAACGGTTTTCCTTTAATCTATTCATAAACAACTGCTTGGGGCGGCAGCCTGTATGAAAAGAGGAGACATTTTAGGACACGCAGAACAAGTTTAGTGTTTTTTTGGCTACATTATGGTGAAACTTATGCAGGCTTTGGATGAAAGTAACAATAGGTGCTTTAAAATTGGGCCTTAAGTGTCAGCAACAGTGCCGTCACACCGTAACCCCTCTGTGGTATTGTGGAAGAGTGCAGGGTTGGACCCTGCGGTTCAAAAAATTAAAAAGATATAAATCTGGTACAGGCGTCAGTGCACCCAAATAATGTGCCTTTCATGGCAGCAAGTGCCTTCACACCGTAACCCTTTTGTGGAAGAGTTCAGTGGTGGAGGTTATGTGAATGCAGAAGAGATCCCCAATCTATTCCGTTACGTCAGCATCAGGGGATTGATAGCTGCTGATCCAGGACAGATTCATTTTTATAAATGTCAGCCGGTCTACAGAGTCGGTGGACAGACGCACTCTTTTGTCTGTGACAAAACCTCCAGCGGCACTGAACGTCCTTTCGGAAAGCACGCTAGATGAAGGGCAACCTAGTAGCTGCATAGCATATTGGCCAGTGATCCAATCTCAACACCCAGTAAGCCAGTGGATCATCTGCTGGAAAGGTATCCAGGTCTGCCCTTGCCCCTAGGTAGTCATGCACCATATGGTGAAGACGCTGGCAATGGGTTCCTACATTTGACGTCCCTGGGCGTCGTGGACTAAAACAAATTTAAAAAGGCATCAGTCAAGCGGCCCCGGCCTTCACCTCTATTCCTCTGATCATCCGCAGCCTCAGAAGCACCTGTGTCATCACTTGGTAACATACCAGTGCCTGGAAAGGTGTTACACAAGTGTCGCTTTAGAGCGTCCTCAAGTTGTTTCATCCTGTGCTCCCTCTGTGCGGGCAGGATGAGCTCTGCAACTTTACCCTTGTATCGTGGAACAAGAAGGCTTGCCAACCAGTAATGATCCCTCTCCTTTATAGCACGAATCCTGGGGTCCTTTACCAGGCTTTGCAGGATAAGGGAGCCCATGCAGCGTAGGTTGGAGGTGGCATTAGCTTCCGAGTCTTCCTGGTCAATGAGGAGGATGACCCCATCGTGCACTTCCTCCTCCCAGCCACGTACTAGTCCTTGGGTTTCTGGGCACACAAAACCCTCCCTCGAGGAATCCCCACCTTCAATGCCCCCACTACTTAAATATTCCTCCTCATCCTCCTCCTGTCTGATCTGAGGACCCGCAGGAATGCTGCCTGCGTAAAGACTGGGGCCTTCAGAGCTAGGGAAAGCCTCCTCTTCCTCCCGCTGCTCTGCCTCTAGAGCCACATCTATAATTCCCCGCAGAGTGTGCTCCAGCAGGAACACTAAAGGAATTGTGTCACTGATGCATGCACTGTCCCTGCTCACCATCCTCGTTGCTTCCTCAACTGGTGACAGTACAGTGCATGCATCCTTGATCAGCCAAGTTGACCTGAACCTGTCCTTGTGCCATACTCACACACGTACTCGTTGATGGCCCTCTGCTGCTTGTGCAGACGCTGCAGCATTACTAATGTTGAGTTCCACCTGGTGGGCATGTCACGGATCAGACGGTTTGTGGAAAGGTGGAATTCTCTTTGAATTTCTGCCAGGCGAACGCTTGCTGGGAATGACCGTCTGAAGTGGCTGCAGACTTTTCTGGCCTGGCTGAGAAGCTGTGCCAGCCCTGGGTACCTGGTTAGGAAATGCTGTACCACCAGATTTAGGACGTGTGCTAGGCATGGTACATGCGTCAACTTACCCAGGCGTAGGGCGGAGAGAAGGTTTCTGCCATTATCACATACAACCATTCCCAGCTCATACTGGCGTGGTGTTAAACATCTCTGCACCTGCCCCTGCAGAGCTGACAGAATTTCTGGCCCGGTGTGGCTCCTGTCCCCTAAACAAATCAGCTCAAGCACAGTATGGCATCTTTTTGCTTGAGCCATTGCGTAGCCCCTGCCACTTAAACTCGGTTTAACTGCCACTTCGCCAGAGACAGAGAAGGAGGAGGAGGAGGAAGAGGTGGTGGTGGTGGAGCAGACAGACCTCATACAAGCAGCTTTCTGGAGGCGTGGTGGACGAACAAGCTCCAGCACAGAGCCCCATCTTGGATCCCTCCCAGCTGCAATCGGAGTTACCCAGTGTGCCGTGAAGGAAATCTAACGGCCTTGTCCATGCTTGCTGGACCACGTGTTTAAAGTCACATGCACCTTGCTGCTGACTGCCTCTCCCAATGACTCGATAACATGGTCTTCCACGTGCTGGTATAGTGCTGGAATGGCCTTCCATGAAAAGTAATGGCGTTTCGGAACATGCCACTGTGGTACAGCACATACAGCAAATTCACGGAAGGGAGCAGAGTCCACCAGCTGGAAAGGCAGCAGCTGCAATGCGAGTAATTTTGCTAAACTGGCATTTAGACGCTGTGCTTGGGGATGGTTGGGACTACATTTTTTCTTACGCTGCAGCAGCTGGGGCAACATTATCTGTCTGCGTAAATCTTCAGCTGATGGGATGCTGTCACATTGTAAGGAAGGACCTGGTACATCCATTACTGTAGCATCATCCCTGTCAGTGGAGGTTGGAGATTGGATATAGTGGGGGTAGAGACAGGTGAGGAGGACCTACGCAAAGTTTTGCACCAACGGGATGCGTGGCAGGTGGTCATAGGCCGCCTCAAGCACGTCGTACCCAAGCGTCCGGTGTCTTTCCCACGCTTGAGCCTCATCTGACATAGATTACAAATAGCAACGGTGCGGTCTGCTGTACATTTCTTAAAGAACTCCCAGAGAGCAGAGTTCCTGGATGTGTGCTTTGAGACAACAGCGCTCTGCACTTGAGCAGCTCTGACATCTGATGCCTTGGACTGGCTAGTGCTACGGTTGGTCATAGAGGATGTTGTGCCTCCTCCTCCTCCTCCCTTGACTCCACTGTTCGATCAGGCACCCAGGTGGAGTCAGTGACCTCATCATCATTGTCATCACCCCCTATCTCGTCGTCACTGGAGCCAACTTGGCAGTATGCTGCAGCTGCTGGGGCAACATGAGTGCCAATTATTTGTGTGTCACTGGCACCCCCTTCCTCTAGGTTGATATACTCCCTTGCTCAACCTCAGAGATTGAATCAGAGCACTGTAGTTGCTGCACATCCTCAAGCAGCAGGTCACTGTCATTGGAGTCAAAAATTCAGCTGACTCCTCCGTGTGCGATAGTGAGGCTACGGTAGGAGTAGCTGTGAACATGGAGGCTGCATTAGATGCTTTGGCAGCTGAGGTGGACTGTAAACCACTACAAGCCTGGCTGGCAGAGGACTCGGATGGCCTGGTTAGCCAATCCACCAAGTCCTCTGTATGTTACTGTTGCTTAAGATGGCCAGCACCAGTTAGAAAGGACAAGCATGCCACTGCAGAGGATGCACCACGTCCACGACGACCAGAGGCACAGCCTCCCGACACAGAGGCTGCTTGCCCTGTTATCTGTGTCTGGGAGTGTCTGCCTGTCCTTTTTGGTCTTTCTGACATGGGGAGTCATATTTTGTAGAAATGAGACACCCCCCCCCCAATAGCAGCTGGCAGACTGGCAGTGAGAACACACACTAACACAACAATCTCCTCTCAAACACGTGCTGAAGCGCTGTGAGAAGCCTTATATAATGTGCTGTGGGACTTCTGTCACGGAATGGCTCAGCACCCTCAGCCAGGGGCGGTGCAGGGACAGTAAAATGGCCATGGACAATTGGGTGCGGTGGCACGCACGGAGTTTTAAAGTATGTTTATTTAGATGTGGTTATGTGTGGTGTAATAAAGTGTCCCCGTTTGCGTTGTGAAATGTATTTCCCTGTGTTTGCCTTGCCCGCCGCCATTTTCCGATTGCCTCGTGGCCGTTATCAGATTCTTCGAATAGGAAAATGGCCGATTCGAACCATCCGATTCGAATCGGAAAATGGCCGATTCGGACCATCCGGTCCGAATCGGCGACTCCCCGAACTGTAATGGCCAATGGGTCCTGGGAGGGCGGGCAGGGATTCCCATTGTATTGTAATTTGTGTGAAGTTGATAAATGCCTGTGCTGTGAATAAAAAACCCAGATTTAGCAGTGCATCCAGCCTCGTCTGATGTGTTATTTCTCCGCCGTACTTTACCTTCTGAGTATCCCCCGCGGTCTCAGGGTACGGTGTCCAAGACAATCCGATCCGAACCGAGCGCTCTGTGCCTGCATCGAGCATCAGGGCAGAGGCGCAGCGTATGAGGTTCGGTTCCCAAACCATCAGACGGAGATCCGATCCGAAGGGCGCGGCTGTGTACCGCGCTTCGGTATTGCGAGGGACTGCGGTACGATACGAAGAATCTGCCGATCCCGCAAGGTCCGAAGCTGCATTCCGTTCCGATCCGAAGAGTCCTTCACCGGAGGTACGAAGATTCACCCGCACCTGGATCGGAAACGTTTCCCGCATAAGATCCGAAACGTTTCCCACATAAGATCCGAAGATTCCTCCGCGGCTGGCAGATCCGATCTCCACAGACGTCCCACACCCACAAGGTCAGTGAACCAGCTGCTCGGGACGCTGAGTGCCGTACGGCTCAGTGGTCGGGCTGGTTCTAGGCAGGGGTCCCCTCCACCGCCCGCTAACCCTTCCCCAGGGCCACGCCAGGCCGCACGAGACGCCGAGTGTGCGTCACTCGGTAGTCGGGCCAGCGGTAAGCGACGGGGCCACGCAGATAGAGCACACCCGCAGGCGGAACAACATCCCATTCCGTCATAACTTCGCTCTGTGAGCCCATGATTGGGCAAAATTTGCCCAATCAGGACTCTGAGCCGTGATTGGCATAATCTTGAACCTGTCTTGCACCTGACCTGTGGTCAGGTGCTAGGCTGTGTAACGTTGGGGGCTTCCAGCCTCTGTGTGCTTGAGGGCAGCATGTCTGATGCTGCTCGCTGACCAACACCCGGTTTAAATGGAGACAGGCAGGGAGGTGGCTGCATGAGGTGCGGCTTGAGTGGGGGGCGTGGCCTGGTGAAGGTCTTTAAAAACCCTCAGTTATTTCTCAGCAGTGCCAGATCGTGGTTATCTATACCTGAGCTCCTTGTACCTGAATGCTATTGTGATTTAACCTGTTATTGACTGCTGCTTGTTTTATGACTATTCTGCCTTCCGTTGCCCTAGACTATTTTCTTGTACTATGCTACTGCACTGATATCGACCCGGCTATTCCATTTGACTATTCTATACTCTGTATTCCTGATTCTGGCTTGTCTGACTACCCCTGTGTTGCTGACCTGGTTTTGTATTACAACATTGTCTTTTGCTTAACCCTTTTCTGTCTAGCTAGTTTACCTGGCCAATTCTAAGGACCAGACAGTTAGGGATTATTCACGGCTACACTGGTAGCTTTTGGGCTCTGTGGAGTGTTGGGCGTTAAGTACTGCATGGTGGGATTCGGGAACCGTGACAGGCTATAGCCAATTACAAACTTCAGGCCAGTGGAAAAGTGCATTGTGGTCCATTGTGGGTGAACATGCAGCGAACACACAGAAATGTTTGTAGTTCGCAAACAGGCGTTGTTCGAATCGAACTCCAAAACGATCAAACCGAACAGCTCATCCGTACACACGACATCACGGAACAGGCGCCATAATTAATAATAATTAATCCCACTAGTTTTTCCCAGTATTGAGGTCAGGACTCTGACTGGGCCACTCCAGAAGGCGTATTTTGTTTTGTTGAAGCCATTCTTTTGTTGAATTACTTGTATGCTTTGGGTCATTGTCCTGTTGCATCACCCATCCTCTGCGGAGCTTCAGTTGGCGGACAGATGGTCTTACGTTTTCCTGCAAGATGTCTTGATAAACTCTGGAATTCATTTTTCCATCAATGACAACAATCCGTCCAGGCCCTGAGGCAGCAAAGCAGCTCCAAACCATGATGCTCCCTCCGCCATGTTTTACAGTGGGGATGAGGTTTTGATGTTGGTGGGCTGTGCCTTTTTTTCTCCACACAGTGTTGTGTTTTCCAAACAACTCAATTGTGGTTTCATCTGTCCACAGAATATTTTGCCAGTAGTGCTGTGGAACATCCAGGTGCTCTTTTGCAAACTTCAAACGTGCTGCAATATTCTTTTTGGACAGCAATGGCTTCCTCCGTGGTGTCCTCCCATGTACTCCATTCTTGTTTAATGTTTTCCTTATTGTAGATGTGTCAACAAAAATGTTAGCATGTGCCAGAGATTTCTGTAAGTCTTTAGCTGACACTCAAGGATTCTTCTTTACCTCATTAAGCATTCTGCGCTGTGCTCTTGCAGTCATATTTACAGGATGACCACGCCTAGGGAGAGTAGCAACAGTGCTGAACTTTCTCCATTTGTAGACAGTCTGTCTTACCGTGGACACATGAACATCAAGGCTTTTGGAGAAACTTTTGTAACCCTTTCCAGCTTAATGCAAGTCAACAATTCTTGATCGTAGGACTTCTGAGAGCTCTTTTCTGCGATTCATGGTTCACATCAGGCAGTGCTTCTTGAAACCAGTAAACCCAAAACTGGTGTGTGTTTTTAAAGGGCAGGACAGCTTTCAGCAACACATCCAATAATATCACACTGATTGGACTCAAGGTTGGCTCACTCCTGGCTCCAATTAGCTTTTGGATGAGTCATTAGGCTAGGGGTTCACATACTTTTTCCACCCTGCACTGTGAATATTTACATGTTCTGTTCAATAAAAACATGAAAACATATAATGTTTGTGTTGTATTATTTTAAGCAGACTGTGTTTTTCAAATTATTGTGACTTAGATGAAGATCAGAGACATTTTATGACCAATTCATGCAAAACTCCACGTAATCCCAAAGGGTTCACATACTTTTTCTTGCCACTGTACATCAAAAATTACTGTTACTTTAATAGGAATAGTATAAAAATATAAAAAAAGGTAACCCCTGATCATATATATTATAGGGACACGGAGCGCTGTGTATAGAGTAGGGATGCATTGATACCACCAGGGCCGGCGCTAGTGTAAGGGCTGGCTTGCTGTCAGTGTGAGGGGCGTAAAAATTCTGGTTTTAAAATAGCGGAAGCGGAGCTATGAATGATCTTCAGACATCAAGCAGGGGCCCAGCCGCGCACTCTCAAAGCGATGCAGTGTGCCGGCCTCAGTCACACATTCTAAACATGAGCAGCCACGCTGCATAATTTGGCCCCGCCCCCTCACATGACACGCATAGCCGGGGCACGCAGCAGCAGAAAAGCCTGGAGGACAAACCCCAAAGCTTAGGGTGCGGCCCTGCAGCAGAGTCAGCCTGCGCGCTTCCACTGTAATGTGAAGGAGGACTGGGCAGAGAGGCCGAGAGAAGACTTTTAAAAGGTTTGAATAAACTGAGGGGGTGTGTGTGTGTAATGTTCTGCTGGGGGGGGGGGTAATGTTTTGCTGGGAGGGGTAATGTTCTGCTGGGTGTGTAATGTTCTGCTGGGGGTGTGTGTGTAATGTGCTGCTGGGGGGTGTGTGTGTGTAATGTGCTGCTGGGGGGTGTGTGTGTAATGTCTGCTGGGGGGTAATGTTTTGCTGGGAGGGGTAATGTTCTGCTGGGTGTGTAATGTTCTGCTGGGGGGTGTGTGTGTAATGTTCTGCTGGGGTGTGTGTAATGTTCTGCTGGGGGGTAATGTTCTGCTGGGTGTGTAATGTTCTGCTGGGGGGGTGTGTGTAATGTGCTGCTGGGGGGTGTGTGTGTAATGTCTGCTGGGGGGGTGTGTGTGTGTGTGTAATGTTCTGCTGGGGGGTTGTGTGTGTAATGTGCTGCTGGGGGTGTGTGTGTGTAATGTGCTGCTGGGGGTGTGTGTGTGTAATGTTCTGCTGGGGGTGTGTGTGTGTAATGTGCTGCTGGGGGTGTGTGTGTGTAATGTTCTGCTGGGGGGTAATGTTTTGCTGGGAGGGGTAATGTTCTGCTGGGTGTGTAATGTTCTGCTGGTGTGTAATGTTCTGCTGGGGTGTGTGTGTAATGTGCTGCTGGGGGGTGTGGTGTGTAATGTTCTGCTGGGGGGTAATGTTTTGCTGGGAGGGGTAATGTTCTGCTGGGTGTGTAATGTTCTGCTGGGGGGGGGGGTGTGTGTAATGTGCTGCTGGGGTGTGTGTGTAATGTGCTGCTGGGGGGGTGTGTGTAATGTTCTGCTGGGGGGGTAATGTTCTGCTGGGTGTGGTAATGTTCTGCTGGGGGGTGTGTGTGTGTAATGTGCTGCTGGGGGGTGTGTGTGTAATGTTCTGCTGGGGGGGTGTGTGTGTAATGTTCTGCTGGGGGTGTGTGTGTGTAATGTTCTGCTGGGGGGTAATGTTTTGCTGGGGGGTAATGTTCTGCTGGGTGTGTAATGTTCTGCTGGGGGGGTGTGTGTGTAATGTGCTGCTGGGGTGTGTGTGTGTGTAATGTTCTGCTGGGGTGTGTGTGTGTAATGTGCTGCTGGGGGTGTGTGTGTGTAATGTTCTGCTGGGTGTGTAATGTTCTGCTGGGGTGTGTGTGTAATGTGCTGCTGGGGGGTGTGGTGTGTAATGTTCTGCTGGGGGGTAATGTTTTGCTGGGAGGGGTAATGTTCTGCTGGGTGTGTAATGTTCTGCTGGTGTGTAATGTTCTGCTGGGGTGTGTGTGTAATGTGCTGCTGGGGGGTGTGGTGTGTAATGTTCTGCTGGGGGGTAATGTTTTGCTGGGAGGGGTAATGTTCTGCTGGGTGTGTAATGTTCTGCTGGGGGGGGGGTAATGTTTTGCTGGGTGTGTAATGTTCTGCTGGGGGTGTGTGTGTAATGTGCTGCTGGGGGGTGTGGTGTGTAATGTTCTGCTGGGGGGGTAATGTTCTGCTGGGTGTGGTAATGTTCTGCTGGGGGGTGTGTGTGTGTAATGTGCTGCTGGGGGGTGTGTGTGTAATGTTCTGCTGGGGGGGTGTGTGTGTAATGTTCTGCTGGGGGTGTGTGTGTGTAATGTTCTGCTGGGGGGTGTGGTGTAATGTTCTGCTGGGGGTGTGTGTGTGTAATGTTCTGCTGGGGGTGTGTGTGTGTGTAATGTGCTGCTGGGGGGTGTGTGTGTGTAATGTTCTGCTGGTGTGTAATGTTCTGCTGGGGTGTGTGTGTAATGTGCTGCTGGGGGTGTGTGTGTATGTTCTGCTGGGGGGTAATGTTTTGCTGGGAGGGGTAATGTTCTGCTGGGTGTGTAATGTTCTGCTGGGGGGGGGTGTGGTGTAATGTGCTGCTGGGGGGTGTGTGTGTGTAATTTCTGCTGGGGGGTAATGTTTTGCTGGGGGGGTAATGTTCTGCTGGGTGTGTAATGTTCTGCTGGGGGGGTGTGTGTGTAATGTTCTGCTGGGGGGGTGTGTGTGTAATGTTCTGCTGGGGGTGTGTGTGTGTAATGTGCTGCTGGGGGGGTGTGTGTGTAATGTGCTGCTGGGGGTGTGTGTGTGTAATGTTCTGCTTGGGGTGTGTGTGTAATGTTCTGCTGGGGGGTTTGAGTAAACTGATATCAGTACATTACTGTGAAGTTGATTGTTGTGGAGCTCAGTGATACGCTCATACACAGCGCACATTACTGTGAGTTTTATTGCTGTGGAGCTCTGTCATACGCTCATATACAGCACACATTACTGTGAGGTGTACTGCTGTGGAGCTCTGTCATACGCTCATACACAGCGCACATTACTGTGAGTTTTATTGCTGTGGAGCTCTGTCATACACTATATGAAATGAATTTAAGGGGGAGGGGGTGAAAGTAATTAAAGTGGAAAAATGAATTAAGGGGGAGTGAATTGAATTAGAGGACGAGGACCCTGCTGCCAGTCTGCTTCTGGAGACCTGGAGTCAGACAGTGGACCACAGCAACAGAGTGAGAGTGGTAGGTAGCAGGATCACAGGGAAACACTGGCAGTGGTAGACAGTTTGAAATATGTGGGTATATTGACACAGCAAGACCAAGGGGCACCACCAGGCCATATTGCAAATTTGTGCAGTGCCTGGTGCCCCTCCTATGCCACATTGCCAAAGGAGGCGACCACACACTCTGTAGATTGGCCCTGTGGCAAAGGAGGGGCACCAGGCACAGCATAGATTGGCAATGCGTGAGGACATCAAACACTCCCTATTGGCATGGCACGGATTGGGTGGAGGGGGGCACCAAAACGCAACTTCACCTGAGTAAACAAAAATGCTTGCACCGACCCTGGATACCACACACAGACATACATATATATCAAGACGCAGATCTATAGAGATCTATATATATACACACACACACACACCCACCCACAGACCTCAGACCATATATACACATACGCACATGAGGGGGAGGTGTGGCATGTGGACATTCTCAACTAAATGCGCCCCCCCCCCCTTTTGGCTGATCCCTCCAGAAGAAATGTTGAACCCGACAGAGCAGAGAATAGATATATTTATTATTCTTTGCTCTATCAGGTTCAACATTTCTTCTGGAGGGATCAGCCAAATTGGGAGGGGGGGCAATTAGTTGCCAAAATGTGTGTGCAATACAAGTCTGGATATATATATATATATATATGTATATATAAAAAAAATCATACCTGCCCTTACCTTCCCCTATGATTTTGCTAAAGATATACACACAAAAAAAAAAAAACACTGCCTGAGACCCCGCGCAGCCCACATGCCAACCCCCTCTACCTGGCTGAATGTATCTAATATATATAATTAAATACATTCAGACAGGTAGAGAAATAAAAAAAGTTTTATTTTATGTTCCCGGGGACATTTAAAAATGTCCTCGGATTTAATTTTTTTTAGAAATGTGTCGCCTTACCTTAGTCTGGTGGTCAGTGGGGGCTCCCTGGATCCTGGTTGTGGGGGAAGGGGGTCTGCCGTGGCTGCAGGTGCAGTGGCTCCCTCTCTGCGCTGCCTGTCTCTGCCACATGCACCCGGGCCGCTAGCCCGCACAGTCGCAGCTCTGTCATCCAGCGGCCGCATGCTCCTCAAGGGGATCATTGGTAGGCCCCTGCAGGCTGCCCTCTACAGTGCCTGATTAGAGGGCCGTGTCTGCCTGAGGTTTTAGTAACAAATGTTTTATCCCATATGCCTCGATGTTAAAAATATTCCCGTTTTAATTCAATATCTAATAAACCATTGCTTATAATATTCTGCAGTAAAGAGTCTATTTCTAGATATTTTAGTATTTTTTAAGCATTTTTTATCCTTTTTAAAATTTTATTTTTTTGTCGAACTTGAATCGAACACCCGGAAATGTTCGAAGTTCCCGAACTGTCGAACAGCCGATGTTCGATGCGAACTCCGAACTGATCGAACCGAACAGCTCATCCCTTATGGCGGGCTCCTCACTATCCTGTTACATGGTGGCTCCTCGCCATCCTGTTACATGGTGGCTCCTCGCCATCCTGTTACAGGGCGGGCTCCTCGCCATCCTGTTACAGGGCGGGCTCCTCGCCATCGTGTTACAGGGCGGGCTCCTCGCCATCGTGTTACAGGGCGGGCTCCTCGCCATCGTGTTACAGGGCGGGCTCCTCGCCATCGTGTTACAGGGCGGGCTCCTCGCCATCGTGTTACAGGGCGGGCTCCTCGCCATCGTGTTACAGGGCGGGCTCCTCGCCATCGTGTTACAGGGCGGGCTCCTCGCCATCGTGTTACAGGGCGGGCTCCTCGCCATCGTGTTACAGGGCGGGCTCCTCGCCATCGTGTTACAGGGCGGGCTCCTCGCCATCGTGTTACAGGGCGGGCTCCTCGCTATCCCGTTACATGGCGGGCTCCTCGCTATCCCGTTACCTGGCGGGCTCCTCGCTATCCCGTTACCTGGCGGGCTCCTCGCTATCCCGTTACCTGGCGGGCTCCTCGCTATCCCGTTACATGGCGGGCTCCTCGCCATCCCGTTACATGGCGGGCTCCTCGCCATCCCGTTACATGGCGGGCTCCTCGACATCCCGTTACATGGCGGGCTCCTCGCCATCCTGTTACCTGGCGGGCTCCTCGCTATCCCGTTACATGGCGGGCTCCTCGCCATCCTGTTACAGGGCGGGCTCCTCGCTATACTGTTACAGGGCGGGTTCCTCGCTATCCCGTTACCTGGACTCCTCGCTATCCTGTTACAGGGCGGGCTCCTCGCTATCCTGTTACAGGGCGGGCTCCTCGCTATCCTGTTACATGGCGGGCTCCTCGCCATCCCGTTACAGGGCGGGCTCCTCGCTATCCTGTTACAGGGCGGGCTCCTCGCTATCCTGTTACAGGGCGGGCTCCTCGCTATCCTGTTACAGGGCGGGCTCCTCGCTATCCTGTTACAGGGCGGGCTCCTCGCTATCCTGTTACAGGGCGGGCTCCTCGCTATCCCGTTACCTGGAGGTCTCCTCGCTATCCTGTTACATGGCCGGCTCCTCGCTATCCTGTTACAGGGCGGGCTCCTCGCTATCCTGTTACATGGCCGGCTCCTCGCTATCCCGTTACGTGGAGGTCTCCTCGCTATCCGTTACATGGCGGGCTCCTCGCTATCCTGTTACAGGGCGGGCTCCTCGCTATCCTGTTACAGGGCGGGCTCCTCGCTATCCTGTTACAGGGCGGGCTCCTCGCTATACTGTTACAGGGCGGGCTCCTCGCTATACTGTTACAGGGCCGGCTCCTCGCTATACTGTTACAGGGCCGGCTCCTCGCTATCCTGTTACAGGGCGGGCTCCTCGCTATCCTGTTACATGGCCGGCTCCTCGCTATCCTGTTACAGGGCGGGCTCCTCGCTATCCTGTTACAGGGCGGGCTCCTCGCTATCCTGTTACAGGGCGGGCTCCTCGCTATCCCGTTACCTGGCGGGCTCCTCGCTATACTGTTACAGGGCGGGCTCCTCGCTATACTGTTACAGGGCGGGCTCTTCGCTATCCTGTTACAGGGCGGGCTCCTCGCTATCCTGTTACAGGGCGGGCTCCTCGCTATCCTGTTACAAGGCGGGCTCCTCGCTATCCTGTTACAGGGCGGGCTCCTCGCTATCCTGTTTACATGGCCGGCTCCTCGCTATCCTGTTACATGGCCGGCTCCTCGCTATCCTGTTACAGGGCGGGCTCCTCGCTATCCTGTTACATGGCCGGCTCCTCGCTATCCTGTTACAGGGCGGGCTCCTCGCTATCCTGTTACAGGGCGGGCTCCTCGCTATCCCGTTACCTGGCGGGCTCCTCGCTATCCTGTTACAGGGCGGGCTCCTCGCTATCCTGTTACAAGGCGGGCTCCTCGCTATCCTGTTACAGGGCGGGCTCCTCGCTATCCTGTTACATGGCCGGCTCCTCGCTATCCTGTTACATGGCCGGCTCCTCGCTATCCTGTTACAGGGCGGGCTCCTCGCTATCCTGTTACAGGGCCGGCTCCTCGCTATCCTGTTACAGGGCCGGCTCCTCGCTATCCTGTTACAGGGCGGGCTCCTCGCCATCCCGTTACCTGGCGGTCTCCTCGCTATCCTGTTACAGGGCGGGCTCCTCACTAACCTGTTAAATTCTATTTCAGTGCATGCCTATGCAGCCGCCATTGCTCACACACACCTATTGTCATGGGACTGACATAGCGCTCCCCGAGTCAAACCAAGACTTTTATTTCCCATGGCGAATATGTCCATTTATATTGTGTGGTTTTAAATGTATTGTTGATGCGGAACCCCTTGCTCAGAGACTGTATTAACCCCTCGCTCCTCTGCTATTCCCCTCAGCTAAGCTACTTGTCTGTTAGTGTTTTAAAAGGGTGTTTTTGTGACTCCCCCGCCCTATCAGCATGTAATGAAAATTCCTTTAAGCGGTGTTATCCGACACCAGGGTTAGCCTGGGATTGAAAGCATGAGCTGCGTTTGAAACCCCAGCCAATCACCATCCAAGGAGCTAGAAGGGCCAGCCAATCCCATTCCAGGGGTTCAGGACTAGCAGGTCTGGAGCTGTGGATCAGGCTGCTCGAGGCACTGAGTTCCCAGCAACTCACACGCCTATGCAGCCGCCGTTGCTCACACACACACACACACGCCTATGCAGCTGCCGTTGCTCACACACACACACACGCCTATGCAGCCGCCGTTGCTCACACACACACACGCCTATTCAGCCGCCGTTGCTCACACACACACGCCTATTCAGCCGCCGTTGCTCACACACACACACACACACACACACGCCTATTGTCATGGGACTGACATAGCGCTCCCCGCGTCAAACCAAGACTTTTATTTCCCATGGCGAAAAAAAACCCAAAAAACAAAGACCGTTGCTTTGGGGAAGACCTTATGTCCATTTATATTGTGTGGTTTTAAATGTATCGTTGTCGCGGAACCCCTTGCTCAGAGACTGTATTAACCCCTCGCTCCTCTGCTATTCCCCTCAGTTAAGCTATCTGTCTGTTAGTGTTTTAAAGTGGTGCTTTTGTGACCCCCCCCCCCATATCAGCACGTAATCAAAATGCCTTTAAACCTTATGCTCGCTGTGTTATCCGACACCAGGGTTAACCTGGGATTGAAAGCCTGAGCTGGGTTTGAAACCCCAGCCAATCACCATCCAAGGAGCTAGAAGGGCCAACCAATCCCATTCCAGGAATACACCTCATTGTTGGTAATGGAGCCATCTGCAGAAACATTAAACGTCCGTGCCCAGGAAAACTAACTGCTCCAGCGGGGTGATATTTCAAACATGGGGTGATCCTCAGGTGAGCTACCGTTGTGGTGATTTTCAGGAGGGAGCTCCATTTGGAACCCACTTTGCTGAGCCTTTCTTGACCCCAGGAGCTCATGCAGCAGGGACCATGCGGCATCAGCTGGGAATACCTATTATATGCGGCCATCCATGCCCCTGCCCCCATATCTGGGTGCTTTTTGGACTGTGACACCCTAGGGACCAGAGCTATCAAACGGTACCCCTGGATCGCCGCTGCTCCCCTGGAATCCCCCCCAAACAAGGACCTGTGCTCTGTATGACTGCAGTTACAGCTAATTATCAGGCACCACCAAGTACCGTAGCGCTGTACAATGGGAAAGACAGGATAACCAATATACATGCAAGTTAAACACATAGAACAGTACCAGAAAAGCCCCTGCTGAAGAGCTTGCACTCTGAGAGGACCTGATGGGGAACTGCTGAATGGCAGTGCCGTAATGTCTGGGGGCGGGAATGTTAACTGTTGTTATCGGATTCTGAAACAAATAAAAGCAGGTCATGTTACATAGTTACATAGTTATATAGGCTGAAAAAAGACATGCGTCCATCGGGTTCAGCCTCTCCCACATAACCTACTGCTGTTGATCCAAAAGAAGGCAAAAAACCCCAGTCTGAAATGCTTGCCAATATGCAACATACTGGGAAAAAATTCCTTCTTGACCCCAGAATGGCGTCAGATTTCTCCTTGGATCAAGAAACTTTTACCCACATATTAAATATTATAACCCTTAATATTCTGTGTCTGCAGGAAATCATCCAGTCGTTTTTTAAAAGTCTGTACAGACTCTGACCCAACCACCTCAACAGGCAGAGAATTCCACAGCTTTATTGTTCTCACCGTAAAATAACCCTTCCTATGCTTTAAGCTAAATTTTCTTTCTTCCAGTCTAAATGGATGACCCCTTGTCCTATGTATAGTCCTGTTAATGAATAGGTTATCAGACAATGGTTTATAATGACCCCGTATATATTTATATAAGGTTATCAGATCCCCTCTAAGGCCCCGTATATATTTATATAAGGTTATCAGATCCCCTCTAAGGCGCCGTTTCTCTAAACTAAACAGGTTTAAGCTTGTTAGTATTTCCTCATAACTTAACCCTTCCATTCCCCTTATTAATTTAGTTGCCCGTCTCTGCACTTTTTCTAGCGCTATAATATCTTTTTTTAAGACCGGTGCCCAAAATCACACGGCATATTCAAGGTGCGGCCTGACCATTGATTTATACAGAGGCAAAATTATGTTTTCATCCCGTGAGTGAACTCCCCTTTTAATGCATGCCAGTACTTTGCTGGCCTTGGCGGCTGCTGTTTGACATTGCACAGTGTTACTTAGTTTGAAGTCTATGATTATTCCCAAATCCTTCTCCTGCTTGGATTTCCCTAACTCCGTACCATTTAGGGTATAAATTGCTTGTGTGTTCTTCACTCCAAAGTGCATAACTTTGCATTTATCTACATTAAATTTCATCTGCCATTTAAGTGCCCAGTCCCCCAATCTATCTAAATCCCTCTGCAGCGAAGTAACATCCTGCTCACATTGTATCACTTTTCCTAGTTTTGTGTCATCTGCAAACACTGATACATGACTTTCAATGCCTATCTCAAGGTCATTTATAAATAAATTGAATAGTATTGTCCTATAACACAGTGGTCCCCAACCCAGGCCCTCAGGGCCACTAACAGGCCAGGTTTGCCAGATATCTGAAGCACAGCACAGGTGTTATGATTTGCTGCTCAGTGATTGCAGGATTCAGTCTGCATTTCCCCAAGGTGATCTGCAAAATCTGCCTGTTAGTGGGCCCTGAGGCCTGGGTTGGGGACCACTGCTATAACAGACCCCTGAGGGACACCGCTTACCACTGGTGTCCATCTTGAAAATGTACCATTTATGACCACTCTCTGTACCCTATCGTTTAGCCAGTTTTCTATCCAAGAACAAGTATTTTCATCTAGACCATTTTTTCTTAATTTAAATAGTAACCTTTTGTGTGGAACTGTGTCGAAAGCTTTGGCAAAATCTAAGTAAATCACATCCACTGCGACCCCCTGATCTATACTTCTACTTACTTCCTCATAGAACGTAATTAGGTTAGTCTGACATGATCTGTTTTCATGAAACCATGCTGATTTTTGCCAATTACATTATACCTCCCAATAAATTCCTGAATATTATCCCTTAGTAACCCCTCAAATACTTTCCCAGCCACAGATGTTAAGCTCACTGGTCTATAATTCCCAGGCACAAATTTTAAACCTTTCTTAAATATAGGGACCACGTCAGCTTTTCTCCAATCCTCTGGTACTATTCCTGAAAGAAAAGAATCTTGAAAGATTAAGAACAGAGGTTTACATATTTCAACACATAGCTCTCTCAGTACTCGCGGTGAATTCCATCTGGCCCTGGGGCTTTATTAACATTCACATTGTTTAATTTCTGCAAAACCTTGTCCTGAGTCAACCAGTCACTTTGTATTAGTAAGTTTTTTATAATGAATTTCATGTCTCCTGTTATAGGTTTCTCTTTGATAAATACTGAAGAAAAATAATCATTTAAAATTTCTGCTTTATCCTGATCTTCAGTTAACAATAACCCTGACTCAGATTTTAGTGAACCTACATTTTCACTCTGGGTTTTTTTAGAATTTATGTACCTAAAGAATCTTTTAGGGTTGGTCTTGCTCTCTTTGGCTATTTCTTTTTCATTTTCTAGTTTAGCCCATCTAATCGCATTTTTACATGCTTTATTGGCTGCCCTATATGCTTTATAGGATGCCTCATATTTATCAGATTTAAAAGCTTTAAATGCCTTCTTTTTATTTTTCATTTCCTTAGTTACCTTCCTACTAAGCCACATTGGTTTCAGTCTGTTTCTTTTATATTTATTAACCAGTGGAATATATTGTGACGTGTACTTTTCTAGTGTTGGTTTAAAGATATTCCACTTATCCTCTGTGTTTTTCCCGTGAAAGAGTTTCTGCCAGTCAATGACATTGAGAGCTTCCTTTATTTTAATAAAGTTGGCCTTTTTAAAATTATATATTTTAGCTGCCCCTTATGAATGTGTTTTTTTGAGTTAATTTCAAAAGTCACCATGTTATGGTCGCTGTTTCCCAACTGTTCTTTTACATTAATATTTGAGAAAAGATCCACATTATTTGTTATAACCAGGTCCAGACAGTTATCTTCTCTAGTTGGTGTTTCTACCAGTTGTGACATGAAGGTATCATTTAAAATGTTCAGAAACCGGATTCCCTTCGCTGAATTACTAGTCCCACTATCCCAATTAATGTCCGGGTAATTAAAATCTCCAATAATTAAAGTGCTACCATGATCTGCAGCCTTCCTAATTTGCTCTAACAGTTCTTCCTCATCATTATCTATATTAGGTGGTTTATAGCATATGTCAACCAATAGTTGACTTCCCTGTTTATTCCCCAATGAAATATTTACCCATAACGATGCCACATTTCCCTCATCGCTTTCCAGTTGTGTATTAGGCTTTAAATCCTGATTTACATATAAACACACTCCACCCCCTTTCTTATGTTTCCTATCCTTTCTAAACAATGTATAACCGTTTAAGTTTAAAGCCCAGTCATGCGTTTCGTCCCACCATGTTTCTGTTATTCCTATAATGTCGTATTGCTTAGTGTGTGCTATTACCTCTAGTTCCCCCATCTTGTTATTAAGGCTCCTTGCATTAGCAAGCATACATTTAATGTTGTCTCTACCCACACATGCTGAATGCGACTTTACATTACATGCCTCCACTGTTCTTACATTACCCATCCCCCCCGGCTCCAACCCCCTTAGACTGAACTGAAACCCTTCTGCTATCTGCTCTGTCTCCATTTTGTAAGATACTGTATCCCTCCCCCCTTCCACTAGTTTAAAGTCTCCTCCAACCTTTTAACCATCCTCTCCCCATGTGAAATGACCAGTGTTTATCCTGTCTGAACATACAGCCTGCCTGGCGCCTCTTTCAGCGTCGCTACTGTGACAGAACACGCGGTCACTGTGTGACTTGGAGGGGGCTGTGCGCTAGCCTCCTGCCCAGACACTATGGCCCGTGAAAGAGACTATTGAGGAACTGGTGGACCTTTTAAATATATTTGTTTTTCACTATTTTAGATATCTGCCAGTTAACTAAAGATTTCTGATGTCTGTGTGTTAGTCCCTGTTATTGCGTAAGTTCTCTCTGTAAGAAATTCCTTTTGTTTACCCTTGCTTTCTCCTTCCCCCATTCTCCATTGTTTGAAGGTCCTGTGTAGCTATCTGATCTGTGATGTTGTCTGTTTGATGGTATGCAAATGTGCTGGTCCTTGACTCTATCTGTCCTCTCTGTGAATAAACAGTCAGTTCTATTCTGACCAAGCTTGAAGTCACGGCTCATGATTTGGGGTACCAGGAATCTTCTGCCCGCTGTTCCAAGGAAAGGCTCCAGGTCTACAGCTTCGGGCTTATTCCTGGAGGGGCTAGCCAGGCTCTCTACATGCAACTGGCCTTAAGCTGTGGCTAAGGTACAAGAGAAAGGTGTGAGAGTCACGAGGAGAAACTGAGTGTCCAGTGAGGAAGCAGCATTTGGCAGATATGACCCTGTCCGGGCACAGAGATCTTTTACAGCTACTATCTATAATCACCCCCGAAAGGCACAGAGCGGCCTTTTGAAAATGCAGAGGCTCCAAGGCAGGGGTTCAGGCTGCTCGAGGCACTGAGTTCCAAGCAACTCAGAGGCCGGGCTGATCTTGGTAAGGGGGTGTCTAGAGAGCCAGGACAGGCGGAAGAGACGGCTTCCCATCACGCCTATGCAGCCGCCGATGCTCACACACACACACACACACGCCTATGCAGCCGCCGTTGCTCACACACACGCCTATGCAGCCGCCGTTGCTCACACACACGCCTATGCAGCCGCCGTTGCTCACACACACGCCTATGCAGCCGCCGTTGCTCACACACACGCCTATGCAGCCGCCGTTGCTCACACACACGCCTATGCAGCCGCCGTTGCTCACACACACACGTCTATGCGTGTGTATGTGTGTATCCTGTGATGAACATACAGCCTGCCTGGTGTCTGTCTCAACTACGCTACAGCTATAACCACCCTCAGAAGGCACTGAGCGGCATTCTGGAAATGCAAAGAGGCTCCAAGGCAGGAGTTCAGAACAAGCGGGTCTGGAGCTGCGGATCAGGCTGCTCGAGGCACTGAGTTCCCAGCAACTCAGAGGCCGGGCTGATCCTGGTAAGGGGGTGTCTGGAGAGCCAGGACAGACGGGAAGAGTCGGCGTCCCGTCACAACCCATCAACCTACGAAAGTATAATGGGCACCTGGAGCTTGACACACACCAACCTGACAGGACAGGCATTGCTGTGCATTTCGTTATGAATACGCAGACTGCGACCACCGCGCACAGATTGATGCTTTACTGTGTGGATAATGAGGTCATCTCTGTATTACACACCAACATCAAAAACCATACAAAGCTGGTACAACGGACACGTTTAATGGGAGGTTTCAGACACGTCAAGTCACAATGTACATGAGAAAGCACGGCTTACAGAGCTTCATCGGTCGCTGAACGATGGCACACAAAGCCTTGAGGACTCCATTGATACTTTGATCCGGGATAATGACTTGCAGCAGGTTCCTCATAATGACGGTAACCCCATACGTTCCTGACCAGGCAGGTTGCTGCAGTATGGACAGCTGACGAGGTCATCCTCAAAACAATGGGCGACCGGAGGTGTGAAACGCGTCAAGGAGCACAGATCTATCAGCGGGATTAGAAGGAAGACAAGCAGCTCCAACAGGAAGGCTTTCCGCGTGAATCTCTCTCTTGGTGATGGGGACCGGCCGCTCAGAATTATTGCTTGTAGGATTGTGGAAGATTTAAGAAATTATTGGGGTGGTTTCATTGTCGCATACACAGACCGAGCAGCACCTTCCCGACAATGCGGAGTGTAAAACCAAGCATCCTGGAACATGGGAAACATGGCTACAACCAGCGGCTTCCTCCTCGCCGCCGCCCCCCCCCCCATGGACCTTTGAAGCAGCAGATGGAATAGGCACAGATTTCTAAAAAGACAGCGGACACGAACAACCGCGGTCAAGAGGCACAAAAACCAAAAATCTAGTGTCCAGAAAGAAGAGCCCAGTGTGTAAAGAGATGACAGGAAGGTCACGGGACTCAAACTTATTATTACAGCGAGATCAGGATATAAAAACCCCCAAAAAATCTAAATATTCTCTTTCTGTAAATAAAGTCTGTAACTTTAACTAAAGTGTTTTATTAAAATGGGGGGGGGGGTGTGGCCCCCAGGAAACAGGACAGGCAGCGCGGTGGCTCCGGGCACAGTCTGAGAGGCTCAGGCATCACTGCCCTCCGTTATACGCGTAGTCTGCCTTGTTGTGCATGATCAGCTTGTTGTCCACAAAGTAGAAGCTGTCTGACCGGGTCTCGTAGGGATTGTCAATCATTAGACGGACTGCGGGAGACAACAACAAAACAACACATTTTAAAAATGAACCAAGTCTGTCCCTTGCATTGATTGAAGGCAGAGCGCCCGCCGCACACAGGACACGCCCGCCGCACGCGCACACTCCCTCCCGCACGCGCACACTCCCTCCCGCACGCGCACACTGCCTCCCGCACACAGGACACGCCCTCCTGCACAGGACACGCCCTCCTGCACAGGACACGCCCTCCTGCACAGGACACGCCCTCCTGCACAGGACACGCCCTCCTGCACAGGACACGCGCGCCACGCGCACACAGGACACACCCCCACGTGCACACAGGACACACCCTCCAGAGAACACGTCCCCGCGCACAAAGGACACGCCCTCCCGCACGCGCACACAGGACGCGCCCCCGCGCACACACAGGGCACTCCCTACAGAGAACACGCCCACCCTCCAGAGAACGCCCCCTGACCGCACACAAGACACGCCCCCTGACCGCACACAAGACACGCCCCCTGCGCGCACACACAGGACACGCCCCCTGCGCACACACAGGACACGCCCCCTGCGCGCACACAGGACACGCCCCCTGCGCGCACACAGGACACGCCCCCTGCGCGCACACAGGACACGCCCCCTGCGCACACACAGGACACGCCCCCTGCGCGCACACAGGACACGTCCCCTGCGCGCACACAGGACACGCCCTCCCGCACACACCCTCCCGCACACACAGGACACACCCTCCAGAGAACACGCCCACCACAGCGGAAAGCCGAGAGTGAGGTGACCGCATTTAAAGGCATACTACCACTGACATAAGTGCCCCCCCTCCCCCACACAAAAAAGATCACACAATGGATGCACCCAGTGACCGTGTTACGGAAACCAAGGTCTGAGGTCCCTTGGCCATCGTGACTAGCTTCCGCCTCTGGTCCTAGATCTCCAGCACAGCATCTCTTGCCCGTTTCGCAATGCCTCCAATATCACACACAACATCAGTCATATGGGGTCAAGCAGCTTAGTCCATGGTCACAGGTGTTGACACATGTTTGACCCAGGTGTTCCGTCAGAAATCCCTCCCTGGCGTCTTGAGGTCTGGATTAGGGACAGATAACTAAGCACCAAGACGTGGCACAAAATTCCAACAAAACAAGACAATAGCAGATTGTGCGGATAAACTGGGGATTAACATTATACATTATCTGATAATGGGGCAGTGTGTGACATACAAGACAATGATCATTCAAACCTTTCACAGATCTAAAAACCTATTCTATAAGGGGGAGGGGCTACAGTGACACACACACACACACACACACACACACACACACACACACACACACACTAATGATATTATCCATAATAGCAGTAAAATATAAACACAAACAATATTAACAGTATTCATAAAGACAGACACCATGTTATAGGCACAGGGTGACTTGGACATAAGAGCGGATTGGGGAATAAAATGATGTGTCAGACCCCCCCATAACCCACAGTCCCACATCCAACCAACTGTAACACCAAGTTCAGGCACCCGCAGTACAAAGTGACTCTCACAGACACAGAGTCAAATATATTCTTAAGTAAACATACAAGAGAAAAACAAAGCACAGCTACAATATCAACAACATAAAATGAACACAATACGGACTGTAAGTAAAGCTCCCTTTACCCTTCTGCCCTCCGACTCCTTGGCACCCTTGCTCACACTATGCACGTCCTCGTTACCTGTTGAAGTGTGAATGCCGGCCTCCTACCAAGGTATCGCAGACCAATGTGGCAAAGCCAATTCTCAAGGACAATGGGAATAAGTGGGCACCTAAGGGTTAACAGGTTAAATATATTTCTATTTTAGGAGTTGGTTTGTGTTAGTGATAGAATGGAGACTTCTTGTTCCTGCTGTCTGTGTGACTGTTTGTCTTTAGATTCATCTGATGTTGTATATTTGCTAATCTCCTCTAGTGTAACGGATCAGGTTTTCTGCTTCTCCAGAAGGAACTCATGTACACAATGTATCCTGCGGTGTCAAGTCACCTCCCCCCATGTACACAATGTATCCTGCTGTGTCAAGTCACCTCCCATGTACACAATGTATCCTGCTGTGTCAGGTCACCTCCCCCATGTACACAATGTATCCTGCTGTGTCAAGTCACCCCCCCCATGTGCACAATGTATCCTGCTGTGTCAGGTCACACCCCCCCATGTACACAATGTATCCTGCTGTGTCAAGTCACCTCCCCCATGTGCACCATGTATCGTGCTGTCAGGTCACCTCCCCCACCCCCATGTACACAATGTATCCTGCTGTGTCAGGTCACCTCCCCATGTACACAATGTATCCTGCTGTGTCAGGTCACCTCCCCCATGTACACAATGTATCGTGCTGTGTCAGGTCACCTCCCCCCATGTACACAATGTATCCTGCTGTGTCAAGTCACCTCCCCCATGTGCACAATGTATCGTGCTGTGTCAGGTCACCTCCCCCCATGTACACAATGTATCCTGCTATGTCAAGTCACCTCCCCCATGTACACAATGTATCCTGCTGTGTCAAGTCACCTCCCCCATGTGCACAATGTATCGTGCTGTCAGGTCACCTCCCCCATGTACACAATGTATCCTGCTGTGTCAAGTCACCTCCCCCATGTATACAATGTATCCTGCTGTGTCAAGTCACCTCCCCCATGTGCACAATGTATCGTGCTGTCAGGTCACCTCCCCATGTACACAATGTATCCTGCTGTGTCAAGTCACCTCCCCCCATGTACACAATGTATCCTGCTGTGTCAAGTCACCTCCCCCCATGTATACAATGTATCCTGCTGTGTCAGGTCACCTCCCCCCATGTACACAATGTATCCTGCTGTGTCAAGTCACCTCCCCCATGTACACAATGTATCCTGCTGTGTCAAGTCACCTCCCCCATGTATACAATGTATCCTGCTGTGTCAAGTCACCTCCCCCCATGTATACAATGTATCCTGCGGTGTCAGGTCATCTCCCCCATGTACACAATGTATCCTGCTGTGTCAGGTCACCTCCCCCCATTTACACAATGTATCCTGCTGTGTCAGGTCACCTCCCCCCATGTACACAATGTATCCTGCTGTGTCAGGTCACCTCCCCATGTACACAATGTATCCTGCTGTGTCAGGTCACCTCCCCCCATTTACACAATGTATCCTGCTGTGTCAGGTCACCTCCCCCATGTACACAATGTATCCTGCTGTGTCAGGTCACCTCCCCCACCCCCATGTACACAATGTATCCTGCTGTGTCATGTCACCTCCCCCCATGTACACAATGTATCCTGCTGTGTCAGGTCACCCCCCCCATGTGCACAATGTATCCTGCTGTGTCAGGTCACACCCCCCCATGTGCACAATGTATCCTGCTGTGTCAGGTCACACCCCCCCCATGTGCACAATGTATCCTGCTGTGTCAGGTCACCCCCCCCCCATGTGCACAATGTATCCTGCTGTGTCAGGTCACACCCCCCCATGTGCACAATGTATCCTGCTGTGTCAAGTCACCTCCCCCATGTACACAATGTATCCTGCTGTGTCAAGTCACCTCCCCCCATGTATACAATGTATCCTGCTGTGTCAAGTCACCTCCCCCATGTACACAATGTATCCTGCTGTGTCAGGTCACCTCCCCCCCATGTACACAATGTATCCTGCTGTGTCAGGTCAACCCCCCCCATGTGCACAATGTATCCTGCGTGTCAGGTCACATCCCCCCATGTACACAATGTATCCTGCTGTGTCAGGTCACACCCCCCCATGTACACAATGTATCCTGCTGTGTCAAGTCACCTCCCCCCATGTACACAATGTATCCTGCTGTGTCAGGTCATCTCCCCCCATGTACACAATGTATCCTGCTGTGTCAAGTCACCTCCCCATGTAACATGTATCCTGCTGTGTCAGTCACCTCCCATGTACACAATGTATCCTGCTGTCAGGTCACCTCCCCCCATGTACACAATGTATCCTGCTGTGTCAGGTCACCTCCCCCCATGTATACAATGTATCCTGCTGTGTCAAGTCACCTCCCCCCATGTACACAATGTATCCTGCTGTGTCAGGTCACCTCCCCCCATGTACACAATGTATCTGCTGTTCAAGGTCACCTCCCCCCATGTACACAATGTATCCTGCTGTGTTCAAGTCACCTCCCCCCATGTACACAATATATCCTGCTGTGTCAGGTCACCTCCCCCATGTACACAATGTATCCTGCTGTGTCAGGTCACACCCCCCCATGTACACAATGTATCCTGCTGTGTCAAGTCACCTCCCCCATGTGCACCATGTATCGTGCTGTCAGGTCACCTCCCCCACCCCCATGTACACAATGTATCCTGCTGTGTCAAGTCACCTCCCATGTACACAATGTATCCTGCTGTGTCATGTCACACCCCCCCATGTGCACAATGTATCCTGCTGTGTCAGGTCACCTCCCCCATGTACACAATGTATCCTGCTGTGTCAGGTCACCTCCCCCCATGTACACAATGTATCCTGCTGTGTCAAGTCACCTCCCCCATGTGCACAATGTATCCTGCTGTGTCAGGTCACCTCCCCCATGTACACAATGTATCCTGCTGTGTCAAGTCACCCCCCCCATGTACACAATGTATCCTGCTGTGTCAGGTCACCTCCCCCCATGTATACAATGTATCCTGCGGTGTCAGGTCATCTCCCCCCATGTACACAATGTATCCTGCTGTGTCAAGTCACCTCCCCCCATGTACACAATGTATCCTGCTGTGTCAAGTCACCTCCCCCCATGTACACAATGTATCCTGCTGTGTCAAGTCACCTCCCCCCATGTACACAATGTATCCTGCTGTGTCAAGTCACCTCCCCCCCATGTACACAATGTATCCTGCTGTGTCAAGTCACCTCCCCCATGTGCACAATGTATCGTGCTGTCAGGTCACCTCCCCCACCCCCATGTACACAATGTATCCTGCTGTGTCAGGTCACACCCCCCCCATGTGCACAATGTATCCTGCTGTGTCAGGTCACCTCCCCCCATGTATACAATGTATCCTGCGGTGTCAGGTCATCTCCCCCCATGTACACAATGTATCCTGCTGTGTCAAGTCACCTCCCATGTACACAATGTATCCTGCTGTGTCAAGTCACCTCCCCCATGTGCACAATGTATCCTGCTGTGTCAGGTCACACCCCCCCCCATGTACACAATGTATCCTGCTGTGTCAGGTCACCTCCCCCCATGTACACAATGTATCCTGCTGTGTCAGGTCACACCCCCCATGTGCACAATGTATCCTGCTGTGTCAGGTCACCCCCCCCATGTACACAATGTATCCTGCTGTGTCAAGTCACCTCCCCCATGTACACAATGTATCCTGCTGTGTCAAGTCACCTCCCCCATGTACACAATGTATCCTGCTGTGTCAAGTCACCTCCCCCATGTGCACAATGTATCCTGCTGTGTCAGGTCACCTCCCCCATGTACACAATGTATCCTGCTGTGTCAGTCACACCCCCCCCATGTGCACAATGTATCCTGCTGTGTCAGGTCACCTCCCCCCATGTACACAATGTATCCTGCTGTGTCAGGTCACACCCCCCCATGTGCACAATGTATCCTGCTGTGTCAGGTCACCTCCCCCCATGTACACAATGTATCCTGCTGTGTCAGGTCACACCCCCCCCATGTACACAATGTATCCTGCTGTGTCAGGTCACACCCCCCCCATGTACACAATGTATCCTGCTGTGTCAGGTCACCCCCCCCATGTACACAATGTATCCTGCTGTGTCAAGTCACCTCCCCCCATGTACACAATGTATCCTGCTGTGTCAAGTCACCCCCCCCATGTATACAATGTATCCTGCTGTGTCAAGTCACCTCCCCCCATGTATACAATGTATCCTGCTGTGTCAAGTCACCTCCCCCCATGTACACAATGTATCCTGCTGTGTCAGGTCACCTCCCCCCCATGTACACAATGTATCCTGCTGTGTCAAGTCACCTCCCCCATGTACACAATGTATCCTGCTGTGTCAGGTCACCTCCCCCATGTACACAATGTATCCTGCTGTGTCAAGTCACCTCCCCCCATGTACACAATGTATCCTGCTGTGTCAAGTCACCTCCCCCATGTGCACAATGTATCCTGCTGTGTCAAGTCACCTCCCCCCATGTACACAATGTATCCTGCTGTGTCAGGTCACACCCCCCCATGTGCACAATGTATCCTGCTGTGTCAAGTCACCTCCCCCCATGTACACAATGTATCCTGCTGTGTCAAGTCCCCTCCCCCCATGTACACAATGTATCCTGCTGTGTCAGGTCACCTCCCCCCATGTACACAATGTATCCTGCTGTGTCAAGTCACCTCCCCCCATGTACACAATGTATCCTGCTGTGTCAGGTCACCTCCCCCCATGTACACAATGTATCCTGCTGTGTCAGGTCACCTCCCCCCATGTACACAATGTATCCTGCTGTGTCAAGTCACCTCCCCCCATGTGCACAATGTATCCTGCTGTGTCAAGTCACCTCCCCCCATGTACACAATGTATCCTGCTGTGTCAGGTCACCTCCCCATGTACACAATGTATCATGCTGTCAGGTCACCTCCCCCACCCACATGTACACAATGTATCCTGTTGTGTCAGGTCACCTCCCCCCATGTACACAATGTATCCTGCTGTGTCAAGTCACCTCCCCCATGTACACAATGTATCCTGCTGTGTCAAGTCACCTCCCCCATGTACACAATGTATCCTGTTGTGTCAGGTCACCTCCCCCCATGTACACAATGTATCCTGTTGTGTCAGGTCACCTCCCCCACCCCTCATCTGCACAAAGTATTCTGCTGATTAAGTCATGTTACCCCCTCCCCCATATAGCAGCTCCCCATTATTAAAGATCATTCTTCTTCCCTGCATTAAACGGTGTCTGGTGTTTGGGGAGAGATACATAGAATTATGATCTGCTACTGCACGGATGCTGCGGCCATGCCATGCATTGCATGTGCAAAAGTGAGTCCCAGAGCTACGGAACTGACTCGCAGTGTGGGATACGGGCACCCCTTCCTTCACGTGATCCAGTATGGCTGTTCTCCATGCCAAAAGACCCCCCCCCCCTTACGCTTTGTTAGCTCAGTATCACAAGGACACACGCCTCCAATACCCTGCTCATCAACGCCCGTCACACAGGCCAGACGCCCGTCACACAAGCCAGACGCCCGTCACACAGGAAAGACGCCCGTCACACAGGCCAGACGCCCGTCACACAGGCCAGACGCCCGTCACACAGGCCAGACGCCCGTCACACAGGCCAGACGCCCGTCACACAGGAAAGACGCCCGTCACACAGGAAAGACGCCCGTCACACAGGCCAGACGCCCGTCACACAGGAAAGACGCCCGTCACACAGGCCAGACGCCCGTCACACAGGCCAGACGCCCGTCACACAGGCCAGACGCCCGTCACACAGGCCAGACGCCCGTCACACAGGAAAGACGCCCGTCACACAGGCCAGACGCCCGTCACACAGGAAAGACGCCGTCACACAGGCCAGACGCCCGTCACACAGGCCAGAGCCCGTCACACAGGCCAGACGCCGTCACACAGGCCAGACGCCCGTCACACAGGAAAGACGCCCGTCACACAGGCCAGACGCCCGTCACACAGGCCAGACGCCCCAGACGACCATCACAGCATGAATCGTGCGGAGCTGTAGTTTCCTGACCAGAACAGCAGGATTAGAAAATACTCCAATCTGGCCCAAAATGTGCAGCTCACAAACCCCAGCGAGATTCAGACACAGACTCCAGAGCTGGCGTTAGACATGGACCTCAAGAGAATTGGGGCTAAAAACAAGATTTTCTGGAAAAGTAAAGAGCGCAGAAAATCTGCTGGCGGGGTTAATATGGTAAGAAGCGGCAAGAAGCCTGCGGTAACACTCACCCAGGTCCTCTGACAGCGGGGGGAACTCGTACATGTGCTCACACGTGTTCCTGCTGTTAGGAATGCAGAAACCAAAGTCAAAATCAAAGCTTTTAAGGATTCGATCTCGAAAGAAATGCCGCTCAATCATCCGGAAACTCTTCAGTGGCTTCTCCCCGACGGTAAATTCCACTCTGTGAATGACAAATCACACCGTCAGCTCATACCGAGGGCGCCGCCAGCTCACACCGAGGGCGCCGCCAGCTCACACCGAGGGCGCCGCCAGCTCACACCGAGGGTGCCGCCAGCTCATACCGAGGGTGCCGCCAGCTCACACCGAGGGTGCCGCCAGCTCATACCGAGGGTGCCGCCAGCTCACACCGAGGGTGCCGCCAGCTCACACCGAGGGTGCCGCAACCTCACACCGAGGGCACCGCCAGCTCACACCCAGGGCGCCACCACCTGCTCATATCCAGGGTGCTGCCAGCTCACACCCAGGGCGCTGCCAGCTCACACCAAGGGGGCGCCAGCTCACACCAAGGGGGCGCCAGCTCACACTCAGGGGGCCGCCACCTGCTCATACCCAGGGCGCCGCCAACAACAGAGGGGCCGGAGGAGGGGATTTAGGCAACGTCACATCAGCTTCAACACCGCCTGTTACAATATATCACAGTACAATGGGAATAATATGCACGCGCCTGCCCCCTCCCGGGACAGGCACGCAGCCCCCCCCAGCTTCCCTGGGACAGGCACGCAGCCCCCCCCCAGCTTCCCTGGGACAGGCACGCAGCCCCCCCCCAGCTTCCCTGGGACAGGCACGCAGCCCCCCCCAGCTTCCCTGGGACAGGCACGCGCGCCCCCCCCCAGCTTCCCTGGGACAGGCACGCAGCCCCCTCCAGCTTCCCTGGGACGGCACGCAGCCCCCCCCCAGCTTCCCTGGACAGGCACGCAGCCCCCCCCAGCTTCCCTGGGACAGGCACGCAGCCCCCCCCCCAGCTTCCCTGGGACAGGCACGCAGCCCCCCCCAGCTTCCCTGGGACAGGCACGCAGCCCCCCCAGCTTCCCTGGGATAGGCACGCAGGCCCCCCCCCCCCAGCTTCCCTGGGACAGGCACGCAGCCCCCCCCAGCTTCCCTGGAACAGGCACGCAGCCCCCCCCAGCTTCCCGGAAAGGCACGCAGCCCCCCCCCCAGCTTCCGGGACAGGCACGCAGCCCCCCCCCAGCTTCCCGGGAAGGGCACGCAGCCCCCCCCAGCTTCCCGGGAAAGGCACGCAGCCCCCCCCAGCTTCCCGGGAAAGGCACGCAGCCCCCCCCCAGCTTCCCGGGAAAGGCACGCAGCCCCCCCCAGCTTCCGGGAAAGGCACGCAGCCCCCCCCAGCTTCCCGGGAAAGGCACGCAGCCCCCCCCCAGCTTCCCGGGAAAGGCACGCAGCCCCCCCCCAGCTTCCCGGGAAAGGCACGCAGCCCCCCCCAGCTTCCCGGGAAAGGCACGCAGCCCCCCCCCAGCTTCCCGGGAAAGGCACGCAGCCCCCGCCCCCAGCTTCCCGGACAGGCACGCAGCCCCCGCCCCCAGCTTCCCGGGACAGGCACGCAGCCCCCGCCCCCAGCTTCCCGGGACAGGCACGCAGCCCCCGCCCCCAGCTTCCGGGACAGGCACGCAGCCCCCGCCCCCAGCTTCCCGGGACAGGCACGCAGCCCCCCCCCCCGTCCCATCGCAGAGACTCAATATATACACACACACACAAAATTTCGCTGGACCGGGGCTTTTCGTGCTCCCCCCACAAAACGCCACACGCACATCTGAACGTTCATTCAGCAACCAAAGCTACACTCACGTTGCACCAACTCTACGGAGCCGGAGGAAAGCTGGAGTAAACTGGTAGCGCACAAAGCGTCCGGCACTGACATCGAGCTGGCCGCCATCATCATCATCTTCCTGCTCTGTACAAATAACAACAAGACAGCGGGAGGTGAGAGCGGCTCGTCCACTTCACAAGTTTACATGTGCACCATCACAACCCATCCACCCACACAGTATACTCACAACCCATCCACCACACAGTATACTCACAACCCATCCACCCACACAGTATACTCACACCCCATCCACCCACACAGTATACTCACACCCACCCACACCGTATACTCACAACCCATCCACCCACACTGTATACACCCATCCACCCACACTGTATACTCACACCCACCCACCCACACTGTATACTCACACCCATCCACCCACAGTATCACCCCATCCACCCACACTGTATACACCCATCCACCCACACTGTATACACCCATCCACCCACACTGTATACTCACACCCATCCACCCACACTGTATACTCACACCCATCCACCCACACTGTATACTCACACCCATCCACACCCATCCACCGTATACTCACACCCATCCACACCGTATACTCACACCCATCCACACCGTATACTCACACCCACCCACACCGTATACTCACACCCACCCACCCACACCGTATACTCACACCCATCCACACCGTATACTCACACCACCCACCCACACCGTATACTCACACCCACCCACACCGTATACTCACACCCATCCACACCGTATACTCACACCCATCCACCACCGTATACTCACACCATCCACACACCGTATACTCACACCCATCCACACCGTATACTCACACCCATCCACACCGTATACTCACACCCACCCACACCGTATACTCACACCCACCCACCCACACCGTATACTCACACCCATCCACACCGTATACTCACACCCACCCACCCACACCGTATACTCACACCCACCCACACCGTATACTCACACCCATCCACACCGTATACTCACACCCATCCACACCGTATACTCACACCCATCCACACCGTATACTCACACCCATCCACCCACACAGTATACGCACACCCACCCACACCGTATACTCACACCCATCCACCCACACCGTATACTCACACCCATCCACCAACACGTATACTCACACCCATCCACAACACGTATACTCACACCCACCCACACCCATCCACACCGTATACTCACACCCATCCACCCACACCGTATACTCACACCCATCCACCCACACCAACACCGTATACTCACACCCATCCACACCGTATATGCACACCCATCCACACCGTATAAGCACACCCATCCACACCGTATACGTACACCCATCCACACCGTATACTCACACCCATCCACCCACACCCACACCGATATAACGCACACCCACCCACACCGTAATACTCACACCATCCACAACCGTATACTCACACCCATCCACACCGTATACGCACACCCATCCACACCGTATACGCACCCCATCCACACCGTATACGCACACCCATCCACACCGTATACGCACACCCATCCACACCGTATACGCACACCCACATCCACACCGTATACGCACACCCATCCACACCGTATACGCACACCCATCCACACCGTATACGCACACCCATCCACACCGTATACGCACACCCATCCACACCGTATACGCACACCCATCCACACCGTATACGCACACCCATCCACACCGTATACTCACACACCCATCCACCCACCCACACCGTATACTCACACACCCATCCACCCACCCACACCGTATACTCACACACCCATCCACCCACCCACACCGTATACTCACACACCCATCCACCCACTCACCCATCCACCCACTCACCCACACCGTATACTCACACACCCAACCCAAAAAATGTTGCGAGGGGTTCTCCTGTTCTGATGTTACTGCTCCTTCTGCTTCATGGCATTTTGGACATAGTTAGACTAGGACAGCTAATGGGATAAACATTTGCTCAATATTCCTAGACAAGAAATAACAATGACAGTCGAGGATGGCAAACAAGATTACAGTCTAAACCATGAGATAATGGGGTAGTGTTTGCTTGACAATGTCCAACAGAAAATTAACATTCTCGAGAGGGAATGCTGGAAGGCTAATCATATCAACAGACAATAACATTATTCATACATAACACAGGTGTAACGTTGGGGGCTTCCAGCCTCTCCAGTGTGCTTGAAGGCAGCATGTCTGATGCTGCTCGCTGACCAACACCCGGTTTAAATAGAGACAGGCAGGGAGGTGGCTGCATGAGGCGCGGCTTGAGAGGGGGGGGGGCGCGGTCTGGTGAAGGTCTTTTAAAAACCTACAGTTCCTTCTAAGAAGTGCCAGATCGTGGTTATCCATACCTGAGCTCCCTGTACCGGAATTCTCTCGTGATTTAACCTGTTATTGACCTCTGCTTGTTTTCTGACCATTCTGCCTTCCGTTGCCCTAGAATATTTTCCTTGTACTACGCTTCTGCACTGATATCGACCCGGCTATTCCATTTGACTATTCTATACTCTGTATTCCTGATTCTGGCTCGTCTGACTACCCCCGTGTTGCTGACCTGGTTTTGTATTACGACATTGTCTTTGATTAACCCTTTCTGTCTAGCTAGTATACTTCTACCTGGCCAATTTTTAAGGACCAGACAGTTAGGGATTGTTCTACGGCTACTCTGTTGGTAGCTTTTTGGCTCTGTGGAGTGTTGGGCTTTAAGGACTGCGTAGTGGGATCCGGGAACCGTGACAACAGGTTATACAAACGCCCTGCAACCTACACAGACACAGGGTGACTGAAACACAAGAGAGGGCAGGGAAATAAGTTCTGCACCTCCCAAATACATTTCTAGGGCAAAGTAACCCAAGCCCAAAGTGACGCACATCACATCTCACACTGTGTATATAATAAATCTTTACTGCCCATACAATTGCCAGAGCATCTTTATTTGAGAATCATTTTTTTCTGCAGCTGTGAGTGATCTAGAGGCAAAAGCCTCTGTCTGTTCCATCAGGCATGGAATGAGATAGAACTGCCCCCAGTCCATAAGGTGATGCATCACAAACAATGGAAACTGTCTTTTCCAAGTCATAATGTACTAGCAGACGTGAACTACGAACCAGCTCTTTTGACTTTTGAAAAGCTGAAGCCCATTCTGCCATCCAACGCCACTGTCGTTTACTTTCTAGAAGACGGTGTAAAGCCCATTCTGCCACCCAACGCCACTGTCATTTACTTTCTAGAAGTGTAAAGCCCATTCTGCCATCCAACGCCACTGTCGTTTACTTTCTAGAAGACGGTGTAAAGCCCATTCTGCCATCCAACGCCACTGTCATTTACTTTCTAGAAGACGGTTGTAAAGCCCATCTGCCATCCAACGCCACTGTCGTTTACTTTCTAGAAGACGGTGTAAAGCCCATTCTGCCATCCAACGCCACTGTCATTTACTTTCTAGAAGACGGTGTAAAGCCCATTCTGCCATCCAACGCCACTGTCGTTTACTTTCTAGAAGACGGTGTAAAGCCCATTCTGCCATCCAACGCCACTGTCATTTACTTTCTAGTAGACGGTGTAAAGCCCATTCTGCCATCCAACGCCACTGTCGTTTACTTTCTAGAAGACGGTGTAAAGGGTAAAGCACAGGAGCTAAATTCGGCAAAAAACGGTTGTAGTAATTTAAGAGACCCAGATAGGATCTTAGTTGTGTTACATTTTGTGGCGTTGAAGCATCCTGTAAGGCCTTGACCTTCTCATCTGTTGTACGCAGTCCATTTTTGTCAATCACAGGAGCACAAAATTCAAGACGATCCTGCATAAATTCACATTTATCCAAGTTCACATTCAGTCCATATTCCATAAGTCTCTGCAAAACTGCCTCTACGTTTTTCTTACGTTCCACCTCGGATTTACCTGTCACCAGCATGTCATCTAACAGACACGGTATTCCAGGAATACCAGCCAACACCTCGTCCATTGTTCGTTGCCAGACAGCTGGGGCAGGTGCAATGCCAAAAACCATACGATTATACCCGAATAGCCCCCGATGGGTATTAATGGTAAGAAGTGGTGGAGAATCTGGATGTACAGGTAACTGTAGGTATGCATTTCTTAAGTCAATCTTGGTGAATTGCTGCCACCAGCCAGTGATGGAAAAATCTCATCTACCCTAGGAAGGGGATATTTATCTATTTAAGCTGCGTGTTAAGAGCCATGCGGAAATCCCCACAAATCTGTATTTTGCCACTACTTTTCCTCACTGGAACAATGGGCGATGCCCACTCACTGTGTGAACTCGGGAGATGACATTCAGCTCCTCTAATCTCTAACTCCGCTTCCACTCCTGCTCTTACAGCAAATGGCACACTTCTTGCTTTAAAAAATCTTGGTCTTGCTCATTCCTTCAAATCCAAGGAAACTTGTTGTCCTTTACAGTCCCCAAACTGGCCAAACACCGGCGCATATTTCTCTTGTAACTCCTTAATCCAGTCAAGTCTGGTCTGTTTTTCATTCAACACATGACCTGGATAATTCTGTATTTCAGGCACTCCAAGAGCCTTTATCCATTCCCTGCCAAACAATGGAGGTCCTCCATTTCCAAAATGACAGTGACGGTGACAGTCGCACATCCTGGTGGTTTAAACAGCTCATTAGAATAGGTTTGCCGTCGCACTGGAGTCTGAAGTATTGGCCTACGTATGTTTAGGTGTTTCCAGTCTCTCCAAGAAATCACAGATACAGCTTATGACGGAATGAGATGTTGTCCGCCTGCGGGTGTGCTCTATCTGCGTGCCCCCGGCGCTTACCGCTGGCCCGACTACTGAGTGACGTGCACTCGGCGTCTCATGCGGCCTGGAGTGACCCTGGGGGAGGGTTATGCGGGCGGTGGAGGGGACCCCTGTGTCGAACCAGCCCGACCACTGAGCACCACGGTACTCAGCGTCTCAAGCAGCTGGTTCACTGACCTGGTGGGTGTGGGGACGTCTGCGGAGCGGCCGGGCGGTTACGGGGATCGGACCTTCCGCGGAGGAATATTCGGATCTCGGGATGAATCTTCGGATCTTATGGGATCGGGTGAAGTGAATCTTCGGATCTTATGACTGATCGCTCGATACACCGAAGCGCGGTACGCGGTCCGCGCCTTTGGTTCGGATCTCACCTCGGTCGATCCCTCTGACGGCGGATGCCCGAACTATGCACCTCTGCCCCGATGCGGGCTGTAGGCACAGTATTCGGTTCGGATCCTTTGGTAATTCGGTTCGGAACCGTACTCTGAGTCCGTGCGGGATCCTCAGCAAATACGGCCGAAAGTAACAGTCATCAGGCGAGGCTGGATGCACTGAAAAATCTGCTTTATTTTTGCTCAACACATATACTTATAAACTTTGCACAAATATGAAAACAATGGGAATCCCTGCCCGCCCACACAAGACCCATTGGCCCTCGCTGGCAGGAGGCACCCGGGCCCCGATCCGCATTGGTAGTTACGAATCGGAGAGTTGCCGATTCGGACCGGATGGTCCGAATCGACCATTTTGCGATTCGAACGGATGGTCCGAATCGGCCATTTTCCGATCCGATCATTCTGACCGATCCACGAGGCCCTGGGAAATGGCGACGGGCAAGGCATACAAAGGGATTTACATTGCACAACACACGGGGACACTTTTATTACACCACACACAAATTCACATCTAAATAAAAATACTCCAAACTCCGCGGGTGTCACAGCACCTAAGTGTCTCTGGCCATGTAAATGTCACCGGAACCGCCCCTGGCTGGGGGTGTTGGGCCATTCCGTGACACAGCTGCACCTGTATCCAAATCCAGTGAGTTCCTGCCATTAACAACAACCTGAACTGTTACTGCAGCCAGATTACTGCCCAGCTTATATATTCTTACATTCTCTATAGGGGATTGTACATCTGAATCATCAAGACTCCTGTATTTGCACTCCATAGGCATCTTTTGCTTTGTCTCTCATACGAATTCTGCCCCTCTCTCGTGTGGATCTGCAGACTCTCTGTATGTGGCCCATTTTCCACACGCATGACACCGGGCATCCCTGAATCTGCATTTAGTCGCCTCATGTGTTGTAGCTCCACAGCGATAACATTTGTAATGTGGTTGTTCTGGTTTTAAAAGGTCTTTTTTCCGGTACTTTCCTCTGTGCTCTAGTGTCTATTTGTAAAATGTCCAGCTCTGCCTCCCCTGTGTTGTCCACTCTGTTGTGTAAAATATTGGCATCCTTAGAGGCTTGTTCCATGACGTTCGCTATGTTAATCGCTTTCTGAAATATTAAATCTTCTGTAAGCGTCTCTTTAGCGTTGTGTCACTTGCAATGCCCATTACAAACTGGTCTCGCAAAGCAGTGAGCAGGTAGTCCCCAAAACAACAGGTGCTGGCAAGTTTACATAATAAAATGGCGTCCGCTGAAACGGATTCCCCGGGGTTCCTGCTTTCTTCTTTAGAAATAAATATTTCTGCTATCTCTCGCGGCTTTGGTTGGAAATGGCCGCATAATACGGCAATCAGGCTTCCCAGTGACTTGCTGGCCGGCTTCTCTGGGTGTAAGAGCTCCTCAGGGTTTCATACGCTCTGGCTCCTATAGCTGTTAGAAAAACACCAACCTGTTTGGCATCAGGAATGTCATTAGCTGTGAGATATTGCTCAAGTCTTTCAACCCAGGAAACCCAAGAATCCGCCTCAGGATCAAAGTCTTTGATAGAGCCAATGCTTGCCATGTCAGTGAGTTCTACAACCTCGTCACCACGGTGATGTTTTTCCACAACCGTGTTTATATGCTTACTTAATTGGTTGAGTTGTATAAAAACAGTCACTTACATACAGTTGTGTTCAAAATTATTCAACCCCCAATGCTGTAAAGGGTTTTAGGGAATTTAGTGACATTTGTAATTGTATTCAGAATGAAATCCTACAAGGACTTTTTAAAGAACCATATGCAACTAAAATGACATCAATTGGTTTTGTAATACAGTAGTAAATGTTTCTTTTGTGAATTCTTCATTGACACAATTATTCAACCCCTTAAAGACTACCACTCTGAAGAACAGAGGTTCATTCAAGTGTTTTCAATCAGGTATTGAAAACACCTGTGGATGTCACGGAGCAGCAATAAAGCATAATAAGCACCAATTTGGCAGCTTTAAAATGACTGTGATACTCAGCTCCTTCTAGACATTTACTGGTGTGGTTACAAACATGGTGAAGTCAAGAGAATGGTCCAGGAAGACAAGAGAAGAGGTGATTACTCTTCACAGGAAGGGCAATGGCTATAAGAAGATTGCAAAGATGTTAAACATACCAAGAGAGACCATAGGAAGCATCATTCGCAAATTCAAGGCAAAGGGCACTGTTGAAACGCTACCTGGTCGTGGCAGAAAGAAGATGCTGACGTTGACTGCTGTGCGCTACCTGAAGCGTAGAGTGGAGAAAAGTCCCCGTGTGACTGCTGAGGAACTGAGAAAAGATTTGTCAGATGTGGGTACTGAAGTTTCAGCTCAGACAATACGGCGCACACTGCGTAATGAAGGCCTCCATGCCAGAACTCCCAGGCGCACCCCCTTGCTGTCTCCAAAGAATAAATAGAGTCGACTGCAGTATGCCAAAAGTCATGTGGACAAACCACAGAAGTTTTGGATAGTGTTCTGTGGACTGATGAAAAAAATTAGAACAGTTTGGGCCCATGGATCAACGCTATGTTTGGAGGAGGAAGAACAAGGCCTATGAAGAAAAGAACACCTTGCCTACTGTGAAGCATGGCGGGAGGTCAATCATGCTTTGGGGCTGTTTTGCTTCTGCAGGTACAGGGAAGCTTCAGCGTGTGCAAGGTACCATGAATTCTCTTCAGTACCAGGAGATATTGGATGACAATGTGATGCAGTCCGTCACAAACCTGAGGCTTGGGAGACGTTGGACCTTTCAACAGGACAATGATCCCAAGCATACCTCCAAGACCACTAGAGCATGGTTGCAGATTAAAGGCTGGAACATTTTGGAGTGGCCATCGCAGTCACCTGACTTAAATCCGATTGAGAACCTCTGGTGGGACTTAAAGAAAGCAGTTGCAGTGCGCAAGTCTAAGAATGTGACTGAACTGGAGGCTTTTGCCCATGATGAATGGGCGAAGATACCCGTAGATGGCTGCAAGACACTTGTGTCAAGCTATGCTTCATGTTTAAAAGCTGTTATAACTGTAAAAGGATGTTGTACTAAGTACTAAGATTGAATGTCACGTGGGGGTTGAATAAAACTGATAATGATGTGAGCACAGAAAAGACATTTGTGGTTATTTCATTATAAATGTTATGTTATATTTGTCTGACCTACACGTGCCTCTTTGATTTAATTGTAAGCAAGATGACTGAATGATCAAAATCAATGTCAAACTGGCCAAAACACTCAATTTCAGTGGGGGTTGAATCATTTTGAACACAACTGTATACAAGTTGTAGTTTATTAAACGGTGTAGAACAGTTTCCTCACAGGAGATGCCTCATGTGACACCCTCTCCAGACACCCCTTCGTTGCGGTCAGCCCGGCTACTGGGAGCGCTGTCCTCAGCGCCTTGAGCAGCTTGACCCGCCTGCTTCTGTTCCTCTGCCCTGGAGCCGTTAGGAATTTCCAGAAGGCCGCTCTCTGCCTTCTGAGGTTGAGTGTGGAGTGTCGCGTAGTTTGAAATAAAACGCCAGACGCGGCTGTATGTTTTAAAACAGGATTCTCTCTCTCTGAGCTGAGAGTTCTGTCCTTTAATGAAAAACCGCCACCATTTATGCTGAAATCCAACAGTCATAATTTGCATAAATGACGCACCTCGTCCTACCAATATACTAATTACATTGTCAGTTAGATATTTACAATAAACATTCTTTATATTCTTTAGCCTTTAGCTCACACGACATTTGCATAATCCATTGTTCTAACACATCAGATTAAAGACAAACACTATCACAGATCCCTTGAATTAAACATGCAGCCAGATAAGGGGGAAAGCCCTGGTGCATAAATTACACAGCAGTAAAGCTTGTTTACTGGCTATACAGAAACACATTTACCTACAGGAATATAAGTATTTAAAACTAAAGTTATGCCATTTTACACTAAACTAATTTAAACTAAAACTAAACTTTGTAATATATATTTAAAAACACACGATATAAATTGAACATAAAGTCTCTTGGGGTTTGAAGCATGGAGCGTTACATCAGAAGAAAGAAAATTTAGCTTAAAGCATAGGAAGGGTTATTTTACGGTGAGAACAATAAAGCTGTGGAATTCTCTGCCTGTTGAGGTGGTTGGGTCAGAGTCTGTACAGACTTTTAAAAAGCGACTGGATGACTTCCTGCAGACACAGAATATTAAGGGTTATAATATTTAATATGTGGGTAAAAGCTTCTTGATCCAAGGAGAAATCTGATGCCATTCTGGGGTCAAGAAGGAATTTTTTCCCAGTATGTTGCATATTGGCGAGCATTTCAGACTGGGTTTTTTGCCTTCTTTTGGATTAACAGCAGTAGGTTATGTGGGAGAGGCTGAAACCGATGGACGCATGTCTTTTTTCAGCCTATATAACTATGTAGCTCCATGACACCTCATAACACTGCTCTGCTTCAGCCGCCATTTTACATCTACCAGAACATTCAACAGGAAGTGAAAAATCACCTCAGAGCATAACAGGAAGTAGGAAGGCAGAAGAAAAGCAATGCATCATTCACAACCAACAAAAATCGATACCTCACAATACGCACACACCATATATTCTTACACAGTCTAACAACCCATACATCACAATACCCAGTGACAGTATCTCCAGGGTTTGTGTTATAGCGCCCATACCCAGTGACAGGATACCAGGGTTTGCTTTATATCTCCCATACCCAGTGACAATATCCCAGGGTTTGCCTTACAGTGCCCATACCCAGTGGCAGTATCCTAGGGTTTGCGTTACAGCATCCATACCCAGTGGCAGGATCCCAGGGTTTGTGTTATAGTGCCCATACCCAGTGGCAGTACCTCCAGGGTTTGTGTTATAGCGCCCATACCCAGTGGCAGTACCTCCAGGGTTTGTGTTATAGCGCCCATACCCAGTGACAGTACCTCCAGGGTTTGTGTTATAGTGCCCATACCCAGTGACAGTATCTCCAGGGTTTGTGTTATAGTGCCCATACCCAGTGACAGTACCTCCAGGGTTTGTGTTATAGCGCCCATACCCAGTGACAGTACCTCCAGGGTTTGTGTTATAGCGCCCATACCCAGTGACAGTACCTCCAGGGTTTGTTATAGCGCCCATACCCAGTGACAGTACCTCCAGGGTTTGGTGTTATAGCGCCCATACCGTGACAGTACCTCCAGGGTTTGTGTTATAGCGCCCATACCCAGTGACAGTACCTCCAGGGTTTGTGTTATAGCGCCCATACCCAGTGACAGTACCTCCAGGGTTTGTGTTATAGCGTCCATACCCAGTGACAGTATCTCAGGGTTTGTGTTATAGCGTCCATACCCAGTGACAGTATCTCCAGGGTTTGTGTTATAGCGCCCATACCCAGTGACAGTATCTCCAGGGTTTGTGTTATAGCGCCCATACCCAGTGGCAGTACCTCCAGGGTTTGTGTTATAGCGCCCATACCCAGTGACAGTATCTCCAGGGTTTGTGTTATAGCGCCCATACCCAGTGACAGTACCTCCAGGGTTTGTGTTATAGCGCCCATACCCAGTGGCAGTACCTCCAGGGTTTGTGTTATAGCGCCCATACCCAGTGGCAGTACCTCCAGGGTTTGTGTTATAGCGCCCATACCCAGTGGCAGTACCTCCAGGGTTTGTGTTATAGCGCCCATACCCAGTGACAGTACCTCCAGGGTTTGTGTTATAGCGCCCATACCCAGTGGCAGTACCTCCAGGGTTTGTGTTATAGCGCCCATACCCAGTGACAGTACCTCCAGGGTTTGTGTTATAGCGCCCATACCCAGTGACAGTATCCCAGGGTTTGTGTTTTATAGTGTCCATACCCAGTGACAGTACCTCCAGGGTTTGTGTTATAGCGCCCATACCCAGTGACAGTACCTCCAGGGTTTGTGTTATAGGCGCCCATACCCAGTGACAGTACCTCCAGGGTTTGTGTTATAGCGCCCATACCCAGTGACAGTACCTCCAGGGTTTGTGTTATAGCGCCCATACCCAGTGACAGTACCTCCAGGGTTTGTGTTATAGCGCCCATACCCAGTGACAGTACCTCCAGGGTTTGTGTTATAGCGCCCATACCCAGTGACAGTACCTCCAGGGTTTGTGTTATAGCGCCCCATACCAGTGACAGTACCTCCAGGGTTTGTGTTATAGGCGCCCATACCCAGTGACAGTACCTCAGGGTTTGTGTTATAGCGCCCATACCCAGTGGCAGTACCTCCAGGGTTTGTGTTATAGCATCCATACCCAGTGGCAGTACCTCCAGGGTTTGTGTTATAGTGCCCATACCCAGTGACAGTACCTCCAGGGTTTGTGTTATAGCGTCCATACCCAGTGACAGTACCTCCAGGGTTTGTGTTATAGCATCCATACCCAGTGGCAGTACCTCCAGGGTTTGTGTTATAGTGCCCATACCCAGTGACAGTACCTCCAGGGTTTGTGTTATAGTGCCCATACCCAGTGACAGTACCTCCAGGGTTTGTGTTATAGCGCTTCTGCAGTTGTAAACTGAATAGAAATAAACTGGTTATGTCTGATATAACCCTAGAAATAAATCATACAGAGTAAAGCAGCGGCACGTCTTCTCCAATCAGCTCCGAAGCCGAATAAGGTTTAACTCAGTCTGACTCTAAACAGGGTGTGCTGTGCACATCGATTAAATCGACAGCCGATTAATTGTTCCAGCCCTAGGTTTTAACAGATCGCAGTATCCTGACAGGGTCACACATCTGTTAATGCCGCTTCCTTGCAGGACCCCTGTGCTCTCCCCAGGCAGACTCTCATGCCTTTCTCCAGTCCCCAGAGGAAGCTCAAGGACCAGGACACGTAGAGAGTCTGCTAGCAACCCTAGAAATAAGACAAGGCTGTATATCTAGAGGTTTTCAGGGTCAAAAATGGAACTGATTTTATTGGGGACTGTAACAGATCTCAGTACCCTTACGGGGTCACATCTGTCAATGCCGCTTCCTTGCAGGACCCCCATGTTCTCAGGACCCCCGTGTTCTCAGGACTCTAGTGCCTTTCTCCAGTTCCTCAGCCGCAGCTTAAAGGCTGGTGCACGTAGAGAGTCTTACTAGTGTCCCCCAGAAATAAGCCGAGTCTGTAGATCTGGAGCCTTTTGTCTCGGCACAGCGAGCAACATATAGCTGCTACCCAATCCATGAGTCACGACTGCATGTAGGGTCAAAAAAGAACGCCTTTTTGTTCTGCGTTGTCCTAGCACCCAAAATTCTGGCGCCAGCCATTTCAACACATTTTCCAGGGGGAAACCGTCACTTTCTGGGAGGAAATTGTACATTTAACCCAGCCGGGTTAATAGGAAATAGTAGTCCATAATAGTTTCAGACGCGCAGCTACAAAAGCCATGTTCAGCTGGTTCAGAGGAACCGGCGACCGCAGATATACTTAGCGCTGTGCGTCTGATGGTTGTGGGAGACGGCAAACAGCCCCAAAATCTCCCATTTAACTGCTTGGCCGTAGACAAGCGCACAGCACCTTCCAAATAGCACAGCGACCGTGTGTTGTCACAGGGACAGGCACACATTTTACTGTCAAACATGGCTTATTATTATTATCATTCTTATTTATATAGCGCCAGCATATTCCGCAGCGCTGAACAATGGGCACAGTATAAACCAGGTTACAATACACTGAGACTGACCAACATTTGATATACTAGTACAGGGGGAAACGAGGGCGCTATTCCCGTGGAAACTTACTATCTAGAAGAGTTGGGGTGTAAACAGGAGGAGAGGACTGCAAGGTGAGAGCAATGGACTGCAAGGTGAGAGGACACGGTTTGACTTTAGGGAGCGGGCTGGGGTGTATCTGGTGATTAGTGAGGACAGGTAGTGGGGAGCTGAGTTAGTGAGGGTTTTGTAGGTAAGGATAAGGATTTTGAACTTAATTCTGCAGTGGATGGGGAGCCAGTGAAGGGACTCGCAGAGGGGAGCGGCAGAGACAGAGCGGCGGGTGAGGTGGATGGGGAGCCAGTGCATGGACTCGCAGAGACAGAGCGGCAGGTGAGGTGGATGGGGAGCCAGCGAAGGGATTCGCAGAGAGAAGCGGCAGAGACAGAGCGGCGGGTGAGGTGGATGGGGAGCCAGCGAGGGATTCGCAGAGCGGAGCGGAAGAGAGAGCAGTGGGTGAGGTGGATGGGGAGCCAGTGCATGGACTCGCAGAGACAGAGCGGCGGGTGAGGTGGAGGGGGACCCAGTGAAGGGACATGCAGAGAGAAGTGTCAGAGACAGAGCGACGGGGGAGGTGGATGAGCCTGGCAGAGGCATTCAGAATGGATTGTAGGGGGGGGGGGGGGGCGGGAGAGAGGGAAGCCAGCTAAAAAATTACTACAATAGTCAAGTAGGGATATTACAAGGGTATGGATGAGTTGCTTTGTGGTGTCAGCGGTAAGAAATGGCTGAATTCTGGAAACCTTGCGTAATTGGATGTGGGGGGATGAAGGAAAGAGCAGAGTCAAGTGTAACTCAAAGACAGCGAACCTGGTTTGGTGGGGAGATAGTGATCCCCTCCACCATGATGGAAAAGTCAGGAGGGAGAGGCAGAGGGAGGAATTAGGAGCTCAGTCTTAGACATGTTAATCTTTAGATGGTGGGAGGCCATCCAGGAGGAGATGCCAGATAAACAGTCGCTGACTTTGGATAGGACAGGGGGAGAGAGAGATCAGGGGTAGAGCAGTACATCCGAGTATCATCAGCGTAGAGGAGGTAATTTAAGACAAAGCTATTAATGATTTTGCCCAGGGAAGAGGTGTCGATAGAGAAGAGCAGAGGACCTAGGACAGAGCCTTGAGGTACACCAACAGATAAAAAGGCAGATGAGGAGGAGTTACCAGCAAAGGACACACAGAAGGACCTGATGAAGTCAATCCAAGAGAGTATAGTGTCAGAGACCAAGAGAGCTGAGAGTCTGAAGGAGGGGATGGTCAACAGTGTCAAAGTCACATATACAAAACCTCCCCTAGAAAATGGGAGACATAATTAGACTAGGACAGATAATGGAATAAACATTTGCTCAACATTCTTAGACACTGCAATGACAATTGTTGATGGTACACAGATTAGTCTAAAACAGCAGATACTGGGGCAGTGTTTGGTTGGCACAATCAGATTAACAAAGCACTCAAAGATATTAACACATTCCTGAGAAAACCTATCAGCTGATAACAGATGCAAAAGGACTAGAACATTATTTTTATAAAACACAGATTACACAAAAACTCTGCACACGAGAGAGGGCAAGGATATAATATAGAACCTCCCAAATACATCTCCAGGTCCATGCACACCAAGTCCAAATGACGCACATCACAGGCATCTTATGCTGTCTCTAAAATGAATTCTGCCTCTCTCCCCCCTGTGACTTTGCAGACTCTCTGTATGTGGCCCATTTTTCCACACGCATGACACCTGGCATCCCTGAATCTGCATTTAGTCGCCTCATGTGTTGTAGCTCCACAGCGATAACATTTGTAATGTGGTTGTTCTGGTTTTAAAAGGTCTTTTTTCCGGTACTTTCCTCTGTGCTCTAGTGTCTATTTGTAAAATGTCCAGCTCTGCCTCCCCTGTGTTGTCCACTCTGTTGTGTAAAATATTGGCATCCTTAGAGGCTTGTTCCATGACGTTCGCTATGTTAATCGCTTTCTGAAATATTAAATCTTCTGTAAGCGTCTCTTTAGCGTTGTGTCACTTGCATTGCCCATTACAAACTGGTCTCGCAAAGCAGTGAGCAGGTAGTCCCCAAAACAACAGGTGCTGGCAAGTTTACATAATACAATGGCGTCCGCTGAAACGGATTCCCTGGGGTCCTAGTTTTTTCTATAGAATTCCCAGATTCCCCTATTATCATGACAGGGAATCATAATTATAATAAAGACACAGAGGCGAGTATTATGCTATCTTTCCTTTACTTAAGCCGATAGCAGCAAAGAACAATCTCTCAAATACCACAACAAAAGTATTTAGAGAGAAAAATACAGTTTAACAATACATATAACAATAGCAGGTAACGGTACAGTCCAGCTCCCTGCTGTCCAATTGTCAGGTAGACCGCTCCATAAATTCTCTGGTAACCCTTGGCCACTCCTCTTTTCTTGATGCGAGACGGGCTTGTGACGGAATGGGGAGTCCGCCTGCGGTCCTGCTCCTATCTGACCCCCTTGATGGCGTCCGGCCCGACTGAGTGTCTCGGCACTCAGCGTCTCGAGCAGCCTGATCTACCGACCTCTTGTTGGTGTGGAGGTGGCGGCTGGGCTGACTTGAAGCTCCTTTTCCTGGGATAGACGTGATGTAGAAGGCCGCTGAGTGCCTTCTAGGTGCAATGTGATATTCCCTGAAAGAACTCACCAGACGAAGCTGCATGACTTCAAAACAGGGACTGATTTATGAAGGGTTTGGGCAGATGCATTTATACACACAACACAAAGACATTTCCAGACTTGAATGCCCTCAGACATGTCCAGACTTGAAGGAGACAATCGGATTTCCATACAATTGAATTTCAACACAGCCTTTCAATCCTAGCAACCAAGGGAAAATATAATAAATTTAAATGCATCACACAATTTCACATCTGCATCCTAATAAAAACCCCACCAGTAAAACCACATCTAGACATGAAATAAAATGTCCATACAGTTAAACGCACAACCGAAATATAAAAGGAAAAAAATGGTCTTTAAAATTGTCTGAGTTTTTAGTCACGTGGCTCGCTGGAAGGAGCGCTCAGGTCCGTTCCGTGACAGGGCTAACATCTTCAACGAAATCGAATCAATGGAAGAATAATCATCCTTCAACGTAAACTCCAACATGAAGCTTAAGCTCCTCTACAATGAACAGAACGACGGAAGAACACTTAATCATCCAATGAAAGCTTCGACATGAAGTTTAGGCTCTCGGAAAAATAAATGTATTAAAGATCACAAAGAGCTTATATTAAGAAGGTTTGAAAAACTCCGTAATGACTATTGAAACATCAAAACCTAATAACCAAATATAAAGGGTTGGTGTGACGGGACGCCGTCTCTTCCCGCCTGTCCTGGCTCTCCAGACACTCCCTTACCAGGATCAGCCCGGCCTCTGAGTTGCTGGGAACACAGTGCCTCGAGCAGCCTGATCCGCAGCTCCAGACCCGCTTGTTCTGCCTTGAGCAGCCTGATCCGCAGCTCCAGACCCGCTTGTTCTGCCTCGAGCAGCCTGATCCGCAGCTCCAGACCCGCTTGTTCTGCCTCGAGCAGCCTGATCCGCAGCTCCAGACCCGCTTGTTCTGAACTCCTGCCTTGGAGCCTCTTTGCATTTCCAGAATGCCGCTCAGTGCCTTCTGAGGGTGATTATAGCTGTAGCGTAGCTGAGACACCAGGCAGGCTGTATGTTCATCACAGGATACACACTGACGATTTCACATGACCTGCTTTTATTTGGTTCACAATCAGATAACAGTTAACATTCCCGCCCCCCAGACATTACGGCACCGTCATTCAGCAGTTCCCCATCAGGTCCTCTCAGAGTGCAAGCTCTTGAGCAGGGGCTTCTCTGGTACTGTTCTATGTGTTTAACTTGCATGTATATTGGTTATCCTGTCTTTCCCATTGTACAGCGCTACGGTACTTCATGGTGCCTCATATTAACTGTAACGGTCATACAGAGCACAGGTCCTTGTTTGGGGGGGGGATTCCAGGGGAGCAGTGGCGATCCAGGGGTACCGTTTGATAGCTCGGGTCCCTAGGGTGTCAAAGTTCAAGAAGCACGAATGGCAGCATATAGCATAAACGGTAGGGGCACGAATGGCAGCATATAGTAGATATCCCCCTTGGATGCCGCATGGTCAGGGCTACTTAAGCTCCTGGGGTCAAGAAAGGCTCAGTAGCGTGGGTTCCCAATGGAGCTCCCTCCTGAAAATCACCACAACAGTAGGTCGCATGAGGATCACCCCACCTTTGAAAAAATCACCCCGCTGGAGCAGTTAGTTTTCGGGGCACAGACGTTTAAAGCTTCTGCAGATGCTCCATTACAGGCAATGAGGTGCATTCCTGGAATGGGATTGGTTGGCCCTTCTAGCTCCTTGGATGGTGATTGGCTGGGGTTTCAAACCCAGCTCATGCTTTCAATCCCAGGCTAACCCTGGTGTCGGATAACACAGTGAGCCCAAGGGACAGGTTTAAAGGCATTTTGATTACGTGCTGATATGGGGGGGGGGGGGGTCACAAAAGCACCACTTTAAAACACTGACAGGTAGCTTAACTGAGGGGAATAGCAGAGGGGTGACGGTTTAATAGAGTCCACAGTCTCTGAGCAAGGGGTTCTGCGATAACAATACATTTAAAACCACACAATATAAATGAACATAAGGTCTTCCCCAAAGCAACGATGTATGTCTTTTGGGGTTTTCGCCATGGAAATAAAAGTCATTGGGTTTGACGCGGGGAGCGCTATGTCAGTTACATGACAGTGGGATTAACCCAATTATTGGGTGGAATAATACTCGTCTCCGGGTCTTGATTATAATTCCCCATCATGATAATAGGGGAATCTGGGAATTATCCCACAAGACACGGAGGCGAGTATTATGCTAGTTCAAAGCTTAACTAAATAGTGGTAGTGACATGTGACACACTGGTTTAAAGTAGAATTCCCTAAAAGTGGATTCTCTGGACCAGAATGTTTTCATGATGTCTTCAAGACGACATCCACGGAAGAAAACCCTGGAAGCAGAAACACTCGAGAGGAATGAGCTCCGAACACGGAGACGACTACACCAGCTTCTGACATGATCCATTTAACCCACCCAGCGAGTGTGGTGGAAGTTACAGAATTGTATGGTTTGTGTAAGGATATGAATAACCGTTGGGATTGGAGTGACTTGTTAGGGGCAGAAACTCTTCCATATTCTTTAAAACAATTACTGGGTAAAGGACAGGACGCTGTGGCAAAACTGGATAGAAGACCTCTGACAATGAAGTCTTTGTCCTATAGGAAAATTTAACATTTCTCCCCGTGTCGGGTAAAACTTCTTCCCTTCAATAACCTACATGTAATGGGGTGCTTTCCGGCAGGAATACCAATAAAACCCTGATGTGAAGCAGATATCACCGATCTGAGGTTATTAATCGTGCGATACGCTTTACCGTCCTCAAATAGATGTGTGAAGAAACTCAAGGAACTGATATGGGATCAACTTGATGTCGATGCACCAAGAAGCAGGTTACAGAGCTGGTGTCCGGCGCTAGCACTCACAATCTTCACTTTCAATAAAAGATATTCAGCCAGGGATCGAGTCCTCAATGAAAACAGTTGATGGAGGTGGAAGAAAAAGGGAAAAAAAAATGGAAGGGAGGAATTAAGTGCAGACTGTATCGTCCCAGATAGGAGTGAAAAATAGGAGATATACTCACATATTCTGGAGCAGATTTAAATAAATGGGCACCAAACAGAAGGCAGATCGGTGGATTTAAATCAAGGGGCACCGATTCCCCAACCTCAGGTCCACAAGGCAGGAAACCAGATCCTTAGGAATATCTATTCAAGATGCCGAAGGAATAAATCACCCAGGATCATACAGGGTGGAAATTCACAATCGGTTTTATTAAAACAATAAATAAAATACACCACAAACGCGTTTCGCTAGAAGTAGCTTCATCAGTGGGTGTAAAGCCCATATCTATGGTGTTTTAGCCTTAGAGCTTACCTACAAATCATCTATTTTTGCAGAGTTCATTACATTTAACACGGTTTGATCTTATTGTTTTTTTGCAGCACACATTTTACTACTAAGTCACGTCCTTTGTAAGTTCACGGATGTCACATTTTTTTGTGGTTCCATATGTATTCTTTTGCTTAATAATTTTTATCCTATTTCTGATCAATACAGTCCTCTCACGCAGTGAGTCTCCTACTTATTTTTAGTTTTTTGTATACAGTCCATTTCCTTTTATTTTCCTGCCTATGCCAATAGAGCCATCTAGTGGTGCCATACAGACACTACACCCATTTCGATGCACCAAGAAACCCATGAGTTCCATGCGGTACCTAGTAGAGGGGCCCAAGAGCTCGACAAAAAGGAGGCAGATGCCTCCGAAATGTTAACTGAAAGCCAGTGACCCCTGACATTACACTTAAAAGAATTCTGAATTGTTCCCTCCGGGTCTCCCAGGGTGGATGAAGGGATACGAATTAGCCTGGGAATGTCCAGTTTCAGGAGGTGCAGGAACCATGGTGGAGACCTCCATAAGGGTGCTATGAGCACTATTGTAGCTAATTGTACTAGTCTTATTACTGTTGAAATGAGAATGAACAGAGGGAAAGCGTAAAGCATCCCTAGCGTCCAGGTCTGGACCAGAGCATCTGTGGCCAAGGCCATGGGGTCTGGTCTTTGTGACAGAACGCAATGTCACTGTGCGATTTGGACGGGGCTGTGCGCTAGCCTCCTGCCCAGAGAACTATGGCCCGTGAAAGAGACTATTGGGGGAACTGGTGGGCCTTTTAAATATATATGGTTTTCACTGTTTTATATATCTGCCAGTTAAAGATTTCTGATCTCTGTATTAGTACCGGCTATTGTGTAAATTCTCTCTGTAAGAAATTCCTTTTGTTTACCCTGGCTTTCTCCTTCCCCCATTCTCCATTGTTTGAAGGTCCTGTGTAGCTATCTGATGTGGCGATGTTGTCTGTTTGATTGTATGCAAATGTGCTGGTCCTTGACTCTATTTGTCCTCTCTGTGAATAAACAGTCAGTTCTATTCTGACCAAGCTTGAAGTCACGACTCATGATTTGGGGTACCAGGAATCTTCTGCCCGCTGTGCCAAGAAAAGTCTCCAGGTCTACAGCTTTGGGTTACTTCTGGGGGTGCTAGCCAGGCTCTCTAGCTGCATCTTAAGGCCAGTTGCATGTAAAGTACTAGAGAAAGGTGTGAGAGTCACGAGGAGAAACTGTGTGTCTAGCGAGGCAGTGGCATTTGGCAGATATGACCCTGTCCGGCCACAGAAATCTGTTACAGTCTCCAACAGTAGTATTGTGGTAAAAGAATATTGAGGCGAGAAGCAAACAAATCTATAGAGAATGGACCCCAGAGGGATGACCAACTGGAAAATACCCTGGTGTCTAATCTCCATTTGCTGGATTCCAGATACCTTGAATTCCAGTCCGCCATTACATTGCTGAACCCTGGAATGTATTGCTCTGGACTGAGAGATTGTGAGGCCGGCAAAATCCTCAAAAGATTTCGCTGTCTCTGCCAACTGTTTAGACCTGGGGCCACCTAGATTGTTCATATAATGCACAGCGGACAGGTTGTCCGTCTCCAAGATTATGGAACTTGCCTGGAAATGTTTGATAAAACTTGAATAGCAAACAATCCATCAAGGAATTCTAAGCCATTTATATGCAATTCTAGCTCTGTGGAAAGTGATCTGCAGCGCGCCCCAGACAGATCTGTTGGTGTCTGACTCTATGACCAATTCTGGAGTTGGATGGATGATGGCTTTGCCGTTCCATGACTCTAGCCACCACTGCATCTCCAATTTCAACTTGTCGTCCAGAGAGATGCAATCTGGATAAAGCCATCCCCTCCGCAGAAATTGTGCTTTCAGACGTGGAAGAGCTCGACAATAAAGCGGTCCTGTAAAGACCACTTGTATTGCTGTGGAGAGTAGACCCAGGAGGTGAGCTAACCATCTCAGAGAATTCTTCTGCAGATAGAAGACATCTGATTTCTCTGTGAATCAGCCGAACTTTAGCTGAAGGCAGAGAAACAGCCATCTCCATCATAGTTACGGTGACACCTATAAATTCGATAGACTGTGTCGTGTAAGGACCGATATTTTGTAGTTTATCGGGATTGTCGGATAAGCGTCTTTTAGGTCTATATTGACCATCCAATCTTGTGGAGATAAAACTCCTTTTAATGATGGAATGTCTTCCCTTTAGAAATGATTGTACACAACGTACTCGTTTAGGTGTTTTAAATTGATACTGGGCGGAATTCTCAGTCGTCCTTTTTACTAGGAATATACTGTATATTTTAGGAATATTCCTTGTAAGGTGTCACCTCTTCTATTGCGTTTTCCTTGAAGAAAATTTTACTTGTAGTGAAGTAACGACGGCAGTATTACAATGTTGGTGCTAACTTAACCAGAGCTGTTGTAAACTGAAAACCTCCATAGGCTATAATGGCTCTGGGAAGTTTACACCAGCTCTAGTTAAGTTAGCACCAACTATGTAATATGGTCCTTAGTCTTTTCTAATATAACCAGAATTCCCAGAGGAATGATTTGTATGGGATGTTGGTGTGAAATTATACTCACCAAAAGATCCTGATCTTCTCGAACCCCTGTAACCACTTTGACAGTGAAATTCTGGTCCATTGTGGAATAAAAGGTGGGGTCCTTTTGGGGTCTAGTTAAGAGGATTTAAAGGAGCCTCTTGAGATAGAATAAGGAATGACGAGAAACCTATTCGAGAAAGCTTTCCTGATATTAGCCTTTATCTTACCTGTGGTCAAGAAGGACCTTGTATATTCGGTCATCTCCTTGAAGATGCCTTCTCCAAATAACAGACCCTCAGCGTTGGGACCAGGCTCATTATTATTATCATTTATATAGCGCCAACAGTTTATTATGCGCTAAGGTCGCCACTTTAGGGTGGATCCTGAGGAGAATTGAGCGTCTCCTTTTCGCTTGATAAAGCCGTGTTATGTTACCAAAAACACAGACTAATCTCTGTACTCGGCCCCTGTGTTCAAACAGGACTGGTTTTCATTAGTGAGGAAAAACCTCAATCGAATCCATTAATTTTACCAATGGAGCTACAAAATCAAACAATTTATCATGACACCCCTTAAGGTGGCCTCTACTCTCCGTTTTCGGGACCAATTTGACTGGTTAAGGATGTGAATAATTTCGGGATCTAACTCGGGGTTACATTAAGCTTATGTGACAAAGTTGGGGCTGGACACTCAGCCCTCAAATTACTTCTGGTTAGTTTATCCATTGACATACGGATATGCTGTTCTATATAACCAGCCACATGCTCTATGTGTGTCCATTCCACTGACCGGGGATGTTTTAATTGCTCTGGTACAAACATTGAATTTCTTACAGCATCTACCGGATCAATAACCGGTTTTTAGAATCAGTGGAATCAGGTGAGGAAACTGAATGTGAGGCCTCAGGAGAGGAGACCGGATCGTACTCCGGCTCAGAGGAATTCACCTCAGAATCTGACATTGCTTCCTCTCTAGAATGTTCTGAGGAGCTGCCGGTATCTTTGCGCCTCTAGCGCGCTTCCTCTTTCTTTGTCAGCCGGAGTTAACTGGCTCCTTTTTTCGTCACAGTGATGTGCTGTGGGAATTCATTACAAGTACGGGTAGACGTAGGTTTTATGAGGGATATTTTTTGGGAGTTTCTCTTCTCCCTCATTGAAGTCTCAGGGACCTCATTATCCTGTCAGGAATCACTAGATAAAAATCTATCTGAAGTTGGGGAAATTATAAATGAACGTCTGGCTGAGAGATTCTCTAGACATTTTAACCATATTATACTCCAAGTATGAGGAACAAAACGTGGGCATAAGAACGAGGGAACCTGGGGCAACAGGCAGGTTCGGCCAGTCATAAACCCCTTATTTAATTAATTTTTATTACTTATTCATTTCATTGGGAAATTTCTGTATAAAAAAAAAAAAAAAAAAAGAAGCTGTTTTCGTCTGAGGTAACCACCCGCGACGTACTGCGCATGCGCAAGCTGCCAAGCGTTACCTCAGACACTAATGGCACGAAGCCGCGCCTCTGCCCTATGACGGAGTTGCAGGGGAGGCGCCGAAACCCAGCAATAACCACCGGAGAGACAGACTCGTCTCACCGGAGGAAATACAAGACGGGGAAACTAAAAAATAACATTAGTTTTTTAAAACTATCTGCCCGAAATAACCCAGAGAACAAGTTCCCTCACTAAATAAATGACAAACCAGATGAAATATGACTCTACACTTTTACAAACACACACATTTTGTTTAAGAAATAAAACACTTAATATTGCAAATGTAAAATACATTATACTGCAAGCAATTTTAATACTGAGCTTGCTGCTAATACTCCTCTTATCTTGGCGAGCAGCAAAGAAAAGGGGAGGAGCCAAGGGTTACCAAAACGATTTATGGAGCGGTCTACCGGACAGCAGGGAGCTGGACTGTACCATTACCTGCTATTGTTATACTGTATTTTTCTCTCTAAATACTTTTGTTGTGGTATTTGAGAGATTGTTCTTTGCTGCTATCGGCTTAATTAAAGAAAAGATAGCATAATACTCGCCTCCGTGTCTTGTGGGATAATCAAAGTCTTTCATAGAGCCAATGCTTGCCATGTCAGAGGGTTCCACAGCCTCGTCACCACTGTGAGGTTTTACTAAAATGTGTTTATTTCTACATTGATTGTGTTACAATGCATTTTATAAGCCCAATATATAGAAATAATTGATCAGATTTTACTGACTGTTTGATTCTCATGGGAAGGTTAAATTAGTTTAGGGTCTGTGAGAAGAAACGGATTCCAGGATGCCATAGCACTATGTATAGCTAACAATGGAAGGAAGCCAGACTGGGTGTGCTTATCCGAGCCCAAGACTATTCTCAATTTCCCAATTCTATGGGTAATATCTAATAGGTAATATATCTAGAAGGACAGATACAAAAACAAATCTGCAAGAGAATTCTGTTTGATTAATTAATCTTGATTGACAGGCTGAGAACGGGATTGGCCTCCCTGTCTCAGCCGGTGAAGTATGAATTCTACTGTGTATTTGGATTGTATAAAAAGTCCAGGGATGTTTAGGGAAGTAGCATGAAAAGGGGAGAGAAGGAAGTGTCAGAGTTTGCCCGAGCTCTCATGTCAATGCGATCTCAAACCAGCCTTATATGCAGAATGATAAAGCTCTCCTTGGTAACGTATAAATGATGTAGCTTTTTGTATTATTTGTTCATGTGTGTGTCTCATCACTCTAAGCTAGAGGCAACATTTACATCTGCAGCTAAAAGGGTTAATTGACTATCACAAATAATGAACTATTTATATCAAGGTTATTTTCAGGCAGTGCTTTAATGTCATGAGTGTCTCATTACTCTCAGCCAGACTCAGCATTTACATTTGAAGCTTAATGGTTTAATTAATTGTGATTAGGGAACTACTGTGATGTTCCCTAATATGTAACAATCTTGATTGTCAGATGTGTGAATACTGTGATGTTTCAGGTTGATGCATTAATTGATTGAGTCATTTGCATTGATTGATGAATTGATATGGATTTATATGTGTGTTAGTTTCTGTGATAATCTGGTTTCAAGAATGTCCTCGGGGTTTTGATGTATTTGCCTTCCATTTAATATATATATATATATATATATATTATCTCCAGAATGAGAGGAATCGCACACGTGTATTTAAAAACAAAAAAGTTTTATTGAATCATGTTAAAATAAACCGACGTGTCGGCTCACATCTGAGCCATTATCAGTATATAGATGGTTAAGTGGTGACCGCCCAAGGCATAAGACCTATCGGTATAGGAAGTAGGGATAGACCGATATCATTTTTTCAGGGCCGATACCGATACAGATTATCGGCAGCTTTTCTGGCCGATAGCCAATATTTGGTGCCGATATTCTGTAAACTTAAAGTTCTGAAAAAAAACAGCACAAATCTGACTATGCCATGAACTCAATGGCCTAAACAATCTTCGTGCAAACATTTCCACCGGTGCAATAAACATTTAACGCGAGGGACAAAACCCTTTACGCCGAATTCCATATTACATAGTCCGTGCAACAAACGCACGTATTAGTCTACCGCGGGTGAACCTGCGAACCCTGCGTGAGCTTACTGTATGTCGCACGGTCTATACTTAACATTGTGAGCGCAAATGCGTTCGTGCGCTGGTATGCGGATGGTATTACAATCTATGCGCAGTTTGTAACGCACAGCGTTTGTGCGTATAATTTTAGCAACTCCTAAAAGCTGGTGGTAACGGCAAATCTGAACATCCTGGACGAAACCAAATACACCAGCCTGAAAAAAATGCAGCAAAGTATAGTTACACATTCTACACATACCCAAACCAATAAAATGGAGAAGTTGTGTGTGCATGTATTATTGCTGCAGCATATATGCTCAGATTGACTTGTGGTTCTTAATTCTGATTGGCTGAATTGCGTGAAAAAAAAAAAAAAAGTAAGCCCACTGATTTCTGCGCGCAACGGTACTGCGTGAGCATTTGGGCGCATCCGGTTTACGCGCGTTATTGATCGGATCCAAAATGCGCGAGGATTGTAATTCCAGCGGTGATTTGCGCACGCAAACGTTTAACGCTTGGCGCAAAACTTCACGCTTTGCGTGAGCGTTTTTGCGCAAAGATTGTATATAGCCCAATGTGTTTAACATGTAAACATTGCACCACGTCCACTTCATTTATTCAATTTAATAAGAATTTTTAATTTTATTTAATCTTTTATCTTTTTACAAACAATCAGACGGTGACTTTGGCTTTTCTTAAAGATCCCTCATATGATCCTGTATATAAGGGGTTCAGCAACCTTGGCCCTCCAAGGGATATATTACAAAGTTATATTACAGCTCTGGTTAAGCAGTCACTTTGTAATATTGCCTCACGTTTCGGAATTACATCTGCTATGATGCTCATCTTCTCATTAGGTTCTTGGAGCCTCATGGGAAATCCAGTTCCAAAACATCTGGAGGTCCCAAGTTGCTGACCCCTGCAGTAGGAAATAGACCCTGCATCTCCTGTATAGGGAATTCCCTGCCAGATGGGATGGAAGCCCCATTTCTGTTGCCATCACGCTCATGCACAATACGGTCAGTGAGCAGGAGTCATTCTGCAGTGAGGGCTTACAGCCTGATGTGGGAGAAGCCCCAGATTCACAGTTTTGTGGGATCTTGCGTGTCGCAGCTGCAGTGAGCAAACTTGTCCAAATATCGGCAATATCGGCAAATAAAATGCCGATACCGATATCAGTAATTTTCTGAATATCGGCTAAACCGATATATCAGTCTATCCCTAATAGGAAGAAAATCATTAAACCAACCCAATCTACGATTGATGTAACATCAGGCGAGTCAGCCTCTGACATTTGAGGGAAATCAAGCTAATGCACCCAATACTAGTAGAAAGCCTTTTTTAGAGGACAGACACAAGATACAGAGATACTGTTAACGTCACGAATACAAACCAAGGGTTCTACATACCCCCCAAGAATATGCACAGGGAAGAGAATACGACGGGGGCCAAAGAGGAAAGGGCTCCAGAGGCAGACCACCGCTACACAAGAGATAGATAAATTGAAAATCGGGGCTAAGAAAAAGCTGGATACTATTCATCTTCAAGTATTAACCACTTCCATGCGGAGGACGCGCTCAGCGCGTCCTCCACATGGCTCCTGCTGTGCGGAGGACGCGCTGAGCGCGTCCTCCCTTTGGGGTCAGCGTTCGGCCGGGTTCCGGCCAATGAACTCCATATCTCCACCGTTGGTGGCAGTTAGGGGTTAACTCTAGGACTGGCGTCATCGTGCTATGCACGATGACGCCAGTCCTCAGGGGGAGTTCCCGGAGGCTTGGCCGACATCCAAGATGTCGGCCAGCTCCGGGAAAGGATCACGAACCGGCGCTTTTCAGCGCCGATTCGCGATCCAGCTCCCCAGGGGTTAATGCCAGGCACCATTTGGAAGGGCAGGCTGTGCCCTTCCAAATGGTGCCTGGGTTAACCCCCGCAACGCCGCCGATCGGGAGGGAGGGAGAGAGGTCCGAAGGACCTCCCCCCCCTTTCAGGCGCCTCCTCCGCACATGCGGGGGGGGCGCCTGAATTAGGTGTCATCGCGCTGCCGCGATGACACCTAATTTCAGCGGCTGCGGTTCCGGATGCTGGGCTGACATCGAGGATGTCAGCCCGCACCGGGGGGGGCCAGCGATCGGCCGGAACCCGGCCGAACGCTGTCCCCAAAAGGGAGGACGCGCTCAGCCGGAACCTGGCCAAACGCTGGCCCCAAAGGGAGGACGCGCTCAGCCGGAACCCGGCCGAACGCTGGCCCCAAAGGGAGGACGCGCTCAGCGCGTCCTCCGCATACCAGCAGCCATGCGGAGGACGCGCTGAGCTCGTCCTCCGCATTGAAGTGGTTAAAAAAAAATTATAAAAAAAATAAACATTTTTTTTTTCTTTTTTTTTGGTTCGTTAATGCAGCAATATTGTTCCCATTTCAATTATAATGTGAACAATGATGCTGCACTAACGATTTTTGTATGCGGTGCGTTTGTTAAAAATCGTGTAATTTTCCCCAAAAAAAAATGTAACGAGACCCCATCTCTAATTTTTTTAACAAGCGCACCCCATACAAAATATAACCGCAATTGCTCGCATGTTAAAATGTGAAAAAAAAAAACACTTTACACTTTGTAAATTATTGAAGATACATATTGCATTTTTTGTTAGGTCATGACGTATTATTTATTTATTTATTTATAGATAAAGGATTTTACCAGGAAGGATACATTGAGATTTCTCTCGTTTTCAAGTATGTCCTGGGTTCGAGAACATTGAGTGGTTACAGAAATACAAAATAGTAAAATGCAAGATATTAACACAAGACCAAATATACAGATTAACAGAAAAATAAATATGTAGGAAATAAAGTCATTATGTTACAAGTTTACAGGTGCATTCTGTATTAAGGTATGCTAATAGGGAGCTCTTAAGGGACTTTAGACTGGGGGAAGATTTGATGGCGTCTGGGAGGTTATTCCATATTTGTGGTGCTCTGTAGGAAAATGAGGATCGAGCCATTTTCTTTTTGTATTGTGGTATTGTAAGTAAGGTGCTGGTCCTGGATCGGAGGTTATAGGATGAGGGAACTGCCGGGGGAAGCAGCATATTCAGGTAGGGTGGTAGCTTCCCAGAAAAGCTCTTAAACACCAGGTTGGAAAGGTGAAGGGTGCGTCTAGAGTCCAGCGATGGCCAGTTTAGTTCTTTTAACATGTCACAATGGTGGGTAGTTACATTGTAGCACAAAGCGACAGAATGAGTTATACAATGTAGTAAGTTTCTGGAGGTGTGTTTGCAGGGCGGCTGCATACACTACATCTCCGTATTCAATGGCTGGCATAAGCATTTGTTGTACAATCTGCTTTCTTACTGCGGTGGTCAGGCAGGATTTGTTTCTGTACAGGGCGCCTAGTTTGGGGTAAAGTTTAGATGAGAGTTTTTCGATGTGGGGGCCAAAAGATAGATTTGGGTCTAACCACATACCTAGGTATTTGAGAGAGGTGACTGTGGTCAGTGTGCCATTTGATTTTGTCCCAACACATAGATGGGGGGGTTTGCAATTTGTGTAGTTTAGGTGCGGTTCCAAAGAGCATTGTAACCGTTTTGTCAGTATTTAGAAAAAGTTTGTTATTTGCTATCCACTTTTCTACCCCTGTGAATTGTTCTTGCAGCACGGCTTCCAGCTGCGGGAGATTTGGTTTGCTGGTATAGATTACCGTGTCGTCTGCGTACATATGTACAGTTGAAGCTTTGCAGACATTGGGCAGATCGTTTATGAATATTGTGAATAGCAGGGGGCCTAGTATCGAGCCTTGGGGTACACCGCACGTGACTGGGAGGGGAAGGGAAGTGCTGTCAGAAATGGACACAAATTGAGACCTATCAGACACATATGATTGGAACCAGGTTAACGTGCGATCACCAAGACCAGAGTTTTTAAGTTTTTGTAATAGGATGCCATGGTCTACTGTGTCAAAAGCCTTGGCAAAGTCAAGGAAGATGGCTCCAGTTAGATTTCCTTGTTCCATGCCCGCTTGGATATCATTACAAACTTTTAAAAGGGCAGTTGTAGTTGAATGGTTTGGACGAAAGCCTGATTGATCTGGGGTTAAATAGTTCTGATACTGATAATAATCACGTAATTGAGTGTAGACACATTTTTCCAGAATTTTTGACATTACAGGGAGCAGTGATATTGGGCGGTAGTTGGATACCAAAGTATTGTCTCCACTTTTATGGATAGGTACCACCCTTGCAGTCTTCCAGAGTTTGGGTATGTATCCAGTTGCCAGTGATTCATTAATCAGGGTTGCGACAGGTTTAGCAATTGCTGGCGCACTGATTTTCAGCAGCATTGCTGGGATTTGATCAGGTCCAGACTGGTATTTCATTTTTTGGTTACGGAGAAGTTTAGTGACGGCACTGACAGGCACAGGCCTAAAACTGAATATGTCTGGGTTACGGGGTTTTTGCACTGTTGGTGGGTCCTGACCTGCGTGCGGCCTTTCTGATTGCGTTTCATTTCCTAGCTTAGCAATGAGGGTGGTGGCGCATCCAACAAAATAATTATTAAAAGCCTTTGCTACATCTAGGGGGTGTTGTACAGTTTGGTTGTTTACTTTTAAAGCAGCTGGTTGGGAGTGGCTGGGGGGTGCTTGTATGTTACTTATGATTTTCCAAAAATTTCTGGGGTTTGATATGTTATTGTTTAAATTTTCATTGAAGTATTGGGCTTTAGCCATCTTTGTTTCTTTTGTGCATTCATTCCGGCATTTTCGGTATTCACAGTGATCGTTCATGGATCCAGTACTCTTGAACTTTGACCACAGGGAGTCTCTAAACTGGTACATATGCGTGAGGTCAGCTGTAACCCAGGGGAGATGGGCCCCTTTTACTCGCACTTTACGCAGCGGGGCATGGGAATTCCAGACTTGCAGGAGCTCAGACTGAAAGTATTCAACTGCACAGTCTAGGTCTGGGATTAGGTTTAGTCTGTACCAGGGGAGCTGTATGAGATCACTTAGGAAGGATTCAAGAATAAATTTCTTGAAAGACCTGGTGGTTATTACCTTTGGGGGAGATTTCAAGGCCTTTATTTTGCGCACGCAATACACTACACAATGGTCACTAAAGCTATTAGCAAGAACGCCTGCCTCCTGTATTCTATCAGGAGATGAGGAGAGAATCCAGTCCAGCAAGGTATGGTTAGGGCTTTTCATATTAATGCGAGTGGGGGAGGAGATTAATTGAGTTAGCTGTAAAGTTTTAAACAGCGAGCAGTGTTTATTGTTTTTAGGATTTAGCCAATCTGTATTAAAATCGCCGAGGACCAGCAGTTCACTTTTTTGGTTTTGGGCAAGTAGGTTATTAAGGATTTGAGATATGTCAGAGAGGGAGTGCACTGGAGAGCTCGGTGGACGATAGAATCCAGCAACAATGATTGATTTACTGAATGGGATCTCAATTATACCAGAGAGGAAATCAAAGGTGACAGGAGAGCTAGAAGTCTGTAAGGGGGTGAACTTTATGGACTCCTCAACATAAATAACAATTCCCCCTCCTCTCTTTGCTCTGTCTTTTCTATAACATGAATACCCCTGTATTGATATGGCAGAGTCTGGTACTTTTGGGGTTAACCACGACTCTGTGAGCACAATGATTTTGGGTTTGTAATAGCAACACCAAGCCTGAAGCTCATCTAATTTAGGGAGTAAACTTCGGATGTTACAGTGCACAAATGAGAGGCCTTTTTTAGTGGGGAGACTAAAGGTTGTGTCACCTATAGGACCAGGGTTAGATTCCACATCGTTTGCCAGGGAAAGTAGCAGAATGAATAGAAATTTGGACAGAGTTTTCTTTTGGTGATACTGTAATTGCGCAGTATTAAATCTCTGTGTGGGGGTAGGAGGGCTGGACTTTAGTACTCTCCACCAGCACTCAGCTGACAGGTTAGAAGAACCAAGTAGGCTGGGGTGTATAGGGACTTGATTTGCATCCTGGGGAAATTGGAGAGGTGTATAGAGGGCGAGGGTAGCTTTGGAGAGGAGGGAGGCGAGAGAAAAGAGAAGTAGTAGTGGTATATACATTATAGAGAAAGGTGGGGGTGAGAGTAGTTGGGTGGGCGAGAGTAGAGGAAGCAGGGATTTAATGAGGGAATGTAGTGCAGCTGTGTAAGGAGTGTGATAGGAGGGTATAAATCAAATGAAAACTGTGGGGTGGGTGGGTGAGAACAAAGTCCAGGAGACACCAGAGTGAATTGCTGCCTGGGTCTGATGGGTGATGAAGCGATGTAAGAATGCTTGCTGAGAGAGGAAAAAAAAAACAAAAAAAAAAACACATAAGATCTGAGGGGGTTTGGGGTGCAATAAAATTCGTAAACTCAGTGGTTCAGATCGGGGGGGGGGGGAAATAGATAAGAACAAATGGTTCTAAGGTTAATTGAGCAGTGTCAAATGTGCCCAGCTACACATACTGAATACATTGTATATATGTATGCATATTTTTCTCAAGAGTAGCAATTAGGTCTACCAGCACAGGACTGAATACATATGGAGAAACACACACACTTAATACACGTATACATATAATAATGACATATTATGAATCTGCCGAGTCTGATGGAAAGAACGATATATAATATGTCTGGGTCATATACTAAAATAAGCTTCAAAACACGTTTAAACATGATGAGCAAAACCGGTAAAAATGACCTCAGCACAGGGGCGGGAAAAGCCTCAGCAGCGAAAGGGTTAAGTAAAGGGTTAACTTTTGTCCCCACTTCCAAGGAAACAGATTTAGAAATGGATGTCTAGAATTATAAAGTCATCCGGAACTTAGCCATACATGAAAAGTTTGGTCGTGAGAGCACTCCATTAGAAGCTGAATGGAGATTAAAAAGTACAAGGGACATCAAAACCTCTAATCAATTCATCAATACCTTTAGTAAAATACAGTCGGAAGAAACTAGAAGGCTCATACAATCTAACATCTCCTCCAAACCTAATCTTACACGTGAAGAGTGGGCTGCAATTAAAGATTTGACCTCTGATCCTAGCATTATTATCAGGGCTGCTGATAAAGGCCGAGGGATTGTGATTATGGACTATTCTGTAATATTCAAAGAGATCAACAACGAGCAGATGGGAACACCTATAGTAAAATCACCTATGATCCAACTAAAGAAAGTGACGCTAAAATAGCATCCATTGTTGAGATGGGGACACAGGCTGAATTTATCACAGAGACCACAGCAAAATTCTTGTGTGTACAATTTCCCAAAAAAAACGTTTTGTACACGATCCAAGATTCACAAAGATTTACAAAATCCGCCAGGCAGACCAATTGTCTCGGCAAGAGGAGGACTTCTAGAACCACTTGGCAAATTTATTGATAAGGTATCCAAAGCTACTATTCAAAATCTTCCAACATGCAAAGATACAGACTTTCTCCATAGATTACAATGTTTAGAACTTCCAGAAACTCCATGGTTATTGGCAACCATGGATGTTAAAAGTTTGTACACTATCATTCCGCATTGTGAGGGGATATCATGCTTTAACCCCTTAACGCCGCAGGACGTACATTTACGCCCTGCAATAGGCGGGTTTTGGCGCCGCAGGACGTAATTGTACGTCCTCTGCGTTTTCAGCCCCCCCGGGGAGATACTCACCTCCTCCGGCAGCTCCCTCGCTGATCTGAGTCCCATGGAGTCAGATCGGCAGGGTTTCCTCCTCCGGCGCACTGATGTCAGTTTCAGGTGTCCCCCCCGCCGGAGCAGGGGAAGCGCCCGAAGGGGAGGGATCCTTTGGATCCCTCTATCTCCCCATCGCCGGGGACCAGGCGGCTGTGGCCAGCATCGCTGGAAGGGTCACAGCCTGACCTTTCCAGCGATGTATGGGGGGTTAACCCCTTAGTTGCCAGGTCGCGACCAGGCACCAATTTGTGCCCGATCGCGGCCTATTTCCGGTGGGGGCCGCCATCTTGGATGGCAGCCCCCACCTCTGGGTCACCCCCCTGCTCAACTGACTCATCGCGCCATGATGTCAGTTAACCAGGGAACCCCCTAGCTGCAAAGGGATTTCCATAGGAAATCCCTTAGGAGGAGATTGGGGGGGGGGGGGGTTCTTTGAATGAAAAAAATGGGTTCCCCGTTCTAATTTTTTTAACAAAATCTACCCCATAAAATATGACCGCAGAGCCTCGGATAATAAAATTGAAAAAAAAAAAAAAAAAAACACTTTACACACTGGAAGATTGAAATTTTATTGAAAAATTCACATTTACTTTTTTTTTACATTTTTTGTTATAGCATTTTGGCAGGACATGACATATACATATGATATATTATTAATCTGCCGAGTCTGACGGAAAGAACGATATATAATTTGTCTGGGTGGTATAATAATACGTGACTTAAAAACGGTCAAAATGAGCTCAGCAAACTTCTACTTCCGAAACAGCGCCGAAGTTGTAAAATTACTCCCGTCCTTAAGGGGTTAAACGAGTTTTACAGGAATCACAACACTATCAAGGCCCCCCGATTGAATATTTAATCGAAATGTTAGCTATCACATTAGAAAATAATTATTTCAAGTTTGAAAAATATTTTTACATTCAAAAGTCAGGAACGACAATGGGAGCTGCAATGGCGCCATCATACGCTAATGCGTATATGTATATTTTTGAGAAGCAACAACTGTTAACTTTGCCCGATAATCAACTCCTATTTTTTTTGTAGGTTTGTTGACGATATATTTTTAATTTGGGGTGGATATGAGATATCCTTTAAGGCTATGATACAGAATCTCAATGATCTTGACACTCCTGTGAAAGTAACTGCATGTTGTAATGCACAGTCAATACCATTTTTAGATGTTGAGGTATTTCGTGTGGGTAACAAATTGGGATATACTTTGTATCGTAAAACTACTGACAGAAAGTCGTTAGTCACCACCCACACCATCTTAAGGACTCGTTACCCATATCGCAGTTTTTGCGTGTGTTTCGATGCAATAGTGATCAGGATCTGTGCGATCAACAAATACATAGCATGTATTTCAGGTTTGTGAACAGGGGATATTCTGTAAAACAATTAGATACAGCTTTACAAAAAGCAAGTCATCTCTTTAAACATCCTAAAGAAAAAACTAAATTCACTCCTCACCCGTATATGCTTACCTGTTACGTATGGCAAATATGGAGAAAAAATTGCCAATAACATGAGAAAACATTGGGATACATTCCAATTCGATAATTCTCTTCCAGAACAAATTAAACAGCCTCCTCTCATTAGCTTTAAACGAACTAAAAATCTGCGGGATTTATTGGTGCATACAGATCCGGTCAATTCATATATGCCAATTTCAACTATTACTAAAAAGGGCTGTTTTAAGTGCAGCCACATGAACGCTGGAACATCATTTGTACATCCATGGACAGGACGTAGGTTTTCGATTAAACATCGGATAACATGTCAAACGGAATTTGTCATCTATTTAATTAATTGCCCTTGTGGCTTAAGTTAAGTAGGCAAAACGGATTTAACCCTTCGGGACCGCATCCAGGGACATCGCTCAGCTATTAATACAGCCTATCGCGATGATCAGACCGATAAACCGGTTGCTAAACATTTTCTCAGCCATCAACATCGTTTACCATCCTTAAGATTTATGGGCATTGAGGAGAGGAGGTAATAGATCCCAGAAGCTCTTACAGCGTAAATCTTTTTGGATTAAGACGCTGGATACTTTGGTGCCCAGAGGATTAAATGAATAGAACGCTCTTACTTGCTTTTTGAGTGATAAATAGTGATGGGTATAGCAGACTGTGAATACTATATTGATGTTCTAAAATTTGTTACATATAAATAGTTAATACCATCCATAATCGTTTAGAAACGGTTATGTACGAGATTATTAGGTCTTTCATTATTGATTTAGGAAAGGCTTATTGTGACGGAATGGGTGTTGTCCGCCTGCGGGTGTGCTCCTATCTGCTCCTCCCACTGCGCTTACCGCCAGCCCGACTACCGAGTGACGCGGCACTCGGCGTCTCGTGCGGCCTGGAGTGACCCCGGGAAGGGTTGGCGGGCTGTGGAGAGGGACCCCTGCGGGAGATCAGCCCGACCACCGAGTGACACGGCACTCAGTGTCTTGAGCAGCTGATCTACTGACCTTGGTGAAGTTCGGATCGTCTGCGGAGCGGCTGTTCGGATGAGAAACGTTTCGTCCGTTGAGCCATTCGGATGGGAAACGTTTCGGATTTCCTTCGATCGTGTAGCGCTCGATATACCAAGGCGCGGGAGACGCGCCGCTGCTTCGGATCGGATAGCGAAGTCGAAGCGTGGTCGATCCTTCGGTTGGTCGATGCACGTAAGACGCGCCGCTACTTCGACTCGGAACTCAGGCCCAGGGTAGCGGAGTCGAAGCATGGTCGATCGTTGGTCGAAGCACGTACGATGCACCTCTGTTCTGATCCGAGATGCAGACACAGGGTGGCCGGATCGTATCTCAGAGGAAGTACCCCCAGAGACCGAGAGGGATCTCAAGAGTACGGCCGAAAATAAAGGACACCAGGCGGAGCTGTATGCACTAGATGAACTGACTTTTACTGGGAAGGCACATATATTTATAAACATTCGTACAGTAAGAGAACAATAGGAATCCCTGCCCGCCCCCATGAGTCTCATTGGCCCTCGCTGGAAAAGGGTACCTGGGCCCCGATTCGTATTGGCTGTTCCGAATCGGGGTGGTGCCGATTCGTAACCGGATGGTTCGAATCGGCCATTTTACGATCCGATCAATTCGACCGGATCCACGAGGCACTGGGAAATGGCGGCGAGCAAAGCATACAATGGGGGGTTTTAACATACGTTTCACAGTTACACATACAGGGACACTTTTATTACATCACACAATGAAACCACATCTAATAAAATAAAACAAGGTGTGCTGCTGGTGCAACGGCACCTAGGAGTCTAGGGGACCCAAATGTCACAAAGGACTGTCCTTGGCTGAGGATCCTGGGCCATTCCGTGACACTTATATTATATTGTATATATATAGCTCTTTCTATTCAAAACAATGAACATCAATAAATATAGCAACAGGGTTTAATGTCCTTCTTGATTGTTTTTAGTTTTTGTTGTTGGTTGGGAGTCACTAGCACCATGGAGATGGAGCACGTGGGGAGGGTGAGCTCACACGCAGTAACGTTGATCCGGATTGCATTCTGGGTAATTTGTTTCAGGTGCAGTAACAATTATCACTGAAGGGAGGGATTGGTGAGTGTTTTGTAGTTTTATGTATTTATATGCATGCTTGATTCATTGTTGGCTCAGATGTGAGCCGACACGTCGGTTTATTTTAACATGATTCAATAAAACTTTTTTGTTTTAAATACACGTGTGCGACTCCTCTCATGCTGGATATACACACGATTTTTTTGGAGTGGGCACCGTGGCGTCTAATCTCTACCTGTATGGAGACATGAAAGGTTGTGGCTGGGACACAGTTTGAATGAATGAATATATATATATATATATATAAATTAAATAAATTAATTGCTGATTGATTAGGCAATACAAACAGTCACTTCTGTATAAGCAAGTTGTACTTAATTAATCTGTATACAACAGTTCTCACAGAGCCGCTTCATAACACTGCTCTGCTTCAGCTGCCATTTTACATCTACAGAACATTTCCACAAACTGACAACTGGAAGAGCAAGTAAACCCCTCTGGGCGGGACGGGAAGAGCAAGTAAACCCCTCTGGGCGGGACGGGAAGAGCAAGTAAACCCCTCTGGGCGGGACGGGAAGAGCAAGTAAACCCCTCTGGGCGGGACGGGAAGAGCAAGTAAACCCCTCTGGGCGGGACGGGAAGAGCAAGTAAACCCCTCTGGGCGGGACGGGAAGAGCAAGTAAACCCCTCTGGGCGGGACGGGAAGAGCAAGTAAACCCCTCTGGGCGGGACGGGAAGAGCAAGTAAACCCTCTGGGCGGGACGGGAAGAGCAAGTAAACCCTCTGGGCGGGACGGGAAGAGCAAGTAAACCCCTCTGGGCGGGACGGGAAGAGCAAGTAAACCCTCTGGGCGGGACGGGAAGAGCAAGTAAACCCTCTGGGCGGGACGGGAAGAGCAAGTAAACCCTCTGGGCGGGACGGGAAGAGCAAGTAAACCCCTCTGGGCGGGACGGGAAGAGCAAGTAAACCCCTCTGGGCGGGACGGGAAGAGCAAGTAAACCCCTCTGGGCGGGACGGGAAGAGCAAGTAAACCCTCTGGGCGGACGGGAAGAGCAAGTAAACCCTCTGGGCGGGACGGGAAGAGCAAGTAAACCCCTCTGGGCGGGACGGGAAGAGCAAGTAAACCCTCTGGGCGGGACGGGAAGAGCAAGTAAACCCCTCTGGGCGGGACGGGAAGAGCAAGTAAACCCCTCTGGGCGGGACGGGAAGAGCAAGTAAACCCCTCTGGGCGGGACGGGAAGAGCAAGTAAACCCCTCTGGGCGGGACGGGAAGAGCAAGTAAACCCCTCTGGGCGGGACGGGAAGAGCAAGTAAACCCCTCTGGGCGGGACGGAAGAGCAAGTAAACCCCTCTGGGCGGGACGGGAAGAGCAAGTAAACCCCTCTGGGCGGGACGGGAAGAGCAAGTAAACCCCTCTGGGCGGGACGGGAAGAGCAAGTAAACCCCTCTGGGCGGGACCGGAAGAGCAAGTAAACCCCTCAGGAAGTAGAGAGGCAGAAGAAAAGCAATGCATCAACCACAGCCAACAGTCCATACTCACACACACACACACACACACACACACACACACCATATATTCCTACAGTTTAACAACCCATACATCACAACAATATACCCACCCACGCCGTACACTCGCACACCTACCCACCCGCACAGTACACTCGCACACCTACCCACCCGCACAGTACACCCGCACACCTACCCACCCGCACAGTACACCCGCACACCTACCCACCCGCACAGTACACCCGCACACCTACCCACCGACACAATATATGCCTAAGTAGCTTTAACTTTTCATTGCCTGAAATAAATTATTTTTGGAAACTATTCCACAGCAGCTACTTCCGTCATGGATAGCCGGGACGCCTGGCCGGTGCGGCGCAAGCACTGTTATCACAGGATTATGTCAGGACAGATCGATCTGACTAGAGGAAACACGTCATGAACCATCGTCAACATGAAATAGCCCATGTCTACAAATGACTGGAGGGGCAAGATCGGGCCCCAAACATAGCATGAGACTCAAGCATCTCAACCTTCATGCATTCTAGAATGGGACCATCACACGAGTCTGGTCGGGCACTAGCAGGAGGTATGCGCGTCACCCGTTGATTATGGCCCTATGGAGAGCACAAGGGTTGGGGACAGCAGACAGAAGCTACAGCCTTCCTTTATACATAGCTTTACCTGTGCATGGCTTGGAGATCTCAAAGAGTATACTGCTGGTATCCAGGTCCCGGATCTTAAAGCGTGTGAAGTCAATCCCGTAAATGTTATCTTCTGGCTTGCATAAATAATCTGGGAGAAACGACAAATAAATGACCCGTAGCTATATGGATAATGGCCCCAGCCTCTATTTACTGTGACCCGCCCCGCTCGAAAACGCACCCGCCACGACCCGCCCCCATGTAAACCCCATGATCCCTCTCATCCGCCACAGCCTTCTCATAGCCCCCTTTCCACCATGACCCATCCCTCGCGTAAACCCCTGCTCCCTCCTTTCCGCCACAATCTGTCCCCCCTCTTTCCACCATGACCCGCCCCTCTCACAACCCGGCTCCATTTCCGCTGCCATGACCCACCCCACTCACTGTAGCTGTCTGGGGGTCCACTACCTCAGACGCAGGGGGTAAGTTGCCAAGGTGCCCGACGACAACTGTAAGTGACTGCACTCGAATGAAGACTGCATGTCCAACCCAAAGAGTGTAAGCTCATGGGGCAAGGTTATAATGACAACAAGTGCAGAGATTTTGGGGTGTCACTGAGATTGAATAAATGAAGTGGTGCAGGGTTGAAAGTGTTATTATTACACAGGTTCAGGTGACGATATAAAACGCCTGATTTGTGTTGCTTTCTGAAAAACTATAAACGTACAGAATATTAGTGTCGATACAGCCTGAAATGCGGCCAATCAAAACCCTTTACATATTAACCCCCCACAGTCCACACTCACTCTCTGTAACTCTGCTCAGGCCTAAGACGTGTTCAGGCCTCAGTTCATTCAAGCCCAGCAGCTCCTGCTCCATGACCGGGGTGGCTGTGCATGGACCGGACACGCTCCCTTCCTTCCCTTGGATCCGCCGAGTCTTCAGGCGGTTGATCACTCCTCCGCCAGACTTTTTTCGCTCCTCTTTGCCTGCCTCCCTGTTGAGGCCGCTCATGTTTCTTTCAGAGCTGTGGCTGCACTTGTTACTAATAAAGCTTGAAAGAACAAAAACAAACACTGAACGTATGAAATGTATATACAAATGGAAAACTGTATGTGCATCACACACACACACACACACACAGACACAGACACACACAGAGACACACACACACAGAGACACACAGAGACACACAGAGACACACAGAGACACACACACAGACACACAGACACACAGAGACACACACAGAGACACAGACACACACACACACACAGACACTGACACAGAGACACAGACACACACACACACACACAGACACTGACACAGAGACACAGAGACACACACACACACAGACACACACACACAGACACACACACACAGACACACACACACAGACACACACACACTGAAAGGATCATAAGGGATGACGCTCCAACCTGCATTAATCAAGCGAACAAAACCTGTGCCGCAAGAAACACAAACAAACACACACAATTCCCCCAATAACCAGACAGAACTGATCCTGGGAGTAAAAAACCCAAAGACTGATCTATCCAAACGTGAGCAGAAACTTTCAACAACTCCCCCGGGATGCATAAACACACCCCTCTTTCCCCCCCCCGGGATGCATAAACACACCTTTCCCCCCCCGGGATGCATAAACACACCCCTCCTTTCCCCCCCCGGGATGCATAAACACACCTTTCCCCCCCCGGGATGCATAAACACACCCCTCCTTTCCCCCCCCGGATGCATAAACAACACCTTCCCCCCCCCCGGATGCATAACACACCTTTCCCCCCCCGGGATGCATAAACACACCCCCTTTCCCCCCCCGGATGCATAAACACACCTTTCCCCCCCCCGGGATGCATAAACACACCCCCTTTCCCCCCCCGGGATGCATAAACACACCCCTCCTTTCCCCCCCCCGGGATGCATAAACACACCCCTCCTTTCCCCCCCCCGGGATGCATAAACACACCCCTCCTTTCCCCCCCCGGGATGCATAAACACACCCCTCCTTTCCCCCCCCGGGATGCATAAACACACCCCTCCTTTCCCCCCCCGGGATGCATAAAACACACCTTCCCCCCCCCCGGATGCATAACACACCTTTCCCCCCCCCCGGATGCATAAACACACCTTTCCCCCCCCCCCCGGGATGCATAAACACACCTTTCCCCCCCCGGGATGCATAAAACACACCTTTCCCCCCCCCGGGATGCATAAACACACCTTTCCCCCCCCCGGGATGCATAAACACACCTTTCCCCCCCCCGGGATGCATAAACACACTTTCCCCCCCCCCGGGATGCATAAACAAACCTTTCCCCCCCCGGGATGCATAAACACACCTTCCCCCCCCCCCCGGATGCATAAACACACCTTCCCCCCCCCCCCGGGATGCATAAACACACCTTCCCCCCCCCCCCGGATGCATAAACACACCCCTCTCCCCCTGGATGCATAAACACACCCCTCCCCCCGGATGCATAAACACCCCCTCCCCCCGGATGCATAAACACCCCCAAACCCACACTGAAGGAAAGGGCAGGGAAACCCAGGAAGGACTCGCTCTGGCACACAGACACTTCTTGGTGATGGATGTAACTAGATCTGGTTTTTCAATGTATAAGATCCAGCAGCTGCGAATTCCCCGATAGTCTGGAGGAGCAAGTCTCGAATATAAAACGTCAGATTCCAGGTGACCCTCACAGGGCCGCGCCGCACCCCCTCCCGCCGCTGCACCCCCCTCCCGCTGCACCCCCCTCCGCCGCCGCACCCCCCCCCGCCGCCGCACCCCCCCCCCCCGCCGCCGCACCCCCCTCCCGCCGCCGCACCCCCCTCCCGCCGCACCCCCTCCCGCCGCTGCACCCCCTCCCGCCGCCGCACCCCCTCCCGCCGCCGCACCCCCTCCCGCCGCTGCACCCCCTCCCGCCGCCGCACCCCCCTCCCGCCGCCGCACCCCCTCCCGCCGCCGCACCCCCTCCCGCCGCTGCACCCCCCTCCCGCCGCTGCACCCCCCTCCGCCGCTGCACCCCCTCGCGCCGCGCCCCTGGCTCTGCACGGAAGGATTTTACCAGGAAAGATACATTGAGATTTCTCTGGTTCAGATATTTCCTGCGCATTGCAGGTTAACACATTCTACCAAAGACCGGAGGCGAGTATTGTATTAACCTTTCATTGATCCCTCAGCAGCGACAAAACCTGTGACAAACATCCAAACCTGCGGCACGGTGACAGGACCCGCTGCTCCCTCAGATTACAAGAATCTCTCGCATTGCCTGACATACAGGGGGGGGGGGGGGCTGAGCATTATGGGAGCTGGAGTCCAGTCTCTGGCTGACATACAGGGGGGGGGGCTGAGCATTATGGGAGCTGGAGTCCAGTCCTTGGCTGACATACAGGGGGGGGGGCTGAGCATTATGGGAGCTGGAGTCCAGTCTCTGGCTGACATACAGGGGGGGGGGCTGAGCATTATGGGAGCTGGAGTCCAGTCCTTGGCTGACATACAGGGGGGGGGGGGCTGAGCATTATGGGAGCTGGAGTCCAGTCCTTGGCTGACATACAGGGGGGGGGCTGAGCATTATGGGAGCTGGAGTCCAGTCTCTGGCTGACATACAGGGGGGGGGCTGAGCATTATGGGAGCTGGAGTCCAGTCCTTGGCTGACATACAGGGGGGGCTGAGCATTATGGGAGCTGGAGTCCAGTCTCTGGCTGACATACAGGGGGGGGGCTGAGCATTATGGGAGCTGGAGTCCAGTCTCTGGCTGACATACAGGGGGGGCTGAGCATTATGGGAGCTGGAGTCCAGTCTCTGGCTGACATACAGGGGGGGGCTGAGCATTATGGGAGCTGGAGTCCAGTCTCTGGCTGACATACAGGGGGGGGGCTGAGCATTATGGGAGCTGGAGTCCAGTCTCTGGCTGACATACGGGGGGGGGGGCTGAGCATTATGGGAGCTGTAGTCCAGTCTCTGGCTGACATACAGGGGGGGGCTGAGCATTATGGGAGCTGGAGTCCAGTCTCTGGCTGACATACAGGGGGGGCTGAGCATTATGGGAGCTGGAGTCCAGTCTCTGGCTGACATACAGGGGGGGGCTGAGCATTATGGGAGCTGGAGTCCAGTCTCTGGCTGACATACAGGGGGGGGCTGAGCATTATGGGAGCTGGAGTCCAGTCTCTGGCTGACATACAGGGGGGGGGCTGAGCATTATGGGAGCTGGAGTCCAGTCCTTGGCTGACATACAGGAGGGGGGGGGCTGAGCATTATGGGAGCTGGAGTCCAGTCCTTGGCTGACATACGGGGGGGGGGGCTGAGCATTATGGGAGCTGGAGTCCAGTCCTTGGCTGACATACAGGGGGGGGGGGCTGAGCATTATGGGAGCTGGAGTCCAGTCCTTGGCTGACATACAGGGGGAGGTGCTGGAGCACAGGGTTAGACCCCCCCCCCCGGCCTGTATGAAAGCTGTGACGCTTCCGGGTAGGAGGAGAGGGTTTCCCGGATCTAAGTCACCCCCCCCATCCCGCTCTCACTTACTTACGGTTAAAGCGCTGCAGGGCGGCCGGTGTAGGAGGATCAGCAGGCCTATTGCTAGGCAACCGGGACAATGCCGGAAGCGGGTCACTGAGGGCGAATGAAGCTGCACCGAGATTACTTTCCTACTTCCTGTCCTACAGCGTCAAGTTTACAGTCAGATGAGCAACGTCACAAGCCAGATCCATCACATCCGGTGACGTGTTACAGCTAAGAGTTACACACTTGGGTGTCTGCGCATGCGCCTTGCATGCACTTACCGATTGGCTGATCTGACATGCAACCGGGGAAGGCCATGCCGCCATCGTTATTGTGGGCACTTCCGGCCGGCGTGTTTTCTTGAGACTGGGCAGGGCTGTCAATCCGAGAAATCATAAGAAGGTGCTAATGGCAGCGAGTTAGATCAAAGCAACTATCTGATAGGACACCAGCCATTAATGAGGGGGAGGGGCTACATGAGGATTAGTAAAGGCTAAATGGAGAAGGGCGGAGCTCAGGCACAGCCCCTCCCCCTGAGCTGCAGGAGGAGGAGGGGCACCACAGGAAAGGCACCTCCCCCAACGTGGGGGGGGGGAATTGTAAAAATGAGACGATTTTATTTATAAAGGGCTAAATTACAATCTTCCCGCAAAAACCCGTTAACGCGAGGGATAAAACCCGCTACGCATGACGTCGTATTACAATGTCAGCGCAACAAACGCACGTAATCGTCTACCGCGTGTGAACCTGCGCGAGCCCTGCGCGAGCTTACTGTACTGCGCGCGTCCTAACTGTACTGCACGCGTCCTATACTTAACATCGTGAGCGCAAATCCATCTGTGACTATATACAATGTAAAAATGCGCACTGTGTTACATGTTTCCAGGTGCATTCTGTATATAGTCACTGTGTTACATGTTTACAGGTGCATTCTGTATATAGTCACTATGTTACATGTTTACAGGCGCATTCTGTATATATTCACTGTTACATGTTTACAGGTGCATTCTGTATATAGTCACTGTGTTACATGTTTACAGGTGCATTCTGTATATAGTCACTGTGTTACATGTTTACAGGTGCATTCTGTATATAGTCACTGTGTTACATGTTTACAGGTGCATTCTGTATATAGTCACTATGTTACATGTTTACAGGCGCATTCTGTATATAGTCACCGTGTTACATGTTTACAGGCGCATTCTGTATATAGTCACTGTGTTACATGTTTACAGGTGCATTCTGTATATAGTCACTGTGTTACATGTTTACAGGTGCATTCTGTATATAGTCACTGTGTTACATGTTTACAGGTGCATTCTGTATATAGTCACTATGTTACATGTTTACAGGCGCATTCTGTATATAGTCACCGTGTTACATGTTTACAGGCGCATTCTGTATATAGTCACTGTGTTACATGTTTACAGGTGCATTCTGTATATAGTCACGTGTTACATGTTTACAGGCACATTCAGTATATAGTCACTGTGTTACATGTTTACAGGCGCATTCTGTATATACTCACTGTGTTACATGTTTACAGGTGCATTCTGTATATAGTCACTGTGTTACATGTTTACAGGTGCATTCTGTATATAGTCACTGTGTTACATGTTTACAGGTGCATTCTGTATATAGTCACCGTGTTACATGTTTACAGGCACATTCAGTATATAGTCACTGTGTTACATGTTTACAGGCGCATTCTGTATATACTCACTGTGTTACATGTTTACAGGTGCATTCTGTATATAGTCACTGTGTTACATGTTTACAGGTGCATTCTGTATATAGTCACTGTGTTACATGTTTACAGGCACATTCAGTATATAGTCACTGTGTTACATGTTTACAGGCGCATTCTGTATATACTCACTGTGTTACATGTTTACAGGTGCATTCTGTATATAGTCACTGTGTTACATGTTTACAGGTGCATTCTGTATATAGTCACTGTGTTACATGTTTACAGGTGCATTCTGTATATAGTCACTGTGTTACATGTTTACAGGCGCATTCTGTATATAGTCACTGTGTTACATGTTTACAGGTGCATTCTGTATATAGTCACCGTGTTACATGTTTACAGGTGCATTCTGTATATAGTCACTGTGTTACATGTTTACAGGTGCATTCTGTATATAGTCACTGTGTTACATGATTACAGGCGCATTCTGTATATAGTCACTGTGTTACATGTTTACAGGCGCATTCTGTATATAGTCACTGTGTTACATGTTTACAGGCGCATTCTGTATATAGTCACTGTTACATGTTTACAGGTGCATTCTGTATATAGTCACTGTGTTACATGTTTACAGGCGCATTCTGTATATAGTCACTGTGTTACATGGTTACAGGCGCATTCTGTATATAGTCACTGTTACATGTTTACAGGTGCATTCTGTATATAGTCACTGTGTTACATGTTTACAGGCACATTCAGTATATAGTCACTGTGTTACATGTTTACAGGCACATTCATATAGTCACTATGTTACATGTTTACAGGTGCATTCTGTATATAGTCACTGTGTTACATGTTTACAGGCACATTCTGTATATAGTCACTGTGTTACATGTTTACAGGCACATTCAGTATATAGTCACTATGTTACATGTTTACAGGTGCATTCTGTATATAGTCACTGTGTTACATGTTTACAGGCACATTCAGTATATAGTCACTGTTACATGTTTACAGGCACATTCAGTATATAGTCACTGTGTTACATGTTTACAGGTGCATTCTGTATATAGTCACTGTGTTACATGTTTACAGGTGTATTCTGTATATAGTCACTGTGTTACATGTTTACAGGCACATTCAGTATATAGTCACTGTGTTACATGTTTACAGGCGCATTCTGTATATAGTCACTGTGTTACATGTTTACAGGTGCATTCTGTATATAGTCACTGTGTTACATGTTTACAGGTGCATTCTGTATATAGTCACTGTGTTACATGTTTACAGGCGCATTCTGTATATAGTCACTGTGTTACATGTTTACAGGCACATTCTGTATATAGTCACTGTGTTACATGTTTACAGGTGCATTCTGTATATAGTCACTGTGTTACATGTTTACAGGTGCATTCTGTATATAGTCACTGTGTTACATGTTTACAGGCACATTCAGTATATAGTCACTGTGTTACATGTTTACAGGCGCATTCTGTATATAGTCACTGTGTTACATGTTTACAGGTGCATTCTGTATATAGTCACTGTGTTACATGTTTACAGGTGCATTCTGTATATAGTCACTGTTACATGTTTACAGGTGCATTCTGTATATAGTCACTGTGTTACATGTTTACAGGCGCATTCTGTATATAGTCACTGTGTTACATGTTTACAGGCGCATTCTGTATATAGTCACTGTGTTACATGTTTACAGGTGCATTCTGTATATAGTCACTGTGTTACATGTTTACAGGTGCATTCTGTATATAGTCACTGTGTTACATGTTTACAGGTGCATTCTGTATATAGTCACTATGTTACATGTTTACAGGCGCATTCAGTATATAGTCACTGTGTTACATGTTTACAGACGCATTCTGTATATAGTCACTGTGTTACATGTTTACAGGCGCATTCTGTATATAGTCACTGTGTTACATGTTTTACAGGAGCATTCTGTATATAGTCACTGTTACATGTTTACAGGTGCATTCTGTATATAGTCACTGTGTTACATGTTTACAGGTGCATTCTGTATATAGTCACTGTGTTACATGTTTACAGGTGCATTCTGTATATAGTCACTGTGTTACAGGTTTACAGGTACATTCTGTATATAGTCACTGTGTTACATGTTTACAGGCGCATTCTGTATATAGTCACTGTGTTACATGTTTACAGGTGCATTCTGTATATAGTCACTGTGTTACATGTTTACAGGCGCATTCTGTATATAGTCACTGTGTTACATGTTTACAGGTGCATTCTGTATATAGTCACTGTGTTACATGTTTACAGGTGCATTCTGTATATAGTCACTGTGTTACATGTTTACAGGTGCATTCTGTATATAGTCACTGTGTTACAAGTTTACAGGTGCATTCTGTATATAGTCACTATGTTACATGTTTACAGGCGCATTCTGTATATAGTCACTGTGTTACATGTTTACAGGCGCATTCTGTATATAGTCACTGTTACATGTTTACAGGTGCATTCTGTATATAGTCACTGTGTTACATGTTTACAGGTGCATTCTGTATATAGTCACTGTGTTACATGTTTACAGGTGCATTCTGTATATAGTCACTGTGTTACATGTTTACAGGCGCATTCTGTATATAGTCACTGTGTTACATGTTTACAGGTGCATTCTGTATATAGTCACTGTGTTACATGTTTACAGGCGCATTCTGTATATAGTCACTGTGTTACATGTTTACAGGTGCATTCTGTATATAGTCACTGTGTTACATGTTTACAGGTGCATTCTGTATATAGTCACTGTGTTACATGTTTACAGGTGCATTCTGTATATAGTCACTGTGTTACATGTTTAGAGGCGCATTCTGTATATAGTCACTGTGTTACATGTTTACAGGTGCATTCTGTATATAGTCACTGTGTTACATGTTTACAGGCGCATTCTGTATATAGTCACTGTGTTACATGTTTACAGGTGCATTCTGTATATAGTCACTGTGTTACATGTTTACAGGCGCATTCTGTATATAGTCACTGTGTTACATGTTTACAGGTGCATTCTGTATATAGTCACTGTGTTACATGTTTACAGGCGCATTCTGTATATAGTCACTGTGTTACATGTTTACAGGCGCATTCTGTATATAGTCACTGTGTTACATGTTTACAGGTGCATTCTGTATATAGTCACTGTGTTACATGTTTACAGGCGCATTCTGTATATAGTCACTGTTACATGTTTACAGGTGCATTCTGTATATAGTCACTGTGTTACATGTTTACAGGCGCATTCTGTATATAGTCACTGTTACATGTTTACAGGTGCATTCTCTATATAGTCACTGTTACATGTTTACAGGTGCATTCTGTATATAGTCACTGTGTTACATGTTTACAGGCGCATTCTGTATATAGTCACTGTGTTACATGTTTACAGGCGCATTCTGTATATAGTCACTGTGTTACATGTTTACAGGTGCATTCTGTATATAGTCACTGTGTTACATGTTTACAGGCGCATTCTGTATATAGTCACTGTTACATGTTTACAGGTGCATTCTGTATATAGTCACTGTTACATGTTTACAGGTGCATTCTGTATATAGTCACTGTGTTACATGTTTACAGGCGCATTCTGTATATAGTCACTGTGTTACATGTTTACAGGTGCATTCTGTATATAGTCACTGTGTTACATGTTTACAGGCGCATTCTGTATATAGTCACTGTTACATGTTTACAGGTGCATTCTGTATATAGTCACTGTGTTACATGTTTACAGGCGCATTCTGTATATAGTCACTGTTACATGTTTACAGGTGCATTCTCTATATAGTCACTGTTACATGTTTACAGGTGCATTCTGTATATAGTCACTGTGTTACATGTTTACAGGCGCATTCTGTATATAGTCACTGTGTTACATGTTTACAGGCGCATTCTGTATATAGTCACTGTGTTACATGTTTTACAGGTGCATTCTGTATATAGTCACTGTGTTACATGTTTACAGGCGCATTCTGTATATAGTCACTGTGTTACATGTTTACAGGTGCATTCTGTATATAGTCACTGTGTTACATGTTTACAGGCGCATTCTGTATATAGTCACTATGTGTTACATGTTTACAGGCGCATTCTGTATATAGTCACTGTGTTACATGTTTACAGGTGCATTCTGTATATAGTCACTGTGTTACATGTTTACAGGCGCATTCTGTATATAGTCACTGTGTTACATGTTTACAGGCGCATTCTGTATATAGTCACTGTGTTACATGTTTACAGGCGCATTCTGTATATAGTCACTGTGTTACATGTTTAGAGGCGCATTCTGTATATAGTCACTGTGTTACATGTTTACAGGTGCATTCTGTATATAGTCACTGTGTTACATGTTTACAGGCGCATTCTGTATATAGTCACTGTGTTACATGTTTACAGGCGCATTCTGTATATAGTCACTGTGTTACATGTTTACAGGCGCATTCTGTATATAGTCACTGTGTTACATGTTTACAGGCGCATTCTGTATATAGTCACTGTGTTACATGTTTACAGGCGCATTCTGTATATAGTCACTGCGTTACATGTTTACAGGTGCATTCTGTATATAGTCACTGTGTTACATGTTTACAGGTGCATTCTGTATATAGTCACTGTGTTACATGTTTACAGGCGCATTCTGTATATAGTCACTGTGTTACATGTTTCCAGGTGTATTCTGTATATAGTCACTGTGTTACATGTTTACAGGCGCATTCTGTATATAGTCACTGTGTTACATGTTTACAGGCGCATTCTGTATATAAACATGTAACACAGTGACTATATACAGAATGCGCCTGTAAACATGTAACACAGTGACTATATACAGAATACACCTGGAAACATGTAACACAGTGACTATATACAGAATGCGCCTGTAAACATGTAACACAGTGACTCTGAAAGGTTGCCGGGGCACCATGTAGACCAAATGGCATTATTGTATATTGGAACAAGCCATCAGGTGTAGTAAACGCTGTCTTCTCCCTGGCGCTCTCAGACAGTGGTATCTGCCAATAACCCTTGGTCAGATCCAACACAGAGAGGAATCTGGCTTTTCCGAGTCTCTCCACCAACTCATCGACCCGTGGCATGGGATAAGCGTCAAACTTTGAGACTTCATTCAACTTTCTGAAGTCATTGCAGAACCTTATAGAGCCATCAGGTTTGGGCACCAAAACAATTGGGCTGGACCAGTTACTATGAGATGCTTCTATCACCCCGAGCTCAAGCATTTTCTTAACTTCAGCCCTTACCGCTTTCCTTCTGGCCTCGGGAATCCTGTAGGAATTAACTCTAACAGTAGCTCCAGGCTCCGTAAGAATGTCATAGGTAATCTCCCAGGTTCTGCCCGGTATTGGTGAGAAGACATCCCCATTTCTCTCGACCATGTCATTAGCCTGCTCTGCTTGCTCAGGAGTCAGCTCTGCTGAAATTGACACCGACTGTTCAAAGGCAAGGGAACCTATTGTTATGTCCCCCATGGCAACTGCACTGGCTTCTCTGTCCCTCCATTGTTTCAGAAGGTTTATATGAAACACGGCCTCCTTGTTACGGCGATTGGGCTGACTGAGCCTGTAATTTACAGGACTCACTTTCTCCAGAACTTCGTAAGGCCCCTGCCACTGGGCCAGAAGTTTACTCTCCGCCGTGGGAACAAGGACCATAACCCGGTCACCCCTTTTAAATTCTCTCACGGTGGCCCTTTGGTCATAGTGGAGTTTTTGGACACTTTGAGCCTGCTCCATGTGCTGGCGTACAAGAGGAACAATTCGGGCCATACGCCCTTGCATCTGTTCCACATGCTGTACCACATTTGTCCCAGGGACACCTTGTTCCTCCCAGGTTTCTCGTAGAACATCTAGTATCCCCCTGGGGTGCCTCCCATACAGAAGTTCAAATGGTGAGAAACCTATAGAGCTCTGTGGAACCTCTCTGACAGCAAAAAGCAGGTATGGGAGCAGTAGGTCCCAGTCTTTCCCATCCCGACTAACAACTTTTCGTAACATCCCTTTCAGGGTGCGATTGAACCTCTCTACCAGCCCATCTGTCTGGGGATGGTACACTGAGGTCCTCAAAGTACGTATACTCAACGCCTTACATAATTCCCTCATAAGCCGGGAAACAAATGGGGTACCTTGATCGGTTAGTATTTCCTTTGGAATGCCAACACGTGCAAACACATGGACCAATTCCTTTGCGATATTTTGGGAATTGGCCTTTCGCATTGGAATGACCTCGGGATATCGGGTGGCATAATCGAGGATCACTAGGATATACTGATGACCCCTAGAAGATTTATCCAACGGACCCACTAGGTCCATACCAATTCTTTCAAAGGGCACATCAACAATCGGAAGAGGTATGAGGGGTGCTCTTAGCTTAGGTCTGGGGGAGGAGAGTTGGCATTCGGGACAAGAAGCACAATACCTCTTAATTTCCTCATATACCCCTGGCCAAAAGAACCTTCTTAGAACCCGTTCTTGAGTTTTCTCCACTCCCAAGTGTCCCCCCAAGAGATGAGAGTGGGAAAAATCCAGCACCTTCCGGGTGTAGGAAGAAGGCACCACTAGCTGCTCAATTTCTTGGCCTTCATCTGAAGCTACTCTGTAGAGCAGGTAATTTCTGAGGATAAAATAGGGACATGTAGCTTTTGTTCTACCTTCAACAGGTACCCCATTCACCTCCACCACAGTACTCCTAGCATTCTGTAACAGAGGGTCATTTACCTGGGCTCTCCCAAAGCTAACACTGGAAGTATCCAAAGCTCTGGGGTCATTCGCCCCAACCTCTACGTCTTGCTCGGTGTGGGGTTCCCTTTGTTCACCCACTATATCTTCTTCAGTACACTGAGTGCCAACACCTTTCCCTGACCGTTTCCCATGGTCACCCAACAAAGCCCCGTTAATGGCTTTATTAAACCTCCGTCTGCTTTCTCTGCATTGCCTTCTGGTTTTGTGACTTTTTGGATTGGTAATATACAAGTCAGGGTGAGAAAAGGGGAATATGTCGAGAAGACCATCACCTTGTTTTAACAGTGTTGGGGACTGCAAGAGGGAGTAAAAGTCAGGGAAGTTCCTTCCTATGACTAAGGAATAGGGTAACCGTGGCACAACTACCGCTGATATCTTTACCAGCCTGTCTTGTACATAAACCTCTATATCGGCGGTAGGATATCTTACAGTACTTCCGTGAATACAAAGCACACCCACTGTGTGGTGCCCCTGTATATGTGTCGGCTTGACTAAGCCACCAGCCACTAGAGTCAAGGCACTTCCAGAGTCAACTAGTGCCACTGTATGTTGATTATTCAACTGGACTGGTACTCGGAAAGTATGCAAATCTTCTACCAGGCCCGCTAAGCAGATTAGTCCACAAAAGTTTTGGGGGTTCTCCCCAAGTCCACACTGCATTGGCTCCGGGAGGTTAGGGCACCGTGCCCTGACATGGCCTTTACCCCCACACTCGAAGCAGGTTATGGAGTTTCCACCAAAGTGGTCGTTTTTCAAAGGAATGGGGGTCCTGGAGTCTGTTTTGCGCAGATGCACTCCTTCTCTGGAAGTAGCTTCAGGTTCACTCCGCTGGACTTTTGGTCTCTGGTTCGGCCCCAGATACCTAGAGGACTTTTCCAAGTCTCTTGCAGACAAGTATCTTTCTACTTGGGCTATCATGGCGTCATAATTAGTGGGGTTTCCTTGGCTGACCCACTCACGAAGACCACTGGGAAGTTCTCTTAAATATCGATCCAGTACTAGGGATTCCACCATCTGGGCAGGACTCTGGGACTCCGGTCTGAGCCATTTCCGGGCCAGGTGGATTAGGTCAAACATCTGGGATCTAGGAGCCTGTCTCTCATTGAATCGCCATTTGTAAAAACGCTGGGCCCTTACAGTAGTGGTGACGCCCATCCGGGCCATTATTTCCGCCTTTAACTGTGGATAATCTGCAGCGGCTTCCTCTTCTAGGTCAAAGTACGCTTTTTGTGCTTCTCCCAGGAGAAAAGGAGCAATAATTCCTGCCCACTGTTCTGGAGGCCAGGATTCACGGGTGGCTGTTCGCTCAAAAGCCAGCAGATAGCTCTCCACATCATCTTCGGGAGTCATTTTCTGCAAACAATTGCTTGCCCGTATTTTGCTAACCCCTCCTGTTTGCACAGGCGCTCCCGGGTTAGCGATATATTCCAGGATACCTTTAAGCAGCGCATGGTCAGACTTCTGTGCCTCCGCCAGGGCTCCAATTTGTTGGGCTAAGAGTCTGTTGCCCTCCTGCTGTGCTACTACAGCTTGCCGGTTTGTTTCTTGTTGGGCTGCAGCTTGCCTGTTTGTTTCTTGCTGCACCGCCGTGGCCTGCACCAGGGCCTTCACAACGTCCTCCATTTTCTATGGGTCCTGTACCTTTTAAGGTTCTTGTGGCAACTGAACCGGCACGAAAGAAATCCCACCGCTGCCACCACTTGTGGTAGGGTCGTGGCCAAAGAGGGTCAGGACAGCCAGGAGGTTGCACTGCAAACAACGTTTATTTTGGTGTGGTAAATATCTTGCGGGTTTTTTGGGTGATTCCTCTTTAAATCACATCTTTTGCCACGCAGAAAAGAAAGTAACAATAAATGATAAACAAATGAACAGGCCTACTCCTGTCAGGAGGTGAGGAGGCTAACTCACAGTAGTATGTTCTGACTACAGGAGACTGGAGCAGCTACTCTGGTTCCAGCACAAAAAAACCATAAACCATACGTTTGAACAGTAGGCAACCAAAATTCAGTCTCTTACCAGACGACTTAGGAGACAACCTCTCTGGGCTTGGTTCAGCTCCACTCTGAGCTATTTCCCTGTTCTCTCAGACCTACTAAATAGGCCCGAGCTAATTAGGATGTGAAAAAGGTGTGCTAGCAGGACAAGAGCCTTTAACCTGTTAGTAGCCTGGATACACAGCACGTTGCAACCTCAGGCTTATATACGCATGATCCTGTACTCTGTCACAATAGTCACTGTGTTACATGTTTACAGGTGCATTCTGTATATAGTCACTGTGTTACATGTTTACAGGCGCATTCTGTATATAGTCACTGTGTTACATGTTTACAGGCGCATTCTGTATATAGTCACTGTGTTACATGTTTACAGGCGCATTGTGTATATAGTCACTGTTACATGTTTACAGGCGCATTCTGTATATAGTCACTGTGTTACATGTTTACAGGTGCATTCTGTATATAGTCACTGTGTTACATGTTCACAGGAGCATTCTGTATATAGTCACTGTGTTACATGTTTACAGGCGCATTCTGTATATAGTCACTGTGTTACATGTTTACAGGTGCATTCTGTATATAGTCACTGCGTTACATGGTTACAGGTGCATTCTGTATATAGTCACTATGTTACATGTTTACAGGTGCATTCTGTATATAAAGGAAAAATAAGTATCTGGCGCCCCCTAGTGGACAAACTGAACAATGCAACAGTTATATAATAAATAATATATGGCAGTTCAAAAGTCAGCAGCAGAAGTTCACACACAAGACGGTTTACCTCTAACCGTCAAATACTAGAACAACAGAAAAAAAGTGGTGATTCTCTGCGCTTCCCTCTTTAGTGTTGGATATTTTTCAGGTGATAGATCTTCTTATGATATTATAAATCGCTTTTCACCAATGATCTTCAATCCTCAGGAAAAGGGGATAAATGGCAACATAGTGTGATCCATATCATCATCAGTGCCCCCCAATAATTTATATAGAGGTTAAACTCACATGTGGAGGTGTCATCAATCAGACACTAGATGTACTGCGCAGATGGTATTTTTGAGGAGATACCAGACTCCCCTTTGAGATCTTCGTTCCCAGGTGCTCTCCTCAAGAAAATAAAACAACAGCTGCAGGACCTTAATTAAAGGTTAATGAAATTTTATTCTTTAAACAATTAAAATAGTAAAATATCAATGCCCAAACATGTTTCGCCGACCAAGTCGCTTCCTCAGTAGGCAAAAAGTAAATGGTTTCCATTCTCCTGCAGTGTTCTTATATTCTCTGATGTCCTTAACCTAATTGCACAAAAAACGCCCGTTTCTCGGACCCGGTAGCCTCTACTGCGCATGCGTGGAATGTTATCCAATGAGATTGCGGGATCCGCCTTCCAAGATGGTGGTGCGCTTCATTTGGCACTATTTTGCGGTTCAATGCATCTCTAGTGCTTATACCCACGGCAATGATCGCAAAGAGCCCTTAACATATTCATACACAGAAAATTGAAGTGTGTTAACATAACTTTCATTATTACATACAGCCTGTGTCTATTATACAACTATAACCACTCAACCGGAGTGAAGGGGGTATATGAATGTTTTATTAAAAATTATCTAAAATATATTTAAAATTGTCTTAAAATTACATTCTAAAAAAGGGGGGGTTCTTTCAAAATGTCCATACTAATGTGTACAATCTTCTCAACATAGTCAATATAAACAACATGGATCCTAGATCCTATCTATCACCCTTTATAAACAGATGGAGAGAAAATTTATCTTCTTAACACCTATTTCTAATTACATTTTATGTCACTATTATTATAATCATACAACTATTTATCCTAATAAAGTGTGAAGTGCCTCGATATAATCTATAAAAACCCTAAAAAGCCCTTCAAAAGTATATGTATTATAGGCTTAATGATAATGCTTGCACAAACCATATGTGTTCGTAGTATTAATCCTTTCATAATATTCTATTGTGACCACTATTATTGCCAATGTGCATCTCTATCTCCCTATTTAATAAAAAGTGCTAAAGTGCTTCATCGACTCGATGAATAAAAAACATATATATATATATTTTTTTTTTTTTTTTTTTTTTTTTTTTTATTATTTTTTATTGGTAGATATATTATATCAAATTATTTACTGTTACATAATATAATTTCTTTTGACATTCTAATTGTAATTATAACTATAGTGCTCATATTTTTTATATATCCCAATTCTTATTATTGATCTTCTCCATTAATCTATTGGAGTAGAAAAGTACTAAAGTGCTTCATTTGCCCTATAAAGGATCCATAATCTATCACCACTATATATTAAAAGTGTAAAAATGTATATAGGTGGCCCTAAATCCAGATTAGTGAGATTTTTTTTTTTTTTTTTTATATTATATATTTAAATTATCTCCCTCCTTTATGTGTTATAAAAATTGTGTTTTAAAAAATGTGTTATAAAAAATGACAAATCTCAAAGTCTTGATTAAGTCCCTTGGGCACCAATGTTTTTAAATTGTAAATCCATCTCATCTCTACTTTATTTATCCTATTGATGAAATCTCCTCCTCTCCATTCCTTTTCCACCTGCTGTATTGCTAAAAATTTAGTCCCCTTAGGATCCTTGTTATGATGATCTTTATAATGTTGTGGTACTGTGTGTGTGTCTACACCTTTTTTAATGTTATTCAGGTGTTCGCGAATACGAATATTCAAACTCCTTGTTGTTCGACCCACATACATTTTTTCGCATGGACAAATTAAAATATAAATAACATTTTTTGAAAAGCATGTCAGTGTGTCATGTATTTTATGGGTGTCTCCCATCATGCTCTTAAAATCTTTTATATGTCTCTTTGGGTTCCCTGTTGTTCTACACCCCAGACAATTCCCACACCCATAAAAACCTTTTTCTAAACCGAAATGATTTTTTGATTTATTCTTTTTCGGGTAGCTGCTAACTATATGATTTTTAATGTTATCTACACCTCTAAAGATGATAGTGGGTGAGATATCCAATATCTGACAGAGATCATCATCCTTCCGAAGAATAGGCCAATATTTTCTGAGAATTCTTTTAATCTCCTTATGTTCGTTGCTATATTGGCAAACGAAAGGGACCTTATTCTTTAATCCTACCTTTAAGTTCGTTTCTTTTTTTTTATTGAGAATATGTGTTTGATCTATCTGTGAGACCCGTTTCCTTGTCCTCTCTAGGGTCTGGCTATCATAACCTTTCTCCTCAAGCTGTGATTTCATTTTCTGTGATTGTATATGGTATTCAGCTTCCTCCGTACAATTTCTTTTTAATCTGAGGAATTGCCCCTTTGGAACACCCTCTAGCCACTGCCAAAAGTGGCAACTAGTTCTTTCTATGTAGCTATTTACATCTACATTTTTAAAGTGGGTTCTAGTTTTAATCTGTACATTTTCAATGTAAATTTCCAAATCCAAAAAGTTTACCTGTGAGGCACTAAATTGGCTGTCTAGCCTAATACCCCAATCATTTTGATTAACAAACTCTAAAAACTTCCCAAGATTTTCTTCTGATCCCCGCCAGATAAATATGATGTCATCAATATATCGTTTATAATTAAAAATGTTATCAACCCACTCGTGATTATTCTTGATCCAAGTTTTTTTCCCATTGGGCCATAAACAAGTTAGCATAACTCGGTGCTACCTTACTCCCCATTGCAGTTCCCATTAATTGCAAAAAATATTGACCATCATAACAAAAGAAATTATTTTCTAAAATAAGGGCGATTCCCTCTACAATATAATCTACCTGTTCTTCTTTAATTTCCCCATCTTCCAAGAGCATAGTCCTTATAGCTTCACAACCTCTATCGTGTGGAATGTTAGTATAAAGAGATCTGACATCGCAAGTAACAAGGAGAAAATTTTCCTCCCATTTTATAGAATTTAAAGATCTAATGATGTCACCTGTATCCTTAAGATATGAGGGAATCTTTCTTACAATCGGTTGGAGAAGATGGTCGAGGTACTCTGCTACCTTGCTGGAAATGGAATCAATTCCCGATACAATCGGTCTTCCGGTGGTTTGTTCAAATTTTTATGCACCTTTGGGAGATGATAAAAAACTGGTACCCTAGGATATTTGACCGTAAGATAGTCCGTTTCTTTTCCATTTAGGAATTCATTATTTTCTCCCTTTTGGATATACTTATCAAATTTCTTTTTTATTTCTTCTGTAGGATTATGGGATATTTGTTGGTAGACAACCCTGTCATTTAAGATTCTAAGGGATTCCTCATGATAATCTTCCCTATTTAAAATAACGATACCCCCCCTTTGTCAGCCGGTTTAATGATTATCGTTGTGTCCTCCGCCAATTCTTTAAGGGCCTCTTTCTCTTCCTTAGTTAGATTTTGCGACTTCATTGGTTGAATATTTTCCATTTCGTCAAGAACCATTGTTTCAAAAGTTGTGATCTCCTTAGAGATAAGATGTTTAGGATAGAAATGTGATTTCTTTTTCAATTCCGTATGTCTCCATCCATCATTATCATCTACTACTTGTCGAGTAACCGGGTCTTTCAGAAAGTACTTTTTTTTTTTTTTTTTTTTTCTGGTCTTTCTTTTTTTTGGTTTTTCAGAAAGACCAGAAAAAAAAAAAGTACTTTCTGAAAGACCGGTTACTCGACAAGTAGTAGATGATAATGATGGATGGAGACATACGGAATTGAAAAAGAAATCACATTTCTATCCTAAACATCTTATCTCTAAGGAGATCACAACTTTTGAAACAATGGTTCTTGACGAAATGGAAATATTCAACCAATGAAGTCGCAAAATCTAACTAAGGAAGAGAAAGAGGCCCTTAAAGAATTGGCGGAGGACACAACGATAATCATTAAACCGGCTGACAAAGGGGGGGGGGGTATCGTTATTTTAAATAGGGAAGATTATCATGAGGAATCCCTTAGAATCTTAAATGACAGGGTTGTCTACCAACAAATATCCCATAATCCTACAGAAGAAATAAAAAAGAAATTTGATAAGTATATCCAAAAGGGAGAAAATAATGAATTCCTAAATGGAAAAGAAACGGACTATCTTACGGTCAAATATCCTAGGGTACCAGTTTTTTATCATCTCCCAAAGGTGCATAAAAATTTGAACAAACCACCGGGAAGACCGATTGTATCGGGAATTGATTCCATTTCCAGCAAGGTAGCAGAGTACCTCGACCATCTTCTCCAACCGATTGTAAGAAAGATTCCCTCATATCTTAAGGATACAGGTGACATCATTAGATCTTTAAATTCTATAAAATGGGAGGAAAATTTTCTCCTTGTTACTTGCGATGTCAGATCTCTTTATACTAACATTCCACACGATAGAGGTTGTGAAGCTATAAGGACTATGCTCTTGGAAGATGGGGAAATTAAAGAAGAACAGGTAGATTATATTGTAGAGGGAATCGCCCTTATTTTAGAAAATAATTTCTTTTGTTATGATGGTCAATATTTTTTGCAATTAATGGGAACTGCAATGGGGAGTAAGGTAGCACCGAGTTATGCTAACTTGTTTATGGCCCAATGGAAAAAACTTGGATCAAGAATAATCACGAGTGGGTTGATAACATTTTTAATTATAAACGATATATTGATGACATCATATTTATCTGGCGGGGATCAGAAGAAAATCTTGGGAAGTTTTTAGAGTTTGTTAATCAAAATGATTGGGGTATTAGGCTAGACAGCCAATTTAGTGCCTCACAGGTAAACTTTTTGGATTTGGAAATTTACATTGAAAATGTACAGATTAAAACTAGAACCCACTTTAAAAATGTAGATGTAAATAGCTACATAGAAAGAACTAGTTGCCACTTTTGGCAGTGGCTAGAGGGTGTTCCAAAGGGGCAATTCCTCAGATTAAAAAGAAATTGTACGGAGGAAGCTGAATACCATATACAATCACAGAAAATGAAATCACAGCTTGAGGAGAAAGGTTATGATAGCCAGACCCTAGAGAGGACAAGGAAACGGGTCTCACAGATAGATCAAACACATATTCTCATAAAAAAAAAGAAACGAACTTAAAGGTAGGATTAAAGAATAAGGTCCCTTTCGTTTGCCAATATAGCAACGAACATAAGGAGATTAAAAGAATTCTCAGAAAATATTGGCCTATTCTTCGGAAGGATGATGATCTCTGTCAGATATTGGATATCTCACCCACTATCATCTTTAGAGGTGTAGATAACATTAAAAATCATATAGTTAGCAGCTACCCGAAAAAGAATAAATCAAAAAATCATTTCGGTTTAGAAAAAGGTTTTTATGGGTGTGGGAATTGTCTGGGTGTAGAACAACAGGGAACCCAAAGAGACATATAAAAGATTTTAAGAGCATGATGGGAGACACCTAAAATACATGACACACTGACATGCTTTTCAAAAAAATGTTATTTATATTTTAATTTGTCCATGCGAAAAAATGTATGTGGGTCGAACAACAAGGAGTTTGAATATTCGTATTCGCGAACACCTGAATAACATTAAAAAAGGTGTAGACACACACAGTACCACAACATTATAAAGATCATCATAACAAGGATCCTAAGGGACTAAATTTTTAGCAATACAGCAGGTGGAAAAGGAATGGAGAGGAGGAGATTTCATCAATAGGATAAATAAGTAGAGATGAGATGGATTTACAATTTAAAAACATTGGTGCCCAAGGGACTTAATCAAGACTTTGAGATTTTCATTTTTATAACACATTTTTAAAACACAATTTTTATAACACATAAAGGAGGGAGATAATTTAAATATATAATATAAAAAAAAAAAAAAAAAATCTCACTATGACGGAATGGAGATGTTGTTCCGCCTGCGGGTGTGCTCAATCTGCGTGACCCCGTCGCTTGCCGCTGGCCCGACTACCGAGTGGCGCCCACTCGGCGTCTCGTGCGGCCTGGCGTGACCCTAGGGTAGGGTTAGCGGGCGGTGGAGGGGACCCCTGCCTGGAACCAGTCCGACCACTGAGCCATACAGCACTCAGCGTCCCGAGCAACTGGTTCCTTGTCCTGGCGAGTGTGGGACGCCTGCGGGAATCAGCCCTAGCGGCCGCGGAGGAAGATTCGGATCTTATGGGGAAACGTTTCGGTTCTTAGGTGGGAAACGTTTCCGATCCGGGGGCGGGTGTCTCTTCGGATCTTGAGCGGTGGTGATTCGAGTCGGGAAGGGTTGGCGGGTCGGATCGGACTGGAGGGCTTCGGATCGGTAGGAAGGGCGCTTCGGATCGGTAGGGGAGGGCGCTTCGGATCTGGCGGGACCAGTGGGAAGTTCGGGCCTTACCGCAACTGTCGAGCGCGGCTCCCGGCGGAGCCGTTCGGTTCGGATCGCTGTACTTCTCCGATCGAATCTTCCTGAGCAGCGCCTCTGCCCTGATGCTCGATGCAGGGTCGGCGCGCTCGATTCGGATCGGATGGGCACCGTACTCTGAGGCCGCGGAGGACACTCAGATCCGAAATACGGCGGAGAATCAAGCCACACCAGACAAAGCTGAATGCACTGCAGGAACTGGGTTTATTGTTTACAGTACAAGCTTTATTACTTCTGCACACAATTAGAATACAATGGGACTCCTTGCCCGCCCTCCCAGGACCCATTGGCCCTTAGCCTTCAGGGAGTCGCCAATTCGGACCGGATGGTCCGAATCGGCCATTTTACGATTCGAACCGGATGGTTCGAATCGGCCATTTTCCGAATCGAAATTCCAACTGCGCCACAAGGATCGGAAAATGGCGGCGAGCAAGGCAAACACAGGGAAAATACATCACACCATAACCAACGGGGAACACTTTATTAACACCACACAATTGTCACCTCTAAATAAAATACCGAAAAACAAGGTGCGTGCCACCACACCCAAGTGTCCATGTCCCCACTGTCACTGCACCGCCCCTGGCTGAGGGTGCTGGGCCATCCCGTGACACTCCTCCCCCTCCCCAAGGTCCGACGCACTCGGTTGGACCCCACCGGGTCGTACCGAGGTAGTCGGGGCTCCCCAATCCCCTGGTTCCCGGGCCGACTGTCGCGATAACCCATCTGCGTTACCGTTCTGCGACCCGGGCCGATATTGGATGGAAAAGTTGAAGGGTTGGAGAGCCAGGCTCCACCGCAACAGGCGGCCGTTCTCCCCCGCCACTCGGTTGAGCCATACCAAGGGGTTGTCGGTCATCACGGTGAAGGACCGACCGTAGACGTAGGGTTGGAGCTTCCGTAGGGCCCAGACCAGGGCCAGGCACTCCTTTCCACTGCAGCATACCCCACCTCTCGTGGCAACAACTTCCGGCTAATAAACGCCACCGGATGGTCCCCCCCGTCGTCCCCCACTTGACTCAGGACAGCTCCCAGTCCGAACATGGACGCGTCTGTGTGGACAATAAAACGTTTATTATAGTTGGGAGCTGCCAGCAGGGGAGCTTGGGTCAGGGCGGCCTTCAATTGTCGAAAGGCCTGTTCGCACTCCGGGGACCACAGGACTTGGCGGGGCAGGGATTTCTTGGTCAAATCAGTCAGGGGTTTGGCCAGGTCACTGTAGTGGGGTACAAATTTCCTGTAATACCCCGCGGTACCCAGAAAGGCCAGGACCTGAGTCTTGGTCACAGGAGTGGGCCAATCCAGGATAGCCTCTATCTTGGCGGGCTCCGGCCGCTGTATCCCGCACCCCACCCGGTGGCCCAGATACTGCACCTCGGCCATCCCCACCTTACACTTCTCCGGCTTTAGGGTCAGGTTGGCGTCCCTAATCCGGCCCAGGACAGTCCCTACATGCTCCAGATGTTCCTCCCAGGTCTGGCTATAGATGGCTATGTCATCCAGGTACGCGCAAGCGAATCCCTGGAGGCCATCGAGGAGGCGATCGATTAACCGCTGGAAGGTAGCAGGGGCGTTCTTCATCCCGAACGGCATGACTCGAAACTGGTACAGGCCGAACGGGGTGATGAAGGCCGACTTCGGGGTCGCCTCCTCGGCAAGGGGAATCTGCCAATACCCCTTGCACAGATCCACCGTGGTCAGAAAATGACCCCCGGAGATCTGGTCTAGCAACTCGTCGACTCGGGGCATCGGATAAGCGTCCGTAACAGTACAGTCGTTTACCCGCCGATAGTCGACGCAGAACCTGGTGGTACCGTCCTTTTTGGGCACCAGGACCACGGGCGACGCCCATGGGCTGGCCGACGGCTCAATGACCCCCAGCTCCAACATCTCCCGGATCTCAGCCCGCATAGACTCGCGGACTGCTTCCGGGATCCGGTAGGCGGGCTGTCGGAGTGGCCTCTGGCCGGGGGTGTCCACCTGATGGACGGCCTGGTCCGTATATCCTGGAAGGGCCGAGAAAACCCCCGGATAGGCGAGAAGCAGCTGCCGCGCCTGCGCCTGTTTCTCGGGCCCTAGCTCCTCCCCAACTGCACCTGCTCCACCCCGGAAGGCTGCTTAGCTACCCCCGGGAGTTCCTCCAAGGGAAAGGGCTCCACCTCCTCGGCCGCCGGCGCGCATATGGCGTCCACCGACTCTGGCCGCTCATGGAAGGCCTTCAGCATATTGACGTGGAACGTCCGCTGGATTCTGGTGTCCGCGCAGCTCACAACCACATAGGTGGTATCCCCCAGCTGGGTTACCACCTTGTAGGGACCTTGCCAGGCCGCCTGCAGCTTGTTCTGCCGCTGTGGTTTCAACACCAGAACCTTCTGTCCCACACAGAACGAGCGGCTGCACGCAGCGCGATCGTACCACGCCTTCTGCTGAGCCTGGGCCGTCTCCATGTTCTCCTGCACGAACCCCTGGAGGTCCGCCAAGCGCTCCCGCAGCTTCAGAACATACTCCACCACGGGGACACCGTCCTCCTCCGGCGGCCCCTCCCACTGAGCCCTAACCAGATCCAGAGGACCTCGCACCCGGCGTCCATACAGCAGCTCAAACGGTGAGTACCCGGTGGATTCCTGCGGAACCTCCCGGTAGGCGAACAGCAAGTGGGGAAGATACTTTCCCAATCCCTGTTCTCATGCACGAAGGCCCGGATGAGCTGCTTCAGGGTCCCATTGAACCGCTCGCACAGCCCGTTGGTCTGGGGGTGATACGGGGCGCTGTGCAGCGCCTTAACGCCACAGAGACGCCAGAGCTGTTGGGTGAGCTCAGCGGTAAACTGGGTACCCTGATCGGACAGGATTTCTCGGGGAAACCCCACCCTCGTGAACACCCTGAGGAGCGCGTCCGCTACCGTGTCCGCCTGGATGTTGGCCAAGGCCACAGCCTCGGGGTACCGGGTGGCATAATCCACCACGGTAAGAATATACCTCTTACCGGTGGCACTGGGCCGTGGCAACGGCCCTACGATGTCAACCGCCACCCGGCTAAAGGGCTCCTGGATGATGGGCATGGGGTGCAGGGGCGCCTTCGGATGGTCCCCAGCCTTCCCAGCTTTCTGACAACTGGGCAGGTGCGGCAATAATCGCGGGTGTCGTTGCTAAGGCGAGGCCAGTAAAACGCGCGCGCCAACCTGTGCCGGGTCTTCGACTGGCCTAAGTGACCCGAAAGGGGAATGTCGTGGGCCAAGCGCAGAAGCTCCTGCCTGGGTCCTTGCGGCACCACCAGCTGCTTCTGAGGAATCTGCTTCTTCTTGGCCCCCTCCCTCACGGTGTAGCGGTACAGCAGCCCGTCCTCCCACTCCACCTTGTCTTTCCCCTGGCCGTCCAGGCCCTGACCAGCTCGGTCCCGGTAGCCCTGTAATGTGGGGTCGGTTTGCGTCTGGTGGCGCAGAGTCTCCGGGGTACACCACGGGGAAGGAAGGTCAAGCGAAGGGAAAAGCATCGGTCCCGTCGAGGTCGGGAAGGGGATAACGGACTGGGAGGGCGGGAAGGGCCTGGGTTTTGGCCTGTCGGGAGGTCGAGGAGGTCGGTAAGGGTTGGGGGGTCGCGGAGGTCGAGGCGGTTTTGGGAGGTCGGGAGGTGTTGGTGGGGGTCTCACCTGGGTCCCGTTCGGAGTGCTCTGGTCGTGGCGTCGGCTCTGTTGCCTAGTGGTAACCGGGGTAGCTGCATCTGTGGAATAAGCGGACTAACTGCCCCAGATCATTCCCCAGGAGCACCTCGGCCGGCAGGTGTCTCAGCAACCCCACCCGCACCTCTTTCTCCCCGTTCCCCCAGTCCAGGTACACCGGGCTGTCTCCAGCCGGAGCACTTTCCCTCCCGCCACCCGTACCGCTACAGTGCTCTGCATGCGGTCGCTTGGCGGGACCAAGTGAGGCCGGACGAGGGTGATGGTAGCCCCGGAGTCTCGCAGCCCCTCAGCGGGCCGCCCGTTTATCCACACCGCCTGGCGGTGGTGTCGGCGGTTGTCATCCGCGGCGGCTTGCACTGGGTCGGCTTCGTGCAGCTGCTCCCACCATTCTTCCGGGGCCTCCGGCCACGGAGCTCCGGCGTCGCAACAATGGGCCGCCAGCGATGGCCTGCCGGCCGGCCGGGTCAATTCCGGGCGGTTGGGGCAATGTTGTTTGTAGTGCCCCTCCTGGTTGCACCCGTAACAGCGGACGTTAGCCATGTTGGTGGGCCGGCTGGGAGCCCGTGCTACAGGCGCCCGGACCACTGGTGGTGGAGGTGGTGGAAGTAGTGGGGCGGGTGGAATGGGACGGCTGGCCAGAGGCCGCTCCCCCCCGTCAGCTTCCGGGTGTCCGTGTACTCGTCGGCCCAGGTGGCCGCTTGCTGCACCGTATAGGGCTTCTTGTCGCGCACCCACTCTCGGACAGCGGAGGGTGTGTGCTCGAAGAACTGCTCGAGCAGCAGCAGTTGGGTGATCTCGGCCACCGACTCCGCTTGGCTTCCCGAGAGCCAGGTGCGCAGGTCCCTCTGCAGCCGATGGGCCCACTCCACGTGAGTGGCGCCACTGGGCCGGCGAGAATTCCGGAACTTCATCCGGCTGGCTTCAGGGGTCACGGCATATCTACTCAGCAGCGCCTGCTTGACGTGCGAGTAGCTAGTGGCCTCGTCATCCGGCACCGTGCGATAGGCCTCGGCGGCCCGACCGGTCAGCTTGCTCGCCAGGATCCGGATCCAGTCGGCGCGGTGCACTTCATGCACCCGACACAGGCGCTCAAAGTCCTGGAGATAGCTTTCGATCTCTTCCTCAGCTTCCCGGAACTCCTTGAACGCCTGGAACGGCACTTTTCGGTCGGAATATCGGTCCGATGGCGAGCGGCTGCTCCGCCGGCTTCGCACTTCGGCCAGCCGCAGTTCGTGCACCCGCTCTCTCTCCCTCTCCTCTTCCTGACCGAGTTCCCGACCCAGTTTCCTCAGTTCTGCTTCCGATGGAGCCGGACCCATCATGGAGATCCGCTCCCGCATCTTCCGGCAGAATTCGCTATCCTCGGCCTCAGCGGGGACGGCAGCCGGTACTGGGTCCGCGGGCAACTCCGCGAACGCCTCCGCCTGATCTATCTCCCTCAACTCCTCTATCAGGGTCTCCCGACTCTTGGAGCCCGGGACACCGCCCCGATTCTCCAGCATCCCGCGCAGGACGTCCCGCTTATAGGCAGAATACTTGATCATGATGAGGGTCCCCCTGGGGTCTGCAGAGAGCGATCCCACCGCTGCCACCAGTATGACGGAATGGAGATGTTGTTCCGCCTGCGGGTGTGCTCAATCTGCGTGACCCCGTCGCTTACCGCTGGCCCGACTACCGAGTGGCGCCCACTCGGCGTCTCGTGCGGCCTGGCGTGACCCTAGGGTAGGGTTAGCGGGCGGTGGAGGGGACCCCTGCCTGGAACCAGTCCGACCACTGAGCCATACAGCACTCAGCGTCCCGAGCAACTGGTTCCTTGTCCTGGCGAGTGTGGGACGCCTGCGGGAATCAGCCCTAGCGGCCGCGGAGGAAGATTCGGATCTTATGGGGAAACGTTTCGGTTCTTAGGTGGGAAACGTTTCCGATCCGGGGGCGGGTGTCTCTTCGGATCTTGAGCGGTGGTGATTCGAGTCGGGAAGGGTTGGCGGGTCGGATCGGACTGGAGGGCTTCGGATCGGTAGGGAAGGGCGCTTCGGATCGGTAGGGAGGGCGCTTCGGATCTGGCGGGACCAGTGGGAAGTTCGGCCTTACCGCAACTGTCGAGGCGCGGCTCCCGGGGGGCCGTTCGGTTCGGATCGCTGTACTTCTCCGATCGAATCTTCCTGAGCAGCGCCTCTGCCCTGATGCTCGATGCAGGGTCAGCGCGCTCGATTCGGATCGGATGGGCACCGTACTCTGAGGCCGCGGAGGACACTCAGATCCGAAATACGGCGGAGAATCAAGCCACACCAGACAAAGCTGAATGCACTGCAGGAACTGCCTTTATTGTTTACAGTACAAGCTTTATTACTTCTGCAACAATTAGAATACAATGGGACTCCTTGCCCGCCCTCCCAGGACCCATTGGCCCTTAGCCTTCAGGGAGTCGCCAATTCGGACCGGATGGTCCGAATCGGCCATTTTACGATTCGAACCGGATGGTTCGAATCGGCCATTTTCCGAATCGAAATTCCAACTGCGCCACAAGGATCGGAAAATGGCGGCGAGCAAGGCAAACACAGGGAAAATACATCACACCATAACCAACGGGAACACTTTATTAACACCACACAATGTCACATCTAAATAAAATAACGAAAAACAAGGTGCGTGCCACCACACCCAAGTGTCCATGTCCCCACTGTCACTGCACCGCCCCTGGCTGAGGGTGCTGGGCCATCCCGTGACACTCACTAATCTGGATTTAAGGCAACCTATATCATTTTTACACTTTTAATATATAGTGGTGATAGATATGGATCCTTTTAATAGGGCAAATGAAGCACTTTACAGTACTTTTCTACTCCAATAATTAATGGAGAAGATCAATAATAAGCATTGGGATATATATAAAAAATATGAGCACTATAGTTATACCTTACAATTAGAATGTCAAAAGAAATTATATTATGTAACAGTAAATAATTTGATATAATATATCTACCAATAAAAAATAATAAAAAAAAAAAAAAAAATAATAATATAATATAATGTTTTTATTCATCGAGTCGATGAAGCACTTTAGCACTTTTTATTAATAGGGGATAGAGATGCACATTGGCAATAATAGTGGTCACAATAGAATATTATGAAAGGATTAATACTACGAACACATATGGTTTGTGCAAGCATTATCATTAAGCCTATAATACATATACTTTTGAAGGGCTTTTTAGGGTTTTTATAGATTATATCGAGGCACTTCACACTTTATTAGGATAAATAGTTGTATGATTATAATAATAGTGACATAAAATGTAATTAGAAATAGGTGTTAAGAAGATAAATTTTCTCTCCATCTGTTTATAAAGGGTGATAGAATAGGGATCTAGGATCCATGTTGTTATATTGACTATGTTGAGAAGATTGTACACATTAGTATGGACATTTTGAAAGAACCCCCCCTTTTTTAGAATGTAATTTTAAGACAATTTTAAATATATTTTAGATAATTTTTAATAAAACATTCATATACCCCCTTCACTCCGGTTGAGTGGTTATAGTTGTATAATAGACACAGGCTGTATGTAATAATGAAAGTTATGTTAACACACTTCAATTTTCTGTGTATGAATATGTTAAGGGCTCTTTGCGATCATTGCCGTGGGTATAAGCACTAGAGATGCATTGAACCGCAAAATAGTGCCAAATGAAGCGCACCACCATCTTGGAAGGCGGATCCCGCAATCTCATTGGATAACATTCCACGCATGCGCAGTAGAGGCTACCGGGTCCGAGAAACGGGCGTTTTTTGTGCAATTAGGTTAAGGACATCAGAGAATATAAGAACACTGCAGGAGAATGGAAACCATTTACTTTTTGCCTACTGAGGAAGCGACTTGGTCGCGAAACATGTTTGGGCATTGATATTTTACTATTTTAATTGTTTAAAGAATAAAATTTTCATTAACCTTTAATTAAGGTCCTGCAGCTGTTTGTTTTATTTTCTTGGAGGAGCACCTGGGAACGAAGATCTCAAAGGGGAGTCTGGTATCTCCTCAAAAATACCATCTGCGCAGTACATCTAGTGTCTGATTGATGACACCTCCACATGTGAGTTTAACCTCTATATAAATTATTGGGGGGCACTGATGATGATATGGATCACACTATGTTGCCATTTATCCCCTTTTCCTGTGTGATCATTGGTGAAAAGCGATTTATAATATCATAAGAAGATCTATCACCTGAAAAATATCCAACACTAAAGAGGGAAGCGCAGAGAATCACCACTTTTTTTCTGGCATTCTGTATATAGTCACTGTGTTACAGGTTTACAGGTGCATTCTGTATATAGTCACTGTGTTACATGTTTACAGGCGCATTCTGTATATAGTCACTGTTACATGTTTACAGGTGCATTCTGTATATGGTCACTGTTACATGTTTACAGGTGCATTCTGTATATAGTCACTGCGTTACATTCTGTATATAGTCACTATCAGGGTTATTCAGAAAGCGGTGAAAATCAGGAGAATGACTGGAGAATGGAAATTTCTAGGTCAAAATAGCCAAACCAGAAAAATTCTCCCATTTATCTCACTTTCTAAATCAGCTATTTTGACCTAGAATTTTCCATTCTCTAGTCATTCTCCTGCTTTTCACCGCTCTCTGAATAACCCTGTATGTTACATGTTTACAGGTACATTCTGTATATAGTCACTGTGTTACATGTTTACAGGCACATTCTATATCCGGGTATGTTAATAGAGATCTCTTAAGGGACTTTAGACTGGGGGAATATTTGATGGCGTCTGGGTAGTTATTACTTAATTGTGGTGTTCGGTATGTATGTGAAAGAATTTGATATTTTTAATTTCCTGTATGAATATATATGTATTGTGATTCAAATATGTACTGTAGTAAATATATTGCTCTGTGGTCTCCCCCCTCCCTTTCATGGCACGACCCAGGGCTTGGAAATGCTGGAAAGGTGCACGAAAGCTGGAAGACAGAAAAAAGTGCTGTGCTGGGCCAAATTCTGACTTGGAAATATATCTATATACTGTTTGGCTGTTATATCACATTCCTGTTTGGGGCGGAAATGAAACTCTGTCTATAACAAACGTTCTCATTGGGTGTTTGAAATCTAATAAATTTGTCTGGCTAACAAAGGAAGGCCAGATTTCTCTTAAGACCAAAACAGACTTGTGTTTGATTTTACTGAGATCTCCACTGGCCAGCGTTACGTGCAGCTGATGACTTATTTGGTATATGAGAAGGAAAAAGGTTTATTGAGATTTCAGCTGTGGTAATTATAAATAGGACTTGATTTGATTAGCTAAATTAGTTTTTTAACGGTATGAAAATGAGGATGGAGCCACTTTCTTTTTGTATTGCGGTATTGTAAGTAAGGTGCAGGTCCTAGATCGGAGGGTATAGGATGAGGAACTGCTAGGTGAAGCAGCTTCCCAGAAAAGCTCTTAAACACCACGTTGGAAAAGGCGAAGGGTGTGTGTCTGGATTCCAGCGACAGCCAGTTTAGCTCTTTTAACATGTCAAAATGGTGGGTCATGTAGTTACATTGTAGCACAAAGCGGCAGAATGAGTTATACAATGTAGTAAGTTTATGAAGGCGTGTTTGCGGGGCAGCTGCACACACTACATCTCCGTATTCAATAGCCGGCATAAGTATTTGTTTGCCTCTTACATTGCTGTACCAGTGTGGTCATGACTGCCTAAAGGTGGGGCCCTTCCCAATTCTGCCGAAACACATCCCATCCCATGACCAAAGCCAACCATAATAAATTGCACTGACACCTTCTTAGTTGGTAAAATGGCTTTGGCCACAGCTTTATCTAATAATATTTTCATAACATCCAAATCCTAGTAAACATAATCCAACTATCAGCAGGGGCGTACCCTGCCCCTGATAGGTAAAACCTTACCGCAGAGTTCAACTTCCGATGCACCGGAAGTTGAACATCCGGAAGCCCCCTCTCCCAGTTGCTCACTTGAGCTCCAACTTCCAACTTTCTCCAATTTACCGCTGGCCAGGATAACTTCCGCCACCACAGCCTGAGCACCACTACTCCCTCAGGCTGCGCCCGCCCCCCCCCCCCGCAGCCAGCGCCTCCTCAATCCCCACCTGCAAACCGACATTAAAAATGTCCAGGCTGATGTCAGTAAGGTGAACACCATCTGGACGCACCAAAGCGGCATTAGCACCCTCCAATTCGCGATGACGAATAGCCAGACCACCCAAACGAGTTACAAAACGGGACACTGCGTGGTTAAGCCTACGGCGGGCACGTTCAAGGGCATGCACATCGCCCAAAGCAGACCAGGCCGGTCGAAAAAACACCTCCGACTAGACCAGAACAACCCCGGGCAGCAAAGACTGAAAACGTACGAGATCCTCCTGGATGGAATGCAGCAGATCCACCGTACGGATGTTACCCCCAGCATGTATTATGAGAACGAAAGGGCCACTCACCAGTCGGCGCAAAGACCAGACCTGCCTGAACAACTGCACCCACCTCAAACCCGGATACCGCGCCAGCGTACCCGTATATGATCAGGAGAAAATCCAAGATTACGGCCATAAGGACAAACTGAAGCCTGTCGCCCCGCCCAATGGACAAAAGAATGGCCGACAATCCAAACCGTGCCAAAGGGAGAACCTAAGAGAACAAAAACAGAAAGAAAAAACCAGGCACAAAGATAAACATGCGAGAGAAACGAGAATTACAACAAATGAGGACGAATATAACTGCGATGCTGAGCCGACGACCAACGACCCACCCGCATAACTTCTTGTTCCGAAAGGCCCAAACCCGCAGCCACAGTGGCTGCGCCAATACGAAAGGAATGTGCTGAAAACTGCACTGCAGGAAGACCTAGACGCTCCAGAGAAAGGTGGAAAATACGGACAAATTGAAAACGAGTCAAAGCCAAGCCTGACTGATGACCCAAAAAAGAACCCGGAGTAGACCCTCGAAGACTGACATAGTCGGAAACACACCGCAACGGACACGAGGCAGCCCCATGTCCCACCAATCAGTCTTAGAGCGCCTCAGCCACAGATGAACACCCCTCCCAGATAACCAAACATCCGAAAAGAGAAGAGCGGAAGAGGAACCCACCCGTGGGGCAACTAGTTCCCCAATACGCAAAGCCCCATAAAACGCCACCACAAAAGCCGCCCAAAACAACACCACCTCGAACATAGAGGAACAAATTAACGGCAACACGTCCAGCAAACCCTCCAATACATCCATCGAGAGAGGACGGCGCCGATCGCAAACTCGCTCCAACCCCAAACCATCCTACGAATCAGAAACTGACGAGAAACATCCTCCCAACCCAGGGACTGAAACAGAAAGGACAAAGCAGCCAGCGACCTCTCGACAGCCGCACATGCTTTACCCTCCCTGCGGAGCCTATTCAAGAAGACAACGGTAGCGGTGAGCCAATCAGCTGAAGACAAAACCCCCGATTCTGAAAGGGCAACCCCATACCAATCAAGGTGGCCCAGCAAAGACTGCATTACCTGAAGCTGAATTTCGGCTAACCCATAACCCAGCGCACCAGGGTAACAAGGGAAGACAACTTGTCCACTGGAAGCCAGAAAACCATAAGATCCGTGTCTATCTCCATACCCAAAAAGGATAGGACCGAGGAAGGACCCTCTGTCTTATCCTCAGCAACCGGGACCCCATAGTCCTTCGCCACCCTGCGAAAAGTGGACAAGAGGTCCATGCTAACCGACGAAGGACATGGGCCAACAAACAAAATTGTCCAAGTAGTGAAGCAGCGATCTCCTGCCAGACACACTGGATACCACCCACTCCAAGAATGTAGCAAAGCGCTCAAAATGCTGGCAGGAGATCGCACACCCCATGGGAAGACACTTGTCATAGAAATATTGATCGTCCACAGCACACCCCAATAAATGATAGCAATCGGGGTGAATGGGAAGAAGCCGAAAAGCCGTTTCAATATCCGATTTGGACAACAAAGCACCCTTCCCAGCCACCCGAACCAAGGCAAGAGCCTTATCAAAAGATGCATAATGGACCCGACAATCCCCCGGTGGGATACCGTCATTAACTGACGAGCCCCTCGGATGGGATAAGTGATGAATAAGTCGAAAGGAACCTGGGGACTTTTTGGGTACCAAACCCAGAGGAGAAACCCACAAATTTGGAAAAGGGATAACATCAAAAGGACCCGCCATCCTGTTCAAGGAAACCTCCTTGCACAATTTTTCACGCACCACGTCCACCTTGTCGACGACTGACCGCAAATTACGTGAAAACTGGGGAAGGTCAGAAAAAACAAAAGGTATTCTAAAACCATATAGAAACCCCTCAAAAAGCTCACAAGCAGCCACCCGTTTAGGGTACTGATCAAGCCAGGGGCCCATCCTTACCACGCTCACCGGTGTCACCCCCTTGAGCCCTACCGTCCCTGGAGGAAAGGCCCCCATTGTGGAAATTTTATTATGTGGACATTATACTCTAGGATGTGTGTGTTTTATAAATTGTCATCTGTCTCCCTGTGTTGGATTAAACCGAGAAACGCTCTAGCAGAGGGTACTTGGGTTTAATCAGAACCAGCGGCAAAACGTTCAGTATGAAAACCTTCTCTTGGGTTTAGAGACGTGTCATACCTGCTTTTAAGACATGCCTGCCTTGTCTGTACACTCGTACCGTGTGCTGACAATAGCTGGAATGTCTCCACAGATATGTCTCAAATCTATAAGAACAAGTAGACTGATCTTCACTAGATACTGGTCAAATCTGAGCAGTGTTGAATGGGGTCCATGCTGACAGTGATGGGGGATGGTCGGCCAAACATGGCTGACAGGGACAATGGACATGACTCATCCTTACAGGGATGAGGTGTGTACAGTGGACTAGTCAGCCATCCTAGTGCACTCCCCTGTCCTTTTGATATGTAAATGTACTTACTGGGACGACTGGTTTTATGTTGTAAAGCCATCAGCCACTGGGCGTTGGCCATTTGGTCTAATAAATTAAGGGGTCCAGAGGCAAAGAGCTCTCTTGGTCTCTTGGTGAGATGGACTCCAGCTAGAAGCAGCATTGTGTGTGACTCTTTCTGGGCTAGAGAAGGCAACCATTATACAGGAAATGAGGATCCAACAAGACAACAGCAGAGTCTCTGTGTCTCCTTACTGCGCGCGTTCAGATAAGTATGGCAGGGAGAGCAGAGAACTGCTTGTAAGTGCAGCGGATCTAACTACACAGAAATAGTAGATTAATTTCTACGACAATTTCCAACACCTTCCGCACCAGACACCCCAGCAACCACACTACCAGACACCAAGGATCCACTACCACCAACCGGCCCAGCAGCCAACTGCGTGGAGGAGCCAGGGGCCATTAACGTTAGGAAGGACCTGAATAGCGCATCAAAACCCGCCGCTGAAACTTGCCCAGAACCCGCCAAGGGGAACGAGGGGAGGATAGCAGAAACAGAAGGCACAGGGGCAGAAAATGGCACAGGAGCAGGGGGAAGCACTGCCGGCCCCGCGGGGCGGTCAGGATAGACCGGGTACTCACGATCCAGAGCAGCCGACTGGGGACCCAGGCAACATCCCTGGAAACAGCAGCCGTATGATCGATTGGATCCCTCTGCAGTGGTGTCCTGGAGCGAGCAGGCGTTCGTGTCCTCACTCGCAGCTGCTCCTCCTCCTCCGCCTCCTCGGATGACTCACCCTGATGCACAGGCACCATTACCGTCCTGGTTCAGCTAGCAGGGCCTGAGCGAGCCGATCGGCCCCGCTCACGTGATCGTCCCCCAGCAACACGGCGCGATGACCTCATTGCACGAGCGCCAGACGCCGCAGCAACCGGAATCGGAATTGCGCAGCTGCCATCTTGGGACTGGGCAACAAGTGCACGGTGGCCATCTTGGGAATGGGCATCCAGGGACCAGCCACCTTCTTGTGACTGGACAACCAGGGGACGTCCACCATCTTGGGAAGGGTGAGCACCATCTCGAAGCGAAAGACGGCCCCGGCGATCCCTGGAACGAGTCACCACTGTGGTCTCACCCCTGGCACCTCTCACCTCCGCAGGAACAGGCTCCGCAGCCCCTCCTGGTTCGACGGCCGTCCTACACCGCCGGCTGCACACCTCGAGGAGCAGAAGGGCTGAGCCGTGATGGGGGTCTTGTCCGAAGATGGCATCTGGCTGCATTCCTGGATACCTCCGCACCTGCATTCTGCTCAACAGCAGCCACGGTCCCATCAGGCACCTGAACCCCCGCCATCAGCCTCTGGAAAGCTTGTTGGCCATGTTCCTGCACAAAACGATCAGCCTGCACCAGCAGCAGCGCTGACAGCTCACCCTCAGGAGCAGACATGCCAGTATCAGAATAGGAAAAAGTCCACCAGATAAAACCAGGACGCTACAGGATCAGGTAACTCCTCTGGTAACTGTTCACCGCTGGCATTCAAAGTGGGAATGCTACCTCCCACCTCATGGCATCCATATATATATATCACACAACAATGTAACAATATTACAACTTTAAACCAATCCCTGCGTAACTCCCCCATCACAACCTCCCTCCCCCCCATCACACCCTCCCTCCCCCCATCACAACCTCCCTCCCCCCATCACACCCTCCCTCCCCCCATCACACCCTCCCTCCCCCCATCACAACCTCCCTCCCCCCATCACAACCTTCCTCCCCCCCATCACACCCTCCCTCCCCCCATCACACCCTCCCTCCCCCCATCACACCCTCCCTCCCCCCATCACACCCTCCCTCCCCCCCGCCCCTGTACATGGCCCTGTATGCAGTCATGGCAGTCTTCTTAATCAGTGCACCTGAGCTTCCTTTAACGTCTTCCACCTACTAAAAGGACCCCCTCCCTACACCACCTCCCCTGATTTTCTTTACCCTAAAAGCATCTTTTCAAGTTTCGAGTAGGTTATTCCCTCTAGAGTTTAGGTCTACACCGATAACAGGAATTTCCAACTGACAATCGTGGTTACAATTATCATTAAAGTATATGATTCATAAAATGTACCTTTTATTATTCTGCATATAAAACCATTATAAACGAAAAGCACCCGCGGTGGTTGAAAGACACACAATAACACAAAAATAGCAGATGGAGTATGGTTTTCAATCTTGTCTTATCACAATAGGTCTTTCCTTTTTCTGTTCTCTATTTCTTGGTAGGTAAGAAACCAACCTTCATGGGTTGTGGGTATAGGATAGTAGTAGATATTTAGGGTTAACCCTTGCAACTAAGACAAAGTGGTTGTCTATTTGAATCCTTGGTGACTATTATAGCTTGTAAATTGTCTTGTTTATCTTGTACCAACACTGATAACAGGGCTGAGTTTTCCAGTCAAAAAGAAAAAGCAAGAATAAAATCCGTATATTTTTATGTACTGAATCATCGGTATTGCTCCTTCTAGATTTTCCTTTTTATCGTGTGAATATCCACCCTATGTAAGTATTCTCCCTCCCTAGCAAAGGTGTGACTAGCTAAGTCTGTATTGACCAGTACTCACACGATGAAAGTTCAGCAGACAGTGTCAACTCCGCAAAACTGACCCGTAGAAAGATAGGAAATTTTTAGTCTTTGGCAAAGTGCTGCTCAGTAGAAGCACAACATCTGAAACATACACTATATGTCTTTAGGAGCTCCTTGTGCTCTTAGAGTGGTTTCTTTCTAAAGTCGATGCACTTTTTGAGTGGATGTGGCTTCTTATGAATAGGACAAAGGCGGTTAGGATTTTCACCTTGTTTGCACTCATTAGGAATTGAGGTAGGTGGGGGAAGGACATTAGTCTTCTTCACTGATACTGGACCCCTGCTGCCTCTGTGGTTAAAGTGTGAGCTGTCTGACATCTGAGGAAGGGAACCTGAAGCGTGGAACTCACTGTAGGAAAAACTGGGGTCATTCTTTGTTCCTGCAATGTCCCTTATGAACTCACAAAAGTAGGAGAAAGGTGGAAAGGAGATTTGGTTCACTCTTTTATACTTTGCCCCAAGTGCAGACCATTTTTCCTGATATTGTATGGCAGCTTGAAACCTATTGGATTTACCCCATGATCAGTGTCCAGATAGCTGAGGATAGGTAGGTAAGCGTCTGCCTTGGCCAGCTGCAGCTCCCAGAAAAGGTCACCGAGTTCCAAGAATTTGTTTGTCCTTGCTGGAATTTTTTGGGAAACAGTGCAGGCGATTCAACAGAGCGTCCTCTATGGCTTCAGGGCTGCCATAGATTTGATCAAGTCTTTGCCAAGCAGCATCGAGCCCTGGCTCCTGTGCCCATTCCAAGTGGCCATCTTAAGTGCAAGTTTGGAGTTGATTTTCTTGAGTTTCATCCATGATGCCCATTGCCATCCACCATCATGATCCCTAATTCGTGTGTCTCCTCTCTGCACAGGTATGACCCCATCACCCAGTATCCGCAGGCACCCACATTTCAACCGATCCCCTGTATATTTTTCCTGGTATGACCCTGTCATGGAACTGACGTAGCGCTCCCCGCGTCAAACCCCAAGACTTTTATTTCCATGGCGAAAACCCCAAAAGACAAAGACCGCTGCTTTGGGAAGACCTTACGTTCATTTATATTGTGTGGTATAAATGTATTGTTGTCGCGGAACCCCTTGCTCAGAGACTGTATTAACCCCTCGCTCCTCTGCTATTCCCCTCAGTTAAGCTATCTGTCTGTTAGTGTTTTAAAGTGGTGCTTTTGTGACCCCCCCCTATATCAGCACGTAATCAAAATGCCTTTAAACCTGTCCCTTATGCTCACTGTGTTATCTGACACCAGGGTTAGCCTGGGATTGAAAGCATGAGCTGGGTTTGAAACCCCAGCCAATCACCATCCAAGGAGCTAGAAGGGCCAACCAATCCCATTCCAGGAATGCACCTCATTGTCGGTAATGGAGCATCTGCAGAAACTTCAAACGTCTGTGCCCCGAAAACTAACTGCTCCAGTGGGGTGATTTTTCAAATGTGGGATGATCCTCATGCGACCTACCGTTGTGATTCTCAGGAGGGAGCTCCATTGGGAACCCACGCTACTCAACCTTTCTTGACCCCAGGGCTTAAGCAGCCCTGACCATGCGGCATCCAAGGGGGATATCTACTATATGCTGCCATTCGTGCCCCTATCCCCAAATCTGGGTGCTTTTTGGACTGTGACACCTTAGGGACCCGAGCTATCAAATGGTACCCCTGGATTCCCCCCCAAACAAGGACCTGTGCTCTGTATGACTGCAGTTACAGTTAATTATAAGGCACCACCATGTACCGTAGCGTTGTACAAATGGGAAAGACAGCATAACCAATATACATGCAAGTTAAACACATAGAACAGTACCAGAGAAGCCCCTGCTCAAGAGCTTGCACTCTGAGAGGACCTGATGGGGAACTGCTGAATGGCGGTGCCGTAATGTCTGGGGGGCAGGAATGTTAAAGGGACACTAACAAAAAATCCCCCCCCCGTTTTTTAATCCTAACCTATCCCTATTCCCTTAATAAATAGTTATTTTTTGTTTTTAACTGTAATACTTACCCTAAAATCCTCTTGTTTCCAGCACTGTTTTTTTTTTTTATATACTCACCTCCCTCCTCTTCCGCTCCCGTCCTTCTTCTTGCTTCTTCTTGCCTTCTGGTTTACGTGAGAAGCGTGCATGCGCGCCTCTCACGTAAGCCAGCCAATCAGCAGGCTTCCTCCCGGCTCCCTCTGAGGATTAGTGTTGCGTGCAAGAGGATGTGCGCAACACTAACCCTCAGAGGGAGCCGCCAGCTTCTGCGGTGAGTTGGAGACGTCATCGCGCCGAAAGCTGAAAGCGCGATGACGTCTCCTACTCGGCAAAAGTCGGCAGAAGCGGGAAATATGATTCCCGCTCTGCTGACTGACAGCTGGGAGGGCGGAGTAAAGTTCTCCGCCTCTCTCAGCTGTTTTCAGCCTTTCCTGAAGATCGGCTGAGCGGAGGGAGGGGGGACAGGCAAGGGAATACTTCGGGCATCATGACCACCTAAAATAGCTTAGGTGGTCATGTTGCCTAGAGTGTCCCTTTAACTATTGTTATCTGATTCTGAACCAAATAAAAGCAGACCATGTGAAATGGCCAGTGTGTGTCCTGTGTGAACATACAGCCTGCCTGGTGTCTCAGCTACGCTACAGCTATAATCACTCTCAGAAGGCACAGCGCGGCATTCTGGAAATGCAAAGAGGCTCCAAGGCAGCCGTTCAGAACAAGCGGGTCTGGAGCTGCGGATCAGGCTGCTCGAGGCACTGAGTTCCGAGCAACTCAGAGGCCGGGCTGATCCTGGTAAGGGGGTGTCTGGAGAGCCAGGACAGGCGGGAAGAGACGGCGTCCCGTCACATTGGAAGAGACTGCTTCCCGTCACAGACCCCATCACCCAGTATCCGCAGGCACCCACATTTCAACTGATCCACTGTATATTTTTCCTGGTATGACCCAATCACCCAGTATTCACAGGCACCCACATTGTAATGGTTCCCTTGATTTTTTTTCTTTTCTTTTTCTTCATTTCCCCCACCATTTGTTTTGTCAATTTCCTAATTAGCGTGTGAATTTCCTGCCCTATTGAGACGGCCCCGCATCATGTGTTACCTTTTATCTGCCTGACTGCAATCAGTCTGCTCTATATACCAGCAAGGACTGGCTCCAGCAAGCCCTGACTCCTGTGCCCATTCCAAGTGGCCATCTTAAGTGGAAGTTTGGAGTTTGATTTTCTGGAGTTGCGAGACTGGAGGAAGGAACTGCAAGGTTCTCATTTTACATCGGGTAAACACACGGCTATATTATGCTTTCTCTCAACCTTCTACTTTTCACTTCTACCTTTCTCCTTAAATGGATCTCCTGCCCCTCTACCACCGACCCCTACACTATCTGCATCTCTCCCTCCCTCCTCTCTTCCCACATGATGGCCTCACATGAGCTCCTCTGTTTCCTCAGAACATGGTCTCCCTCTAACTCTCGTGCTGCCAATCACTCCCACTCCCACAAATCCCATTCCCACCTTCTCTTTCTCACCCTCCTGCTGTTACTCTATGCAGGTGACATATCCCCTAACCCTGGCCCCACAACACATCCAATACTTCCCTCTCATCCTATCTCCATCGCACATAAATCACCTCCGTGCAAGCCCAGCAACCTCATTCCCATCATCCCTCAGCGCCTGTCCTCTTTCTCCTGCACCCTCTGGAACGCTCGCTCTGTGTGCAACAAACACACAGCCATCCATGACCTCTTCCTTTCAAACTCCTTCAACCTCCTAGCTTAAACAGAAACCTGGCTAACGCCCTCTGACACGGCCTCCGTTGCTGCTCTCACATGGTGGTCTACACTTGAGCCATACCCCCAGACCGGGTGAGAGAAATGGTGGCGGGGTTGAAATCCTGCTCTCTCCCACCTGGTCCTACCAGCCAGCATCTCCCTCCACCTCCATCCCTCTCCTTCCCTCTCCTTCTCCTCCTTCGAAACACACTGCATCCGTTATTCTCTCCCCTGGCTCTCAGGGTGGCAGTCATCTACCGCCCACCGGGTCCAACCTCCCAGTTCTTTGACCACTTTGCTACCTGGCTTTTTCACTTCCTGTCTTCTAATCTTCCATGCCTAGTTCTCGGGGACTTCAACATTCCCATTGATGATCCTTCTGCCCCTGCTGCCTCCAAACTTCTTTCACTCACGTCCTCCCTTGGACTCACGCAATCCTCCCTCCTCTCTACCCACCGCGATGGTCACGCTATTGACCTTGTCTTTTCCAACCTCTGCTCCATTTCTGAGTTCACCTGTCGCCCTTTCTCCATCTCTGACCACCACCTTCTCTCTTTCAACCTATCTGGACTTCCTAAACACCCTGCTCCCCCACCCACACACACACTCACAGAAATCAATTCTCCAATCTACTTCACCACCTCCCTCACACCTCATCCTTCACCTGCCCTGATGCTGCCGCTAATCACTACAACACCACACTTATCTCTGCCCTTGACATGCTTGCTCCTCTTTGACTCTGTAAGGCCCCATGCCGCCAGCTTCAGCCCTGGCACACCCTCCAGACACGCTACCTGCAAAGATGCTCCCGCACTGCAGAGCGTGCCTGGAGGAAATCCCGCTCTGAAGCTGATTTTGTTCACTTCAAGTTTATTCTCCGGTCATAGACCTCTGCCCTCCACTTGGCCAAACAATCCTTCTTTTCATCTCTTATATCTACGCTGTCCTCTAACCCTAAACGGCTCTGGTCCACCTTCAACACCCTCCTCTACCCATCCGCACCTCCCCCCTCAGCTGCCTTCAGCGCTCAAGACCTGGCAGATTTCTTCCTCTCTCCTTACTCTATCAGAAGCAACATCCCATCACAAGATGGTTATCTGCCACCTCCACTCCCAGAGGTCCCCTCTGCCACCCTCTGCCGCTTCCTCCCAGCCACAGAAGAGAAAGTCAATTCCTTATTGTCCTCACATCTCACCACGTGCCCGCTCGACCCCATTCCCTCACATCTAATTCCTCCCCTCTCCTCCTCCCTCTCCCCTGCTCTCACACACATTTTCAACCTATCTCTCTCCACTGGCTCCTTCCCATCCGCCTTCAAACACGCGCTAGTTACCCCTTTACTAAAGAAACCATCCCTCGATCCCAACTCTCCATCCAACTACCGCCCTGTATCCCTGCTTCCCTTCACATCAAAGCTCTTAGAAAAACTAGTCTTCAACCGCCTCTCCTTCTTCCTGTCCTCCAATTCCCTACTTGACCCCCTGCAATCTCAACTGAAACTGCCCTCACCAAAGTCACCAACGACCTCCTAACTGCTAAAAAACACGGCCACTATTCTATTCTCATCCTGCTTGACCTCTCGGCTGCTTTTGACACTGTTGACCACCCCCTCCTTCTACAGATCCTCAACTCTCTTGGTCTCTGTGACACTGCACTCGCTTGGGTTAACTCCTATTTATCGAACAGGTCCTTCTCTGTGTCCTTTGCTGGTAACTCCTCCTCTTCATTGCCTCTATCTGTTGGTGTACCTCAAGGCTCTGTCCTTGGTCCTCTGCTCTTTTCCATCTACACCTCCTCCCTGGGCAAAATCATTAATAGCTTTGACTTTAATTACCACCTCTACGCTGATGACACTCAGATCTACCTCTCTACCCTTGATCTCTCTCCCCCTGTCCTTTCCAAAGTCAGTGACTGTTTATCTGGCATCTCCTCCTGGATGGCCTCCCACCACCTAAAGATAAACATGTCAAAGATGGAGCTCCTACTTATTCCTCCCTCCAATGCCTCCCCACCTCCTGACTTCTCTATCACGGTGCAGGGTATCACCATCTCCCCATCAAACCAAGTTCGCTGTCTTGGAGATACACTTGACTCTGCTCTTTCCTTCATCCCCCACATCCAGTCTCTTTCCTCCTCCTGCCGATACCAACTGCGTAATATTTCCAGAATTCGGCCATTTCTTACCGTTGTCACCACAAAACAACTCATCCACGCCCTGGTAATCTCCCGATTTGACTATTGCAATAATCTCTTATCTGGCCTTCCTCTCTCCCCTCCCTCTCACTACCTGTCCTCACTAATCACCAAATACACCCCAGCCCCCTCCCTAAGGTCAAACAGCGACCTGCGCCTAGCGTCTCCCTGCATCACCTCTTCCCATGATAGACTGCAGGACTTCTCACGCGCAGCGCTCATTCTCTGGAACGCTCTCCCTCGTACTGTCAGACTTTACCCTAACTTCTCTTCCTTTAAACGCTCCCTTAAAACGTTCCTATTTAGAGAAGCCGACCACCCAACTCATGACGCAACCATCAATCACTCTCACCTTGCAGTCCTCTCCTTCTGTTTCCAACCCCAACCCTTCTAGATTGTGAGTTCCTACGGGAATAGGGCCTTCATCTCCTCCTGTACTGTTTGTCAAATGTTGTTCAACGTATTGTAACCCTGTCTATACTGTGCCTATTGTACAGCGCTGCGGAATATGCTGGCGCTTTATAAATAAAGCAGAATAATAATAAAATAATAATAACATTGGATTATAGATGTGAACAGCTCTGAGTCTTTTGACACGTTCTGTAGACTGTGGACCAAGCCATCTGATCAGCAGGTCCAGTTCCTCACTCAGCAGGAGTAATGCCAAGATCACTAATTGCAGTTCTGAAGGCACCCTTCCAGCTTCTGTAATTTTCAGGTTGGTCATCAAACTTCGAAAGGCTGGTCTTGGTAAGTTCACGGCGAACCATGTACAGTATCTAGCAAACTCAGACATGTCTGTTTTCTCTGACTTTGGGCAGGGAAATGAAGTTTGAAAGGTGTTTGCTGTATTCTGATTAAGCAACATAGGGTAGTATGCGGTTGCATCTGCATTTAGCCCTGGAGTCGGTTTAACGTCCATAGACTCAGGCAGGCATGGTTTTATAGCTGTATGGTTGCTAGGATTTTGATTAGTTGCTTGAGGGTAGAATTGCATCTGAGAGTTAATGCTTTGGGATTGCTGTTGCACTAGGGCATGTGAAGAAAGGTCAGGGTCATTAGCTAGCAGAGTATTGTACTGACCTTGGATGCAGGGTACTGCCAAAGAGTCTTCTCCCTGTTTTGGAAGGTTGTCACAACGGTCAGGAACATTTGATGTTTTGAGAGGTTCACTGTTTTGCTTTAGTACATAGTATCAACTTAAGCGCACCAGAGACTGTCTCTTTCACTTCCCCTGGCAGCTTGTTCTAGAACCCTTAGTGTTGCCACGGCTGTGGCATGCTCACACTGTTTCTCTAGGGCTTCTATTTCCGCTCTTTTGCAAGCTTCTTCCATTTCCATAGCTGCTTTCTTGAGAGCGGCTTCCATTTCTGCTTTTTTGCGAGCGGCGTCAGTTTCCATTTCTGCTTTCCTTTTTGCAAAGGCCGTCTGTATCTTGGTAGTCTCTGCTTTTGCCCAGGCTTGGATAAGCTGCAGACTAATTGATGAACTCTTTGAATATTGTGAGGATTTTGACCTTGAGAGATGTGAACTATTTGAATGCTTTCTAGATGCTGAATTGTGAGAAACATAGAAAAATGTCGGCAGATAAGAACCTTTCGGCCCATCTAGTCTGCCCAATTACATGGATACTTTACCTGGATTTATCTTTTGTTTAGGATAGCCTTTTGCCTATCCCATGCTTGCTTAAATTCAATTACTGTTTTGGCCTCTACCACTTCAACTGGAAGGCTGTTCCATGTATCCACCACCCTCTCAGTAAAATAATGCTTCCTGATGTTACTTTTAAACCTTTGCCCCTCTGAAGCAGTCTCTTGGAGTTGGGAAATTCTCTCTTCCGCCTTTACAAAAATTGTCTAAGTCTGTATTGACCAGTACTCACACAATGAAAGTTCAGCAGACAGTGTCAACTCAGCAAAACTGACACGTAGAAAGATGAATCCAGTTTAAAACTTTAATGAGCAGACTGACAATCTTTGTAATAGTGTACAACATTGCAGTTTAAAAGACATTAGTTCTGTCCTGCATTGAGCAAAGATGGCTACTAGGTGACCAGTAAGTACCTCAGAACTAGACTGAACAAAAAAGGCTGGAGCTAGCTGTATACAGCAAGGGTAAGGAAACCCAGCAGGAACAAAATAACTATGAAATAATAGCTGTAAGCAGCAAAGGGCAGATTCAACACATAACATTAAAATCGATAACATAAAGCAGTAAGGCTTGGTGTGTCCGTCGCCAAGCCTGTACTGCGCATGCGCGCGCAACCAGCGGCGGCTGGCTGCGCGCGCATGCAACCGCCGCGGCACGCGCCGGCTGTGCGCGTACCATTGGCAGTTACAAGATGCGCACGCAGCAGCTGGGTAAAAGCTGCACGCGCATCCTGTAGAACCGGATGCGCTCGCAGCAGATGGGTATGGGCTGCGTGCGCATCCAGTAGACCAGGATGCGCGCGCAGCCTCTACCCGGCTGCTGCGTGTGCGTCCTTTTCTCCTGGATGCGCGTCCGGCCGACAGGTAGAAGCTGCGCCCGCATCCAGCATTTGAGCTGGGGCAGTTTACCCATGGGAACTGGGGGCACTTTACCCATGGGAGCTGGGGGCACTTATACCCATGTGAGCTGGGGGCACTTATACCCATGTGAGCTGGGGGCACTTTACCCATGTGAGCTGGGGGCACTTATACCCATGGGAGCTGGGGGCACTTATACCCATATGAGCTGGGGGCAAATATACTCATGTTTGCTAGGGCAAATATACCCATGTGAGCTGGGGGCAAATATACCCATGTGAGCTGGGGGCAAATATAACCATGTGAGCTGGGGCCAATAATACCCATGTGAGCTGGGGGCACTTATACCCATGTTTGCTGGGGGTCAATTTTACCCATGTGACTTGGTGGCACTTATACCCATGTGAGCTGGGGGCAATTATACCCATTTGAGCTGGGGAAATTATACCCATGTGAGCTGGGGCACTTATACCCATGTGAGCTGGGGGCACTTATACCCATGTTTGCTGGGGGCAAATATACCCATGTTTGCTGGGACAATTATACCCATGTGAGCTGGGGCAAATTTACCCATGTGAGCTGGGGGCAATTATACCCATGAGAGCTGGGGAAATTATACCCAAGTGAGCTGGGGCAAATATACCCATGTGAGCTGGGGCAAATATACCCATGTGAGCTGGGGCAATATATATATCCATGTGAGCTGCTTCACTTAACAATAGACTGCCCTCTGGGCAGGCTTTCCACCTAGTATACAAATAAACCAGGGATGTGCAGTCAGGGGTGGCAGGGGAGGCAAAGCCTCCCCTGCCATTCCAGTAAATTAATGGGCTGTAATGACGTGTGTGTGTGTGTATTTAAACTGTAAATAAATGGTTATATTGAAAAAGGTTCTCATACTCACCACACCACGCTCTCTCGCTGTGCTTGCTCCTTCTCTCTCTCTCTCTTCCGCTTTTTTTTCACTTCAGTTTGCCAGCTGCTGTGTGTGTGTGATTCACTACACAGACAGCAGGGGCAGCACTGAGCCAGCCTAGGCTACGCAATTTGCGCAGCTCTACGCTACGCTGATTGCGAAGCCCAAGCTGGTGGCACGCTCTCCAGTGCCTCCCGGCACGGAGAGCACTTGAAAGCTTCAGCCAATGGGAAAGCTCCCATTGGTCTCAAGCATTTCTTTTTTTAAAAAAAAAAAAACGTCCAACATGGGAGGCAGAGCTCCTCATGGTTTGATTGACGCAGGACAGTCATGTGACTGTCCTGGTCAGTCATGGGGGCATTGCCATGGTGGCCCATAGGATGAGTGCTTTTTTTCATTCTTAGAAAATAACATAAAGCACTGTGGTTACCAAGTGACACTGACTGACAACATGATCTACAACGGGAGTAAATGTTATTATAGGGATTGCCTTAATCAACCTACAATGGCTGTGTTGGTTTTACACACATGTGTCTATCAGTCACATCAGAAAGCAAATAGCAGCACATGCTTGTGATTAAAATAATAATGTTCTGTCCCAACAGATCACATAAAATCCTAGAAATCTCCTCTTTCACAAAGAGTCAGTTTTCCTGCGTTGATTGAAATAGTTTATTACAATGCAGCCAGCAAATCTGTGAGTCCGCACACCTTCACAGCATAACCCAAACAAAAAAGGTTTTCTTTTTTTCTTTTATCCAATATTCTGCAAACTTGCTATCATCTGGTCCCATAGTGAATAGACAGTGTTTTTTAAGATTGCAGTTGATCCTACTGGGAAAAAATTGCAATCCATCACAAAAAAAGAACAAATAATTAATTGTGGGGGGGTGAAAAAAAATTCAACCAGTTACGATAACAAGTCTCAGCTTTATCATAAATAGAAGTTATCACATGGACTTGGTGGATTTTAAACGTAACATATATATTAGTGAGTGAACACAAGTTACTGTTTAGTAAATAAACCCCTGAATCTCTTCCTCTTGCTGTGCCAACAGATGGAGTGAATTTGGATTGCACCTGGGTGAGGGGTGAGCAGATCTGCAGCTTCCAGCTGGAATTGGTCACTTCCCTTTGCTTTACTTAACATGTTGATGTATCACATAGGGCAGTAATCCCTGCCGGAGTAGATGGCGGTGGCAGTTCCCAGATTCCCCTATTATCATGACGGGGGAATCATAATTATAATAAAGACACGGAGGCGAATATTATGCTAGCTTTTCTTTACTTAATCACTTCGCTGCGGAGGATGCGCTCAGCGTGTCCTGCCGCAGGAAGGGTTGGCTGCGGAGGACGCGCTGAGCGCGTCCTCCCGAAGCAGCCTGGGATCGGCCGGATTCCGGCCGATCGCTGTGCCCCCCGGTGCGGGCTGACATCTTGGACGTCAGCCCATCAATCCGGGACCGCCGCGGGCACAATAGTTGTCATCAAAGTGGAGCGATGACATCTATTTCAGGCGCCCCCCCCCGCGTGTGCGGAGGAGGCGCCTGAAAGGAAGGGGGTGAGGTCCTTCGGACCTCTCTCCCTCCCGATCGCGGGGGTCCTGAGCTTAATAAACAAAGAAGGAGAAGAGTCGGTGTTCGGCGTGTCCGCGTACGCGGTAGGGGGAAATATCTAATACTAAAACGAAATGAACATACAATAATGGTAAGAGGAGATAACATACAATATAGATAGCTGGGTTAGATGACTCGAAGTTCGTCAAAATATTCCTAAAAAGGAAAAAAGAGTATAATAGTGAAGTCCAGTCATTAAAAAATGAGAAAATGAAGGGGGGAGATGGATCCACTCACACTTTCCAGAGCCTCGTTAGGCTCGATCACCTCGCCTGTGGGTGTTTACGTGGCTCACCCAGTAGCTTTCAGGGGTAGACTCGTCTTACAGCCTTGATGTCCTTTCAGGATCCTGGGTCATCCACAGGTTCTCCAATATTTAGGTGCCAATGGTTCTCAACAACTCACTTATCTCAGGCCTTGGCATTCCTTTTGGGGTCCTGGGTGTTCACAGGTCGTAACTTGTCGTGACTTGTAGAATTCTACAAAACTCAATGAGTTAAAGCAGAGTTCTGTCCTATTATTTTAACGTTTATTGGAACATAAAATAAAGGACAGAAACAGTAAAATAACAGGTAACAAAACGCGTTTCACCCTTTAGGGCTTCATCAGTTGTTTAAAAAAATAAAAATAAAGCAAATAACACAATAAAAGGAAAATACAATAATATAGGTGCGCTCCCCCTATTAGGGTTAGTATTTATAGCCCAGTGTAGAAGGCATCTGGTCTTTTCAGATAACTAATCATCACCACTCATTTCAGGTGGGTGGGAGCAGGTGCGGCTGTCAGTGAATCAGTCTGTGTGTGTGGGAACCCATTTCCGTAATCTACAGTGGAGCGCATTAATTCTACCAACATCCGCGTCCATTTCCTCGTTCCACCCTGGAACGCATGCGTTTCCGCCCACTCTTCCAGTCATATGGTGTCGTCATCACTTTCCTTTGGGGCGCCACATCCACACTACGCCGCACGCTCCGCCCCCCCATAACAGAGCAGGGAAAAAGACCCCGACCGTGGGGATGCTTGTATGGGAAAAAAAGAAGAATAAGAGCGCAACCAATACCGAGGGGTCGCACCAACAAACCCCTGCATACACATAAAAAAATAATACAAATCGAGCACATAACACAGCAAAGAACATGGGGACCACCAAGACTCCAAAAAACTTGGCTACAGAAGCCATTTATTGCCCATTCAGGATCTTTAGAATCCCTGTGCCCTTGGCCTATTTAGATTTTATATGTTGGTATTTTTTTCTCCTCTATTTCCAGACTTTAAGGGTTTTTGTTAACTGGTTCCCTACAGGGGGCCCCTAGGACTCTTTTGGTTTTAAGTTTGGCTTCTGTAGCCAAGTTTTTTGGAGTCTTGGTGGTCCCCATGTTCTTTGCTGTGTTATGTGCTCGATTTGTATTATTTTTTATTTTTTTATGTGTATGCAGGGGTTTGTTGGTGCGACCCCTCGGTATTGGTTGCGCTCTTCTTCTTCTTTTTTTCCCATACAAGCATCCCCACGGTCGGGGTCTTTTTCCCTGCTCTGTTATGGGGGGGCGGAGCGTGCGGCGTAGTGTGGATGTGGCGCCCCAAAGGAAAGTGATGACGACACCATATGACTGGAAGAGTGGGTGGAAACGCATGCGTTCCAGGGTGGAACGCGGAAATGGACGCGGATGTTGGTAGAATTAATGCGCTCCACTGTAGATTACGGAAATGGGTTCCCACACACACAGACTGATTCACTGACAGCCGCACCTGCTCCCACCCACCTGAAATGAGTGGTGATGATTAGTTATCTGAAAAGACCAGATGCCTTCTACACTGGGCTATAAATACTAACCCTAATAGGGGGAGCGCACCTATATTATTGTATTTTCCTTTTATTGTGTTATTTGCTTTATTTTTATTTTTTTAAACAACTGATGAAGCCCTAAAGGGTGAAACGCGTTTTGTTACCTGTTATTTTACTGTTTCTGTCCTTTATTTTATGTTCCAATAAATGTTAAAATAATAGGACAGAACTCTGCTTTAACTCATTGAGTTTTGTAGAATTCTACAAGTCACGACAAGTTACGACCTGTGAACACCCAGGACCCCAAAGGAATGCCAAGGCCTGAGATAAGTGAGTTGTTGAGAACCATTGGCACCTAAATATTGGAGAACCTGTGGATGACCCAGGATCCTGAAAGGACATCAAGGCTGTGAGACAGGTCTACCCCTGAGAGCTACTGGGTGAGCCACGTAAACACCCACAGGCGAGGTGATCGAGCCTAACGAGGCTCTGGAAAGTGTGAGTGGATCCATCTCCCCCCTTCATTTTCTCATTTTTTAATGACTGGACTTCACTATTATACTCTTTTTTCCTTTTTAGGAATATTTTGACGAACTTCGAGTCATCTAACCCAGCTGTCTATATTCTATGTTATCTCCTCTTACCATTATTGTATGTTCATTTCGTTTTAGTATTAGATATTTACCCCTACCGCGTACGCGGACACGCCGAACACCGACTCTTCTCCTTCTTTGTTTATTTGGTGCGGATTGGGACCGCACTTGTGGTGCTTTGGGCGACGAAGTTATATTTCGTATTTTTCATTTTTGCTCTAAGTGTTCGTTCTCCACATCTCTTTGTTGTGTCCTGAGCTTAATGCCAGGCACCGTTTGGAAGGGCACAGCCTGCCCTTCCAAATGGTACCTGGCATTAACCTCATGGGGGCCGGATCACGAATCGGCGCCGAAAAGCACCGGTTTGTGATCCTTTCCTGGAGCTGGCCAACATCTTGGATGTCGGCCAAGCCTCCGGGAACTCCACCTGAGGACTGGCGTCATCGTGCATAGCACGATGACGCCAGTCCTGGAGTTAACCCCTAGCTGCCACCAATGGTGGAGATAGGGGGTTCATTGGAACCCCCTATCTCCTGATCCGTGGCAGCTAGGGGTTAAAGTTTGGTACTGTTGGATCGGCCAGAGCATGGCCGTTCCAACGATACCAAACACGACTGTGAAAAAAGTTTTTTAAAAAAAATAAAAATTAAAAATAAAAAAATATTTAAAAAAAAAATAAAATAAACAAGTTTTTTTTTCTTTTTTTTGGTTTGTTAATGCAGCAATATTGTTACCATTTCAATTATAATGTGAACAATGATGCTGCACTAACGATTTTTGTATGCGGTGCGTTTGTTAAAAATCGCGTAATTTTCCCCCAAAAAAAATGTAACGAGACCCCATCTCTAATTTTTTTAACAAGCGCACCCCATACAAAATATAACCGCAATTGCTCGCATGTTAAAATGTGAAAAAAAACACTTTACACATTGTAAATTATTGAAAATACATATTTTATTGCATTTTTTGTTATAATATACAGACAGGACATGACGTATACATATAATAATGACATATTATGAATCTACCGAGTCTGACGGAAAGAACGATATATAATATGTCTGGGTCATATACTAAAATAAGCCTTCAAAACGCGTTTAAACATGATGAGCGAAACCAGTAAATAAGACCTCAGCACAGAGGTGTGAAAAGTAGGCTTGTGCACCGATTTTTTTTTCGGTTCGATTCGGTTCGATTTTTCGGATTTTTAAACCTTTCGATTCGGCTCGTTTCGACCGATTTCGGTTTCGATTCGATTCGGTTCGGCCCGTTTTTCGGGTACATTTTTTTTCGGAATTTCGACCATTTTTCGTATTTTCGTGTCACTGTGTTCGTTTTTTGTATCGACTTTTCGTTTTTTAGAAAATTTTCGTTTTTCAGAAAATTTTCGTTTTTACAAAATTTTCGTTTTTCGGAAAATTTTCGTTTTTCGGAATTGCACATTTTTCGGGATATCGACCATTTTTCGTATTTTTCGTGTCATTTTGCCCGTTTTTTGTATCGACTTTTCGTTTTTTCGAAAAATGTTCGTTTTTCTGAAAAGTTTCGTTTTTGCAAAATTTTGGTTTTTCGGAAAATTTTCGTTTTTACAAAATTTTCGTTTTTCGGAAAATTTTCGTTTTTCGGAATTGCACATTTTTCGGGATATCGACCATTTTTCGTATTTTTCGTGTCATTTTGCCCGTTTTTTGTATCGACTTTTCGTTTTTTCGAAAAATGTTCGTTTTTCTGAAAAGTTTCGTTTTTGCAAAATTTTGGTTTTTCGGAAAATTTTCGTTTTTCGGAAAATTTTCGTTTTTCGGAAAATTTTCGTTTTTCGGAACATCTGTTCTCCTCGTTTGACACATTTCAAGCCCATTCAAAAAATCCGAAAATATTTCGTTTCGGCTCGGAAAACATTTCGGATCTGAACTTTTCGGATCTAAAATTGTTCGGAAATTCGGCCGCATCCGAAAACACGAATCGGGAGATTTCGTGAAAATTCCGAAACCTGAAACGCACATCCCTAGTGAAAAGCCTAAGCAGCGAAAGGGTTAATTGCTCTGGTACAAACATTGAATTTCTTACAGCATCTACCGGATCAATAAGCGGTTTTTAGAATCAGTGGAATCAGGTGAGGAAACTGAATGTGAGGCCTCAGGAGAGGAGACCGGATCGTACTCCGGGTCAGAGGAATTCACCTCAGAATCTGACATTGCTTCCTCTCTAGAATGTTCTGAGGAGCTGCCGGTATCTTTGCGTCTCTAGCGCGCTTCCTCTTTCTTTGTCAGCCGGAGTTAACTGGCTCCTTTTTTCGTCACAGTGATGTGCTGTGGGAATTCATTACAAGTACGGGTAGACGTAGGTTTTATGAGGGATATTTTTTGGGAGTTGCTCTTCTCCCTCATTGAAGTCTCAGGGACCTCATTATCCTGTCAGGAATCACTAGATAAAAATCTATCTGAAGTTGGGGAAATTATAAATGAACGTCTGGCTGAGAGATTCTCTAGACATTTTAACCAGATTATACTCCATGTATGAGGAACAAAACGTGGGCATAAGAACGAGGGAACCTGGGGCAACAGGCAGCTTCGGGCCAGTCATAAACCACTTATTATTTTAATTACTTAACTTATTTAATTCATTTTATTGGGAAATTTCCCGAGGTAACAAGCCGCAGTGTTCCACGCATGCGCGAACCGACGCAAGCGTTACCTCAAAGCAGTGACACAAAGCCGCTCCTCTCCTCAGGAACAGCTGCGGGGGAGGCACCAAATCTCCACAGAAACCGCCGGAGAGACGAACCCGTCTCCCCCGAGGAAACAACGGGAACAACCCTGGCGAGACTAACAGACAATAAACACAGTCCTCCTAAAATACATAGAAATTCCTCTCCTAATGACGGAGGTACGGGGGAGGCGTCAGAAAGCCGCTGGAAAGACGGACTCGTCTCCCCGGAGGGAAATAAAACGTTGGGAAATGAAAAAAAAAATACATTCCCCAAATAAGTCAAATAAAGACCAATAAAAGACAAATACCTGGTGCCTGTACATAGAAGTCCGTACACGGACTGACAATAAATAAATATATATATAAAACACAAGCTAACAGAGTGTGTATATCTAGTGTATCAAATGAAAATATATATATATATATAGATAGACAATAAATTACAGTGAAACTGCAAAACAATTTTAATACAGAGCTTGCTGCTAATACTCATCTTATCTCGGCGAGCAGCAAAGAAAAGAGGAGGAGCCAAGGGTTACTAGGACGATTTATGGAGCGGTCTACCGGACGATTGGACAGCAGGGAGCTGGACTGTACCATTACCTGCTATTGTTATATGTAATGTTAAACTGTATTTTTCTCTCTAAATACTTTTGTTGTTGTATTTGAGAGATTGTTCTTTGCTGCTAGCGGCTTAATTAAAGAAAAGATAGTATAATACTCGCCTCCGTGTCTTGTGGGATAATTTGGGGTTTTATAGCTGAATAAGCGGGGGAGGGGGAAGGGATCTGTCTGCTAGAAATCTGTCTACAGTTGATTTTTTTTTTTTGAGAGAGACGTGTTACTGAAATCTTAAAGCATCTGTATTCTTTTTACAACCGTATCCAGTTACTCTATGGCAAAGCAAGGGCAGGAAAAGATATTAAACAAGCAGGATCATTTGGGGTTTAATTGCCAAAGTCCCACTTAACACATTTCGTTCCTAACCTTGGCACATTCCCCCCAACCCCACAGCACTACCACCACCTTTATTGTGTCTGTCTGTATCCAGCACATACGGGGAGTTTAACTGGCTGGATTTTATTCTGGGATCTGTCAATGGGATGAGATTGTGTCCGCTGCAAATCACTAATGACAATGGAGACATGGCTGCTTAATGCACACACATTACATCTTAACCTGTTATAATGGGATGGCAATAGGGCTTTATTTATTACTAGTTGTAAAGCCTGCCCAGAGGGCAGTCTATTGTGGATATACTGCCCCAGCTCATGGATATACTGCCCCAGCTCGTGGATATACTGCCCCAGCTCGTGGATATACTGCCCCAGCTCGTGGATACTGCCCCAGCTCGTGGATATTGCCCCAGCACGTGGATACTGCCCCAGCACGTGGATATTGCCCCAGCACGTGGATACTGCCCCAGCTCGTGGATACTGCCCCCGCACGTGGATACTGCCCCAGCTCGTGGATATGCCCCCCAGCTCATGGATATGCCCCCCAGCTCGTGGATACTGCCCCGCACGTGGATACTGCCCCCGCACGTGATACTGCCCCCGCACGTGGATACTGCCCCCGCACATGGATATTTGCCCCCAGCTCATGGATTTGCCCCGCACGTGGATACTGCCCCCGCACGTGGATACTGCCCCCGCACATGGATATTTGCCCCCAGCTCATGGATTTGCCCCAGCACGTGGATACTGCCCCCGCTCGTGGATACTGCCCACGCTCGTGGATACTGCCCCAGCACGTGGATACTGCCCCAGCACGTGGATACTGCCCCCGCACGTGGATATTGCCCCCAGCTCATGGATTTGCCCCAGCACGTGGATACTGCCCCCGCACGTGGATATTTGCCCCAGCTCATGGATTTGCCCCAGCTCATGGATTTGCCCCAGCTCATGGATTTGCTCAGCTCATGGATACTGCCCCGCACGTGGATACTGCCCCCGCACGTGGATACTGCCCCCGACATGGATATTTGCCCCCAGCTCATGGATTTGCCCCAGCACGTGGATACTGCCCCCGCTCGTGGATACTGCCCACGCTCGTGGATACTGCCCCAGCACGTGGATACTGCCCCAGCACGTGGATACTGCCCCCGCACGTGGATATTTGCCCCCAGCTCATGGATTTGCCCCAGCACGTGGATACTGCCCCCGCACGTGGATATTTGCCCCAGCTCATGGATTTGCCCCAGCTCATGGATTTGCCCCAGCTCATGGATTTGCTCAGCTCATGGATACTGCCCCCACACGTGGATACTGCCCCCGCACGTGGATACTGCCCCCGCACATGGATATTTGCCCCCAGCTCATGGATTTGCCCCAGCACGTGGATACTGCCCCCGCTCGTGGATACTGCCCACGCTCGTGGATACTGCCCCAGCACGTGGATACTGCCCCAGCACGTGGATACTGCCCCCGCACGTGGATATTTGCCCCCAGCTCATGGATTTGCCCCAGCACGTGGATTACTGCCCCCGCACGTGGATATTTGCCCCAGCTCATGGATTTGCCCCAGCTCATGGATTTGCCCCCAGCTCATGGATTTGCTCAGGTCATGGATTTGCCCCAGGTCATGGATTTGCTCAGCTCATGGATTTGCCCCAGCTCATGGATTTGCCCCCAGCTCATGGATTTGCCCCAGGTCATGGATTTGCTCAGCTCATGGATTTGCCCCCAGCTCATGGATTTGCCCCAGCTCATGGATTTGCCCCAGCTCATGGATTTGCCCCCAGCTCATGGATTTGCCCCCAGCTCATGGATTTGCCCCAGCACGTGGATACTGCCCCCGCACGTGGATATTTGCCCCAGCTCATGGATTTGCCCCAGCTCATGGATTTGCCCCAGCTCATGGATTTGCTCAGCTCATGGATACTGCCCCCACACGTGGATACTGCCCCCGCACGTGGATACTGCCCCCGCACATGGATATTTGCCCCCAGCTCATGGATTTGCCCCAGCACGTGGATACTGCCCCCGCTCGTGGATACTGCCCACGCTCGTGGATACTGCCCCAGCACGTGGATACTGCCCCAGCACGTGGATACTGCCCCCGCACGTGGATATTTGCCCCCAGCTCATGGATTTGCCCCAGCACGTGGATACTGCCCCCGCACGTGGATATTTGCCCCAGCTCATGGATTTGCCCCAGCTCATGGATTTGCCCCAGCTCATGGATTTGCTCAGGTCATGGATTTGCCCCAGGTCATGGATTTGCTCAGCTCATGGATTTGCCCCCAGCTCATGGATTTGCCCCCAGCTCATGGATTTGCCCCAGGTCATGGATTTGCTCAGCTCATGGATTTGCCCCCAGCTCATGGATTTGCCCCAGCTCATGGATTTGCCCCAGCTCATGGATTTGCCCCCAGCTCATGGATTTGCCCCCAGCTCATGGATTTGCCCCAGGTCATGGATTTGCCCAGCTCATGGATTTGCCCCCAGCTCATGGATTTGCCCCCAGCTCATGGATTTGCCCCAGGTCATGGATTTGCCCAGCTCATGGATTTGCCCCAGGTCATGGATTTGCCCAGCTTATGGATTTGCCCCCAGGTCATGGATATGGCCCCCCCAGCGCTCATACTTACCTGTCGAGCGGCGCCAGGGAAGTGAAGATTTCCCCGCTTCCTGTTTTTGAAGGACCCAAGCCCCGGTCACGTGACCGGGGCTTGGGTCCTTCAAAGCGGAAGCGAGGGAACTTTCCCTCCGCCGCTCGGGGGTAGGATGCGCGCGGCAGCCGGGTAGAGGCTGCGCCTCTACCCGGCTGCCGCGCGCATCCTACCCTGAGCGGCGGAGGGAACTTTCCCTTCGCCGCTCGGGGGACCCGTTAGATGCGCACAACAGCCGGGTAGAGGCTGCGCTCGCAGCCTCTACCCGGCTGCCGCGCGCATCCAACCCCCGAGCGGCGGGGGAAACTTTCCCTTCGCCGCTCGGGGGGTTGGATGCGCGCGGCAGCCGGGTAGAGGCTGCGAGCGCAGCCTCTACCCGGCTGCTGTGTGCATGTGTAACCGCCGCGGCGAGCCGGCAGCCGGCTCGTGCCGCGGCGGTTGCATGCGCGCGCAACCAACCGCCGCTGGTTGCGCGCGCATGCGCAGTAGGGCTTTGGCGACGGACACGCCAAAGCCTTACTCTTTTATAGTATAGATTTGGTTTTCCCAGAAACAATATAAAGTGTGGTTTTTATGCTCTATCTGGATGGCATGGCAATAAAACGCACAGATTGCTTCTCTCCATGCTCAGGTCTGGCCTTCAAATAGCTTGATGTAAAAGCACATTAAAACATCACTTTATTCACCATTTCCATATTTATTTGTTTTAGAAAATCTGCCTTTCGCAGAAAACCAAAAAACAGTGACAAGGCTTAACGACAGAGGAGCCATAAAATCTTACACAATTTGACACTAGGGTGTTTTTTACATCAAGTGGTGGATTGATTCAAGTGGTTTTTTGAGAGGAGATTGTTCTGTTAGTGTGTGTTCTCACTGCCAGCAGCTATTGTGGGGGTCTCAGTTCTACAAAATATATGGGAATTGTTGTAATCCGTGTGTTCTCACTGCCAGCAGCTATTAGAGGGATCTCACTTCTAGCAGATATCTGGGAATTGCAATCTGTGTCTTGTCACTGCCACCCATCAGGGGGTCTCACAGATTTGTAGCAGATATCTGGGAAATGTAATCTGTGTCGTCACTGTTGCCAGCTATCAGGGGGTCCTATCAGGGGGTTTTATAGGAGGTTTCTGGGAATTGTAATCTGTGTCTTCTCACTGCCAGCTATCAGGGAGCTCATTTATAGGAGGTTCCTGGGAATTGTAATTTGTGTCTTGTCATTGCCACCCATCAGGGGGTCTCACTGATTTATAGGAGGTTCCTGGGAATTGTAATTTGTGTCTTGTCACTGCCACCCATCAGGGGTTCTCACTGATTTATAGGAGGTTCCTGGGAATTGTAATCTGTGTCTTCTCACTGCCAGCTATCAGGGGGTCCCACATACTTCTAGCAGATATCTAGGAATTGTAATATGTGTCTTGTCACTGTTGCCAGCTATCAGGGGGTCCTATCAGGGGGTTTTATAGGAGGTTTCTGGGAATTGTAATCTGTGTCTTCTCACTGCCAGCTATCAGGGAGCTCATTTATAGGAGGTTCCTGGAATTGTAATTTGTGTCTTGTCATTGCCACCCATCAGGGGGTCTCACTGATTTATAGGAGGTTCCTGGGAATTGTAATTTGTGTCTTGTCACTGCCACCCATCAGGGGTTCTCACTGATTTATAGGAGGTTCCTGGGAATTGTAATCTGTGTCTTCTCACTGCCAGCTATCAGGGGGTCCCACATACTTCTAGCAGATATCTAGGAATTGTAATATGTGTCTTGTCACTGTTGCCAGCTATCAGGGGGTCCTATCAGGGGGTCTCACTGATTTATAGGTGGTTTCTGGGAATTTTAATCTGTGTCTTGTCACTGGCTGCCACTGCCAGCTATCAGGGTGTCTCACTGAGTTATACCAGAGTTCTGGAAATCTTTAATCTAGATAACACAGTTGAATCAGATTTCTGCATATCTCCAATGTTCTATAACAGAGTTGAATCAGAGTTCTGTATATCTTTAATCTATATATCACTCACCATGTCAGAAAGACCAAAAAGGACAGGCAGACGCTCCCAGACACAGATAAGACGGCAAGCAGCCTCTGTGTCGGGAGGCTGTGCCTCTGGTCGTCGTGGACGTGGAGCATCCTCTGCAGGGGCACGCTTGTCATTTCTAACTGGTGCTGGCCGTTTTAAGCAGCAGCAACATAAGAGGATATGCAGGATTGGCTAACCAGGCCATCCTCATCCTCTGAGTCCTCTGCCAGCCAGGCTTGTAGTGCTTTACAGTCCACCTCAGCTGCCAAAGCATCTAATTCAGCCTCCATGTCCACAGCTACTCCTGCCGTAGCCTCGCTATCACACATGGAGGAGTCAGCTGAATTGTTTGACTATAATGACAGTGACATGCTGCTTGAGGATGCGCAGCAACTACAGTGCTCTGATTCAATCTGTGAGGTTGAGATAGGGAGTATAATCAACATAGAGGAAGGGGGTGCCAGTGACACACTAATAACTGGCACTCATGTTGCCCCAGCAGCTGCAGCATACTGCAAGTTGGCTCCAGTGACGAGGAGATAGGGGTTGCTGACAATGATGATGAGGTCACTGACTCCACCTGCATGCCTGATCGAACAGAGGAGTCAAGTGAGGAGGAGGAGGCACAACAAACACGAGGCACAATGTCCTCTATGAGCATGTGTGTAATAGCACCCTCTATTAGTATTGTAAGTGCATGCTCTTAGAACTAAAAACCTATATGCAAACTTTATTTTAAAGTAAGAGTTGTAATAGCGCCCTCTGTTAGTATTGTAAGTGCATGCTCTTAGAACTGTAAAAAAAGAAAAAATGCGAACTTTACTTTATAAATAGTGAAACTCTATTCTCCTATATAACGATAATCAAATGCGTAAATTGCGACTGCGTAACCCTGTGTATATCTGATACTAGCCGGGGCCTCACCAGCCACTGACCTCACCGCACGTCACTGAAATGGACCCTGAATCATGGGGCATGACAGTAAGGAATTTCCATTGTCATTTTGAGTCATATGAGCGCTGGGCACCTATTTTCCAATTTGTGGAGCCGCCAAAGACTGCAGAACAGACCCCCAAACGTAGAGCCGCCAAAGACTGCAGAACAGACCCCCGAACGTAGAGCCGCCAAAGACTGCAGAACAGACCCCCGAACGTAGAGCCACTAAAAGACTGCAGAACAGACCCCTAAACATGAAGCCGCCAAAGACTGCAGAACAGACCCCCAAACGTAGAGCCGCCAAAGACTGCAGAACAGACCCCCGAACGTAGAGCCACTAAAAGACTGCAGAACAGACCTCTAAACGTGGAGCCAAAAACTGCAGAACAGACCCCTAAACATGGAGCCGCCAAAGGCTGCAGAACAGACCCCCGAATGTAGAGCCACTTAAAGACTGCAGAACAGACCCCTAAACATGGAGCCGCCAAAGACTGCAGAACAGACCCCCGAATGTAGCACCAAAGACTGCAGAACAGACCCCCGAATGTAGCACCAAAGACTGCAGAACAGACCCCCGAATGTAGAGCCACCAAAGACTGCAGAACAGACCCCCGAATGTAGAGCCACCAAAGACTGCAGAACAGACCCCCGAATGTAGAGCCACCAAAGACTGCAGAACAGACCCCCGAACGTAGAGCCACTAAAAGACTGCAGAACAGACCCCTAAACGTGGAGCCAAAGACTGCAGAACAGACCCCTAAACGTGGAGCCGCCAAAGACTGCAGAACAGACCCCCGAACGTAGAGCCACTAAAAGACTGCAGAACAGACCCCGAATGTAGAGCCACCAAAGACTGCAGAACAGACCCCCGAATGTAGAGCCACCAAAGACTGCAGAACAGACCCCCGAATGTAGAGCCACCAAAGACTGCAGAACAGACCCCTACACATGGAGCCGCCAAAGACTGCAGAACAGACCCCCGAATGTAGCACCAAAGACTGCAGAACAGACCCCCGAATGTAGCACCAAAGACTGCAGAACAGACCCCCGAATGTAGCACTAAAGACTGCAGAACAGACCCCCGAATGTAGAGCCACCAAAGACTGCAGAACAGACCCCCGAACGTAGAGCCACTAAAAGACTGCAGAACAGACCCCTAAACGTGGAGCCGCCAAAGACTGCAGAACAGACCCCTACACATGGAGCCGCCAAAGACTGCAGAACAGACCCCCGAATGTAGCACCAAAGACTGCAGAACAGACCCCCGAATGTAGCACCAAAGACTGCAGAACAGACCCCCGAATGTAGCACTAAAGACTGCAGAACAGACCCCCGAATGTAGAGCCACCAAAGACTGCAGAACAGACCCCGAACGTAGAGCCACTAAAAGACTGCAGAACAGACCCCTAAACGTGGAGCCGCCAAAGACTGCAGAACAGACCCCTACACATGGAGCCGCCAAAGACTGCAGAACAGACCCCCGAATGTAGAGCCACCAAAGACTGCAGAACAGACCCCTAAACATGGAGCCGCCAAAGACTGCAGAACAGACCCCTAAACATGGAGCCGCCAAAGACTGCAGAACAGACCCCCGAATGTAGCACCAAAGACTGCAGAACAGACCCCCGAATGTAGAGCCACCAAAGACTGCAGAACAGACCCCCGAATGTAGAGCCACCAAAGACTGCAGAACAGACCCCCGAATGTAGAGCCACCAAAGACTGCAGAACAGACCCCTAAACATGGAGCTGCCAAAGACTGCAGAACAGACCCCTAAACATGGAGCCGCCAAAGACTGCAGAACAGACCCCCGAATGTAGAGCCACCAAAGACTGCAGAACAGACCCCTAAACATGGAGCCGCCAAAGACTGCAGAACAGACCGCCAAACATGGAGCTGCTGAAGACTGCAGAACAGACCCCCGAATGTAGAGCCACCAAAGACTGCAGAACAGACCGCCAAACATGGAGCTGCTGAAGACTGACCCCCAAAAGTGGAGCCACTGAACAGACGGTCGAACGCTGCCCTGCAGAAAAACCAAGATGCAACTCTGCTGTTCTTTAAAACGTGTTTAAACCAATAAAAAAAAATCATGAAAATGTGTCTAAATAGTTAAAAGGGTCGGTTATAATAAAGAGACTTTTTGCTGCAGATTAAAATAATAAACGGTTTATTAGATACTAGTTGTAAAGCCTGCCCAGAGGGCAGTCTATTGTGGATATACTGCCCCTGCTCATGTATACTGCCCCAGCACGTGGATATTGCCCCAGCACGTGGATACTGCCCCAGCACGTGGATACTGCCCCAGAACGTGGATACTGCCCCAGCAGGTGGATACTGCCCCAGCACGTGGATATTGCCCCAGCACGTGGATATTGCCCCAGCACGTGGATATTGCCGCAGCACGTGGATACTGCCCCAGCACGTGGATATTGCCCCAGCACGTGGATATTGCCCCAGCACGTGGATATTGCCGCAGCACGTGGATACTGCCCCAGCATGTGGATACTGCCCCAGCACGTGGATATTGCCCCAGCACGTGGATATTGCCCCAGCACGTGGATATTGCCCCAGCACGTGGATACTGCCCCAGAACGTGGATACTGCCCCAGCACGTGGATACTGCCCCAGCACGTGGATATTGCCCCAGCACGTGGATATTGCCCCAGCACGTGGATATTGCCGCAGCACGTGGATACTGCCCCAGCACGTGGATATTGCCCCAGCACGTGGATATTGCCCCAGCACGTGGATACTGCCGCAGCACGTGGATACTGCCCCAGCTCGTGGATACTGCCCTAGCACGTGGATATTGCCCCAGCACGTGGATATTGCCCCAGCTCGTGGATACTGCCCCAGCTCGTGGATACTGCCCTAGCACGTGGATATTGCCCCAGCACGTGGATGGATACTGCCCCAGCACGTGGATATTGCCCCAGCTCGTGGATACTGCCCCAGCTCCTGGATATTGCCCCAGCACGTGGATACTGCCCCAGCACGTGGATACTGCCCCAGCACGTGGATATTGCCCCAGCACGTGGATTGATACTGCCCCAGCACGTGGATACTGCCCAGCACGTGGATACTGCCCCAGCACGTGGATGGATACTGCCCCAGCACGTGGATGGATACTGCCCCAGCACGTGGATACTGCCCCAGCTCGTGGATACTGCCCCAGCTCCTGGATATTGCCCCAGCACGTGGATACTGCCCCAGCACGTGGATACTGCCCCAGCACGTGGATATTGCCCCAGCACGTGGATTGATACTGCCCCAGCACGTGGATACTGCCCCAGCACGTGGATACTGCCCCAGCACGTGGATGGATACTGCCCCAGCACGTGGATGGATACTGCCCCAGCACGTGGATACTGCCCCAGCTCGTGGATATTGCCCCAGCACGTGGATACTGCCCCAGCACGTGGATATTGCCCCAGCACGTGGATACTGCCCCAGCACGTGGATACTGCCCCAGAACGTGGATACTGCCCCAGCAGGTGGATACTGCCCCAGCACGTGGATATTGCCCCAGCACGTGGATATTGCCCCAGCACGTGGATATTGCCGCAGCACGTGGATACTGCCCCAGCACGTGGATATTGCCCCAGCACGTGGATATTGCCCCAGCACGTGGATATTGCCGCAGCACGTGGATACTGCCGCAGCACGTGGATACTGCCCCAGCACGTGGATACTGCCCCAGCACGTGGATATTGCCCCAGCACGTGGATATTGCCCCAGCACGTGGATACTGCCCCAGACGTGGATACTGCCCCAGCACGTGGATACTGCCCCAGCACGTGGATATTGCCCCAGCACGTGGATATTGCCCCAGCACGTGGATATTGCCGCAGCACGTGGATACTGCCCCAGCACGTGGATACTGCCCCAGCACGTGGATATTGCCCCAGCACGTGGATATTGCCCCAGCACGTGGATACTGCCGCAGCACGTGGATACTGCCCCAGCTCGTGGATACTGCCCTAGCACGTGGATATTGCCCCAGCACGTGGATATTGCCCCAGCTCGTGGATACTGCCCCAGCTCGTGGATACTGCCCTAGCACGTGGATATTGCCCCAGCACGTGGATGGATACTGCCCCAGCACGTGGATATTGCCCCAGCTCGTGGATACTGCCCCAGCTCCTGGATATTGCCCCAGCACGTGGATACTGCCCCAGCACGTGGATACTGCCCCAGCACGTGGATATTGCCCCAGCACGTGGATTGATACTGCCCCAGCACGTGGATACTGCCCCAGCACGTGGATACTGCCCCAGCACGTGGATGGATACTGCCCCAGCACGTGGATGGATACTGCCCCAGCACGTGGATACTGCCCCAGCTCGTGGATATTGCCCCAGCACGTGGATACTGCCCCAGCACGTGGATATTGCCCCAGCACGTGGATACTGCCCAGCACGTGGATACTGCCCCAGAACGTGGATACTGCCCCAGCAGGTGGATATACTGCCCCAGCACGTGGATATTGCCCCAGCACGTGGATATTGCCCCAGCACGTGGATATTGCCGCAGCACGTGGATACTGCCCCAGCACGTGGATATTGCCCCAGCACGTGGATATTGCCCCAGCACGTGGATATTGCCGCAGCACGTGGATACTGCCCCAGCACGTGGATATTGCCGCAGCACGTGGATACTGCCGCAGCACGTGGATACTGCCCCAGCTCGTGGATACTGCCCTAGCACGTGGATATTGCCCCAGCACGTGGATATTGCCCCAGCTCGTGGATACTGCCCCAGCTCGTGGATACTGCCCTAGCACGTGGATATTGCCCCAGCACGTGGATGGATACTGCCCCAGCACGTGGATATTGCCCCAGCTCGTGGATACTGCCCCAGCTCCTGGATATTGCCCCATCACGTGGATACTGCCCCAGCACGTGGATACTGCCCCAGCACGTGGATATTGCCCCAGCACGTGGATTGATACTGCCCCAGCACGTGGATACTGCCCCAGCACGTGGATACTGCCCCAGCACGTGGATGGATACTGCCCCAGCACGTGGATGGATACTGCCCCAGCACGTGGATACTGCCCCAGCTCGTGGATACTGCCAAGCACGTGGATACTGCCCAAGCACGTGGATACTGCCCCAGCACGTGGATACTGCCCCAGCTCGTGGATACTGCCCCAGGACGTGGATACTGCCCCAGCACGTGGATACTGCCCCAGCTCGTGGATACTGCCCCAGCACGTGGATACTGCCCCAGCACGTGGATACTGCCCCAGCAGGTGGATACTGCCCCAGCTCGTGGATACTGCCCCAGCTCGTGGATGGATACTGCCCCAGCACGTGGATATCGCCCCCCCCGCTCGTGGATATGGCCCCCCCGCTCGTGGATATGGCCCCCCCGCTCGTGGATATGGCCCCCCCGCTCGTGGATATGGCCCCCCCGCTCGTGGATATGGCCCCCCCGCTCGTGGATATGGCCCCCCCGCTCGTGGATATGGCCCCCCCGCTCGTGGATATGGCCCCCCCGCTCGTGGATATACTCACCTACATCGGCCCTCCAGCGATGGCGGTCCCGCTTCCAGCGTCCTCTCTCGCTCCGTTGGTCGCCGGGATGACGTCACGAAAGCCTTTGACCCCCGGGGTCAAAGGCTTTCGTGACGTCATTCCGGCGAACAACGGAGCGAGAGAGGACGCTGGAAGCGGGACCGCCATCGCTGGAGGAGCTAAGGGCCGATGTAGGTGAGTATGTGTAGGCAACATCCCCCTACATTGGCCCGGAGCCTCAGCGGTGGCTGTCGTAGGCTGCTCGGCCGGCCTACAGGCTTAGGCGAGCCCCCGGCTCGGCTGGGCCTGTAGGCCCAAGCCAAGCCGGGGGCTCGCCTGAGCCTGGAGGCCGGCCGAGCAGCCTGCGACAGCCGGAGGACAGTCACCGCTGGAGCTCAGGGCTAATGTAGGTGAGTATGTGCTCTCCACACCCACCCTGCTTACTCGGCCGGTATCCAAGCTTAGGCGAGCCCCCGGCTTGGGCCTAGAGGCCCAGCAGAGCCGGGGACTCGCCTGAGCATGGAGGCCGGTCGAGTTGCATGCTCGGCCGTCCTCCAGGCTCAGGTGAGTACCTGGCTCGGCTGGGCCTCTAGGCCCAAGCCAAGCCGGGGGCTCGCCTGAGCCTGGATGCCGACCAAGCTTAGGCGAGCCCCCGGCTTGGCGTGGGCCTAGAGGCCCAGCCGAGCCGGGGACTCGCCTGAGCCTGGAGGACGCCCGAGCATGCAACTCGACCGGCCTCCATGCTCAGGCGAGTCCCCGGCTCGGCAGGGCCTCTAGGCCCAAGCCAAGCCGGGGGCTCGCCTAAGCTTGGATACTGGCCGAGCAAGCAGGGTGTGTGTGTGTGTGTGTAGAGCACATACTCACCTACATCAGCCTCGAGTCCTCCACCGGTTCCACACATACTCACCGACATCGGCCCTTAGCTCCTCCAGCGATGGCGGTCCCGCTTGCAGCATCCTCTCTCCGTTGCTCGCCAGGATGACGTCACGAAAGCCTTTGACCCCCCCGGGGTCAAAGGCTTTCGTGACGTCATTCCGGCGAGCAACGGAGAGAGGATGCTGCAAGCGGGACCACCATCGCTGGAGGAGCTAAGGGCCGATGTCGGTGAGTATGTGTTAGGCAACATCGGCCCTGAGCTCCAGCGGTGACCTCCTCCGGCCGAGCAGGCTGCTCGGCCGGCCTCTACGCTTAGGCGAGTCCCCGGCTCGGCTGGGCCTGTAGGCCCAAGCCAAGCCGGGGGCTCGCCTAAGCCTAGAGGCCCGCGAGCAGCCAGCGGCAGCTGGAGGACTCCGCTGGAGCTCAGGGCCGATTTTGGGGTGTATTTTTTGGGAACTTCGGCCCCGATCCTCCAGCGGTGACCTTCTCCGGCTGCCGCTGGCTGCTCGGCGGGCCTCTAGGCTTAGGCGAGTCCCCGGCTCGGCTGGGCCTGTAGGCCCAAACCGAGCCGGGGGCTCGCCTAAGCCTAGAGGGCCGCCGAGCAGCCAGCGGCAGCCGGAGGAGGTCTCCGCTGGAGCTCGGGGCCGATTTTGGGGTGTATTTGTTTGGGAACTTCGGCCCCGATCCTCCAGCGGTGACCTTCTCCGGCTGCCGCTGGCTGCTCGGCGGGCCTCTAGGCTTAGGCGAGTCCCCGCTCGGCTGGGCCTGTAGGCCCAAACCGAGCCGGGGGCTCGCCTAAGCCTAGAGGGCCGCCGAGCAGCCAGCGGCAGCCGGAGGAGGTCTCCGCTGGAGCTCGGGGCCGATTTTGGGTGTGTTTGTTTGGGAACTTCGGCCCCGATCCTCCAGCGGTGACCTTCTCCGGCTGCCGCTGGCTGCTCGGCGGGCCTCTAGGCTTAGGCGAGTCCCCGGCTCGGCTGGGCCTGTAGGCCCAAACCAAGCCGGGGGCTCGCCTGAGCCTGGAGGCCCGCCGAGCAGCCAGCGGCAGCCGGAGGACGGTCACCGCTGGAGGATCGGGGCATCTGGCCGTGTAAACACACGGGTAGCTGCGCGCGGCTCGTGCCGTTTTTTTTTTTTTTTTTTTCACGCGGCCGGCACGCGCAGCTACCTGTGTGTTCTAACGGCCGCTTTCAAATGTCCGTCGCGCATGCGCAGTAGGGTTTTGGCGACGGACAGTTTTTAGCTTATTCTTTTATAGTATAGATTGAATTAAAACGGGAATATTTTTAACATTGAAGCCTATGGGATTCGCCTGAATAAACCTGTCGAATGAAACCACCGAATGGCAGGGCAATTCACTGAGATTTCTCTGCTGTTCAATGTGAATAGATTAACCCTTGCTTCTCTATGGGGGATTTCGCTGCCGCCAAAGATCACTGAATTGGGCCGAACGGCATCGTATTTCGCTGGCTATTTGCCAGTATTTGGTGAACGGACAGCTTTATGAATAGACGAACTGCCAAGAAATTACACTATATGGAGAAATTCCCTGTTCTGTGCAATTTGGTGGCAAGTTCGGCGCTTATTGAATAACCCTTTAAGATCGGGTTAAACGGAGGCTCTTTCAGTACAACGCATCGAGCAGAGACTCGAGGAGAGGTTCTGCAATGCGTCTCCTGTGTGCTTCCTCAGGCTGTTATATAGAGAGACATGCAGATACCTCTTTACAGGCACCTGTCCAGGGCCGGTTACGTTTGGGGAAGCCCCACGGCGTGGCCCGGGACACTTCCTCATTCCTTTTCCTTCCTTGTTTGACTTTCTCTCTCATTCTGAAATCTGAGCATGAAGTGCACGGCAGCGACTTGCAGGGCTGAGATGGTGAGTGTCCTGACACTGACCCTAACCCTGACCCTAACCCTGTCTCCAGGGACGGACGCGGCAGATCCCGGCTTTGTGGTCAGACTTACACAGAAAGGCCTGGATTATGGTAAGTTCATATTCCCCTTTACTACATTATATGATGTCCTGGAGGGTAAAATACTGCGGGGAATTACTAGGCTCAGGGGCCAGTGTAGCATAAACAGGGGAAGAAGCCCCGCCACCCACCCATCATTTAATGCAGGTTCGGTGATGTCGGAGACTTGGGTAGGGGTTGTCGTAGTGACTTACCCCCCTCATCACAGTGGGGGGGGGGGGTTGGGAGACAGTGCTGGGAAAGGGTCGGGTTCGACAGTTAAACAATATCAATCCTGAACATAATTCTTATGTTTATAGATACGTGTGTATGAATACAATTGTTACAGCACTGTTATTGTTTACATGGGATTATGCTGCAATAAAACATCCAAGAAGTGTGTGTGTGCATTCATTGCGTTGAGCGACAAAGCAGCAGCGGGCGACTCATGAACAAACCATTCACAGCAGAATCATCCAGGAGCCCCCCCCCTCTCTGCATAATGCGCTAAAAACATGTGAAATTAACACCCAGCAAACCCAGGGGCGCAAGAAGCTAAAATGTAAAAATATACGCAGCCCCCAGCGCCTGATGTGCATGCAGCCCCCAGCGCCTCGCGTATACGCAGCCCCCAGCGCCTGATGTGCACGCAGCCCCCAGCGCCTCGCGTACACGCAGCCCCCAGCACCTCGCGTACACGCAGCCCCCAGCGCCTGGTGTACATGCAGCCCCCAGCGCCTCGCGTACACGCAGCCCCCAGCGCCTCGCGTACACGCAGCCCCCAGCGCCTGGTGTACATGCAGCCCCCAGCGCCTCGCGTACACACAGCCCCCAGCGCCTGGTGTACATGCAGCCCCCAGCGCCTCGCGTACACGCAGCCCCCAGCGCCTCACTTTGTGTGGTAATATTCATGTTAATCCATGCCTGAAGGTCTAGTGTTTTGTTTTCTTGGCAACCAGTCACCTTCCTGTAATGATTTTATTCTTCTCGCCGTTGGTTCCGCCTCTGAAACGCTCAGGTTTATTTTACGCGGATATTCACAGGGCAGAATCTTCTAGGAACATTCCCTGGAGATGAGACAATGTACACAGCTATTACAGGTCACTTGTTTTGCATTGTGCACAGTGACGCGCGCGAACCTCAGCAGGTCGTAATCACGAGTTTACAAGAAGAAACTGGGGTTGTCACCTTTCCTTCGAGCCAAACCTGAACATTCAAGTCACGCGGCATATTTTCTTTTAGAGTACACACACTCTCCCTCTCATGGTGTCACGCAGCTGGCTCAGCATCCGGTCACACGTCTCAGCGTCCTAACGCAAGAGAAATCGAGGCAGTCGTGAATTGTGTCCTGTGTCTGCGCTGCGGGACAACAGGGGATACAGATTCTTTAAGGGATTTTGCAAATTATCCCACAAGACACAGAGGCGAGTATTATACTATCTTTTCTTTACTTAAGCCGATAGCAGCAAAGAACAATCTCTCAAATACCACAACAAAAGTATTTAGAGAGAAAAATACAGTTTAACAATACATATAACAATAGCAGGTAATGGTACAGTCCAGCTCCCTGCTGTCCAATCATCCGGTAGACCGCTCCATAAATTCCCTGGTAACCCTTGGCTCCTCCTCTTTTCTTTGCTGCTCGCCGAGATAAGATGAGTATTAGCAGCAAGCTCAGTATTAAAATTGTTTGGCAGTTTCACTGTACTTTATTGTCTAGATATAGATATATATATATTTTCATTTGATACACTAGATATACACACTCTGTTAGCTTGTGTTTTATATATATATATATATTTATTGTCAGTCCGTTTAGGGACTTCTATGTACAGGGGCTAGATATATGTCTTTATTTGGTCTTTATTTTACTTATTTGGGGACTGTCTTTATTTTTTAAATTTCCCAACGTTTTATTTCCCTCCGGGGAGACGGGTCCGTCTCTCCGGCGGTTTCTGTGGGGATTTGGTGCCCCCCCCGCAGCTGTTCCTGAGGAGAGGCGCGGCTTCGCGCCACTGCCCTGAGATAACGCTTGCGGCGGTTCGCGCATTCACGAAATGCCACAGCTTGCTGCCTCGGGAAATTTCCCAATAAAATGAATTAAATAAGTAAAATAAGTAATTAAAATATATAAGTGGTTTATGACTGGCCCGAACCTGCCTGTTGCCCCAGGTTCCCTCGTTCTTATGCCCACGTTTTGTTCCTCATACTTGGAGTATAATATGGATAAAATGTCTAGAATCTCTCAGCCAGACGTTCATTTATAATTTCCCCAACTTCAGATAGATTTTTATCTAGTGATTCCTGACAGGATAATGAGGTCCCTGAGACTTCAATGAGGGAGAAGAGCAACTCCCAAAAAATATCCCTCATAAAACCTACGTCTACCCGTACTTGTAATGAATTCCCACAGCACATCACTGTGACGAAAAAAGGAGCCAGTTAACTCCGGCTGACAAAGAAAGTGGAAGCGCGCTAGAGGCGCAAAGATACCGGCAGCTCCTCAGAACATTCTAGAGAGGAAGCAATGTCAGATTCTGAGGTGAATTCCTCTGAGCCGGAGTACGATCCCTAGATTCCCCTATAGAGTTGACAGGGAATCAAGATTATAAATAAAGACACGGAGGCGAATATTATGCTATACTCTTCTTTACTGTAAGAAACCAGCCAGGAGCTCGAGAACATTTATGTGTAATGAAGCTTCCTCCAAAGCCCATCTGCCTCCTGTGGATATAGGACCTAAACGCGCGCCCCAACCAAAGTTGCTGGCATCGGATTCTATAACCACCTCTGGTTGAGGCGGGAAAAAAAAGGAACGGCCATTCCATGTTTCGATGTGGTCTTTCCACCACTGTAACTCCCCCCGGGAGTCGTCGTCTAGGGACACCAGATCTGAATACTGAAGACCCTGACGAAGGTAGGATGCTTTTAGTCGTTGGAGGGCCCGATAAAATAGAGGTGCCGGGAAAATGGCCTGAATCGATGCCGACAACATTCCCAATAGGCGAGCGAGAGCTCTCAATGTGAATGTCGGCCGTGTGGACAATCTCCTTACTTCCTTCCTGATCTGACAGACCTTCTGAGTCGGGAGACTGAGGGACATCTGGGCTGAATCCACTTGAAAACCTAGAAATTCCATAAACCTGGCAGGTTCCAGGCTGGACTTTGCCTGATTGATCATGAATCCCAGGTTCGTTAAGAGATTGACTGTCCATTCTCGATGCTGAATAATCAAGGAAAAATCCTGAGCCATTAGAAGTATATCGTCTAGATATACGACCAATCGAACTCCTTTGGATCTCAGTAACGCAACCACTGGTTTCATGATCTTGGTGAAGCATCGGGGAGCCGACGAGAGCCGAATGGCAGAGACTTGAACCTCCACAGCTCGTCCTTCCACAGAAACTGAAGGTAATCTCTGTCGTGGAGGGCAATTGGAATGGTCAGGTAGGCGTCTTTGAGGTCTATCTTGACCATCCAATCCCCTGGGCATAAGTTGTCCTTTAATGATGGGATTCCTTCCATCTTGAAAGGTTGATACTGAACGTGGTAATTCAGGTTTTTTAAATTTATCACTGGGCGGAATTTGCCGTTTTTCTTTTGAACTAAAAATACATTGCTCACGTAACCCAATATTGGAGGAACCACTTTTTCTATGGCGTTCTTGTGAGATAGATCTATAACCTCTTGAAATATCACCTGGTGGTGTTCTGGGGTCATAAACAGAGGTTGAGGCAAGTGATGTTGAACTGGTAGAGATTAACAAACTCTATTTCGTAACCCATAATCGTGTTTAATACCCATGGGTCTGATGTGATCTGATGCCAATATCGGAAAAAAAGATGGACCCTGCCCTCTATAGGAGCATGAAAAGAAGGTTGTGCATCAACGTACGCACCAGAATAAGCTGCTCTGCGATATCCACGGAAAGGCCTCGATCGTCCAGGCCTGGACCTCTGCGGGAAAAAGGTCGGTTGCTCGACCATCTGCGATTGACCCGTTTGAGAGGAGTGGGCGAAGCCTCTGGTATGGAATTGAGAGTTCCGGCCGGGAAAACGGCCCCTACTTTTCCCGGCCCTGTTGAAAACCCTATTCGGGAATGTGTTTCTCATGGTCGCTTGGGCCTTTTTTATGGAGCTAAAAGAATTTGCGCGAGAACCCATCTGCTTGATGAAGTCATCCGCGAATAGGTTGCCTTTGGCCAGTGGGCCAGGTTCTTTATTGGCCATAGAGAGCAATTTTGGCTCCACTTTTAGGAGAATAGAATGTCTGCGTTCCGTGGAAATGGCCGTGTTGGCATTTCCCAAGATGCAGACCATTCTTTGAACCCAGCCTCAATATTCAAAAATATCGGGTTTGGTATTCCCCAAAATGGATTGCTCAATAGCGTTGAACATTCTGGTCAAGGGACCCAAGAGGTCCAAAAGTTTCTCTTGGCAGACCTTAAGGGTTGCGTCAAGACCTTTTTTGGGAGTCCAACCAGTCTTGCTGAGGAACTCCACAATGTCGTTGTTTACCTCTGGGGCAGAGGCAATTTCATTAGCCAGTGTCGGCCGTGGGCATTCAGCCCTTATCTTATTGCGGGTTTTCTTATCCATTGGTGTACGTATGCGAGCCTCAATATAACTGGGCACATGTTCCAATGGAGCCCACTCAGAGGAGCGGGATGCTTTAGCATCTCTGGGACGAACATAGCTTGCCCCAGCGCATCTAGTGGGGTGGCATCGTCCCTTGGTCTACGGGAACGGAAAGAATGTGAGGAGACTGAATCCGAAATCCCCTCAGATTCGTTCGGAACCCAGTCTGTATCACTCGTATCTGAGTCATCAGTGTCTTTGTCAGTCTCTGAGAGGGTAACCTCCGAGCTGGTATAACTGGACTCGTCATGCCTGGCCCTTTTCCAACCGCGTTTTTAGGCCTTGCGGAGAGGCCTCTGTTTCAGTGATTTGCCACTTTTATGTGGTGATCTCAGTAACTTTGTCTCTTTTACGGGAGTTCCTTCTATACCTGTTTTTTTGGGGAGACAGTGAACTCCCTTGTTTAGGGTAATGGGTACCCCACCCTCTTGGGCCGACCAGTACCTGTCGGATGTGGAAGGCATGACTGCAGTCGGATTCTCAATCAAAGTCCTATCAGTGTGCTGAGCCGCCGGCACTTTAAGCAGGGTATTTTCAAAATTTGTGGAGATTAAAGTAATAGCAGAGATAACCTCCGCCGAAACGGAGGGTCTCTGAGCGCTATCCATGGCTATCGCCGGTGAGTCCGAGCCTGACATGATGTGAACCACGAAAATTACCTCAGCGCAACGCTCGGAGGAGACTTCACGCGCAGGGAAGCAAGCAACCGCCCAGAAATGCAAATGGCGGGAAGCCGCGCCGCTATGCAAATGGCGGTGGGCTGTACTGACCAAGCTTGCTTAACCCCGCACGCTCCCCCTCCGCCCTAAGCGGCGACGAAGGAAAGTATTTCCTTCGTGATAGAGACCACGCAGAGCGTTCTGTCTCTCTTAAGGGAGCTGAAAAGATTTAAAGATGAACAGAACAGGAATGGCGAAAATTGCGCCAGCGATAACGTTTTATTAACAGAACAAAATGCTATGCAACTGGCAAATATGATAATAGATACAATACATAAGTGAGAGAAATAAAGTATACTTAGCTGATGATAGCAGCAAAGAAAAGAGGTCGAATGTGGCGCAGCTGACTGAATATATACCCGATGGTGGATAATGATTGGCCCAAGTTGGACTGCCCTATTCTGATTGGTTCTACTGTATATGTGAAACTTTTTTCCTTTTTTCAAACTTAAAAAACTTTATTTGTATATTTCTTTGCTGCTGATGTCACAGTAAAGAAGAGTTTAGCATAATATGAAGCCTCCGTGTCTTGGTGTATAATCCGGTCTCCTCTCCTGAGGCCTCACATTCAGTTTCCTCACCTGATTCCACTGATTCTAAAAACCGCTTATTGATCCGGTAGATGCTGTAAGAAATTCAATGTTTGTACCAGAGCAATTAAAACATCCCCGGTCAGTGGAATGGACACACATAGAGCATGTGGCTGGTTATATAGAACAGCATATCCGTATGTCAATGGATAAACAAACCAGAAGTAATTTGAGGGCTGAGTGTCCAGCCCCAACTTTGTCACATAAGCTTAATGTAACCCCGAGTTAGATCCCGAAATTATTCACATCCTTAACCAGTCAAATTGGTCCCGAAAACGGGGAGTAGAGGCACCTTAAGGGGTGTCATGATAAATTGTTTGATTTTGTAAGTCCATTGACAAAATTAATGGATTCGATTGAGGTTTCTCCTCACTAATGAAAACCAGTCCTGTTTGAACACAGGGGCCGAGTACAGAGATTAGTCTGTGTTTTTGGTAACATAACACAGCTTTATCGAGTGAAAAGGAGACGCTCAATTCTCCTCAGGATCCACCCTAAAGTGGCGACCTTAGCGCATAATAAACTGTTGGCGCTATATAAATGATGAATAATAATAATGAGTGCCTGGTCCCAACGCTGAGGGTCAGTTATTTGGAGAAGACATCTTCAAGGAGATGACCGAATATACAAGGTCCTTCTTGACCACAGGTAAGATAAAGGCTAATATCAGGAAAGTTTTCTCGAATAGGTTTCTCGTCATTCCTTATTCTACCTCAAGAGGCTCCTTTAAACCCTCTTAACTAGACCCCAAAAGGACCCCACCTTTTATTCCACAATGGACCAGAATTTCACCGTCAAAGTGGTTACAGGGGTTCAAGAAGATCAGGATTTTTGGTGAGTATAATTTCACACCAACATCCAAAGACGGACAGTTCAAACAGTAATTGAATTTAAGCAGGCATGGGATAGGCATAAGGCTATCCTAAACAAAAGATAAATCCAGGTTAAGTATCCATGTAATTGGGCGACTAGATGGGCCGAAAGGTTCTTATCTGCCGACATTTTTCTATGTTTCTATGTTTCAAATTCCGCCCAGTATCAATTTGAAAAAACACCTAAACGAGTACGTTGTGTACAATCATTTCGAAATGGAAGACATTCCATCATTAAAAGGAGTTTTATCTCCGCAAGATTGGATGGTCAAAATAAATTTGAAAGAGATGCAATGGTGGCTAAATCATTTAGTGTCATGGAACAGCAAAGCCATCATCCATCCAACTCCAGAATTGGTCATAGAGTCAGATGCCAGCAGATCTGGCTGGGACGCGCTGCGGATGGTTTTCCACAGGTGTCAGTTGGGTTTCCACAGAGATAGGATTGTATATAATGGTTTAGAACTCCTTGCAGGATTGTTTGCTATTCAAGTTTTATCAAGCATTTCCAGGCGAGTTCCATAGTCCTGAGGATGGACAACCTGTCCGCTGTGCATTATATCAACCTTATAGGTGGCCCAGGTCTAAACAGTTGGCAGAGACACCAAAGACTTTTGAGGATTTTGCCGGCCTCACAATCTCTCAGTCCAGACCAATACATTCCAGGGTTCAGCATTGTAATGGCGGACTGGAATTCAAAGTATCTGATAGATTCCAGCGATTGGAGATTAGACGCCAGGGTATTTGCCAGTTTGTCATCCCTCTGGGGTCCCTTCTCTACAGATTTGTTGGCTTCTAGCCTTAATATTCCTTTACCACAATACTACTGTTGGAGACCAGACCCATGGCTTTGGACACGGATGCTCTGGTCCAGACCTGGACACTAGGGATGCTCCTTACGCTTTCCATCTATTCATTCTCATTTCATTCTTTTTTGGCGGTTGGTAGATTTTGGGGATTAAATTACGAAAAAGTGTGTTTTTACAATTTTTTCATAATATTTCATATTTTTTTATTGTAAATTATACGATATGGTGGAAATAATGGTATTTTTAGAAAGTCCATTTAATGGCGGGAAAAACTGTGTATAATGTGTGGGTTGCATAAACGAGTAAGAGGAAAATTTGACCTAAACGCGAACAGCGCAGAAACGTAAAAACAGCAGTGGTCACTAAAGGACGGATTTGTGTAACACCGCCCAGTCCCTAAGGGGTTAACTAAGGTATGTATTTAAAATCACAATATTTATATATTCATACAGGAAATTAAAAGATAATTATTTTTTCACTACTTTCTGGTTCCCGTTAGTTATTATTTATTTATTATTCTTTATTTATAAAGCGCCAGCATATTCCGCAGCGCTGTACAATAAGCACAGTATAGACAGGGTTACAATACATTGAACAACATTTGACAAACAGTACAGGAGGAGATGAGGGCCCTATTCCCGTAGGAACTCACAATCTAGGAGGGTTGGGGTTGGAAACAGGAGGAGAGGACTGTAAGGTGAGAGTGATTGATGGTTGCGTCAGTGAGTTGGGTGGTAGGCTTCCCTAAATAGGAATGTTTTAAGGGAGCGTTTGAAGGAAGAGAAGTTAGGGGAAAGTCTGACAGTACGAGGGAGAGCGTTCCAGAGAGTGGGGGCTGCGCGTGAGAAATCCTGCAGTCTATCATGGGAAGAGGTGATGCGGGGAGAAGCTAGGCGCAGGTCACTGTTTGACCTTAGGGAGCGGGCTGGGGTGTATTTGGTGATTAGTGAGGACAGGTAGTGGGGCGCTGAGTTAGTGAGGGTTTTGTAGGTAAGGATAAGGATTTTGAACTTAATTCTGCAGTGGATGGGGAGCCAGTGAAGGGACTCGCAGAGGGGAGCGGCAGAGACAGAGCGGCGGGTGAGGTGAATTAGCCTGGCGGAGGCGTTCAGGATGGATTGTAGGGGGGAGAGGCGGGACAGAGGGAGGCCAGATAAGAGATTATTGCAATAGTCGAGTCGGGAGATTACCAGGGTGTGTATGAGTTTTTTTGTGGTGACAGCGGTAAGAAATGGCCGAATTCTGGAAATATTACGCAGTTGGTATCGGCAGGAGGAGGAAAGAGACTGATGTGGGGGATGAAGGAAAGAGCAGATTCAAGTGTAACTCCAAGACAGCGAACTTGGTTTGATGGGGAGATGGTGATACCCTCCACCGTGATAGAGAAGTCAGGAGGTGGGGAGGCATTGGAGGGAGGAAAAAGTAGGAGCTCAGTCTTTGACATGTTGATCTTTAGGTGGTGGGAGGCCATCCAGGAGGAGATGCCAGATAAACAGTCACTGACTTTTGAGAGGACAGGGGGAGAGAGATCAGGGGTAGAGAGGTAGATCTGAGTGACATCAGCGTAGAGGTGGTAATTAAAGCCAAAGCTGTTGATGATTTTGCCCAGGGAGGAGGTGTAGATGGAAAAGAGCAGGGGACCAGGACAGAGCCTTGAGGTACACCAACAGATAGAGGCAATGAAGAGGAGGAGTTACCAGCAAAGGACACACAGAAGGACCTGTTGGATAAATAGGAGTCAACCCAAGCAAGTGCAGTGTCACCGAGACTCAGAGAGTCGAGGGTCTGTAGAAGGAGGGGGTGGTCAACAGTGTCAAAAGCAGCCGAGAGGTCAAGCAGGTTAGTCAAGCAGGTTAGTTCCCTGAATGCTGAGGAATGTAACGGGTTTCTATCTCCCACAGCGCGTGATGAAGGGATGAGCGTTCTGCAGCAGCAGCTGGCTAAGATTCACCTGCCAGATTTCTCAGGATCTACTCACATAAAACATATGGGGACAGTAAAATACAGTTTTGATAGGTGAGGAGCAGCAGCTATAAATCGTGTGGTGGAAATGCTTTATGGCACGCTTGTCTGTATTATTGTAAGCTCTCTCCTGGCGGTGTGTTTGTAGATAACGCTGTGTTCCTTCTTTTGCAGCATGGCCGTACGCAGCTTCCAGTTACCCAGCTCACAGATCAGCCTGGTGCCGGGGGTTGGCCTGAAATTGACCATTTCTGGGGCTTTCATCCAGGTGGATGGACAATGGAAAATAAGTTATATCCACATGTAAGAACACATGTATCCGCACGTTCCATACTGTGCAAACAGCGCTGCGGTGGAGCCATAGCCAGATAGTATCCATGCACAGGCAGTGCCCTCTGCAGGCTTGGCCTGTCATTCAATGCTTACTTACTGTATTCTGGGATCAACATTGCAGTCATGAAAGGCTGTCTGTCATCAGGAACCCAGTATTCCCAGGATGCAGAGAGCATTCAGACAGATACGGTGTAACAGATCTCAGTCCCCCGACCGGGTCACATTTGTTTATACTGCTTCCTTGCCGGACCCCCATGCTCTCCCCAGCAGACTCTCGTGCCTTTCTCCAGTCCTTCGACAAAGCTTAAGGACAGGTACACATAAAGAGCCTTGCTGACAACCCCATAAATAAGACAATGCTGTGGTTCTGGGACTTTAGAACAGCGACAACAACTGAACACCTTTATGGAGTTAAATATATACAGTCCCAGGGTAGCGTTGCAGCCAATAGAAAATAACACCTAGGCATCTTACAGCACTACATCATAATTCATGCTTTAGAAAATATTGTGAGTTTCCCTTGTTCTTAAATTCTGATGTTAGTGCACCTTGTGCTTCACGGCATTTGAGACATAATTAGACTAGGACAGATAACAGGATACACAGTTACAGTTACAAGTATGTATAAAGCACCAACATTGCTCCACATCCCTAGACAAGACAGGACAATGACAGTCCTGGTTGGTAAACAGGAGTACAGTCTAAAACATCAGATAATGGGGCAGTGTTTGCATTGACAAGCAGATTGACAAAAGACCAATCAAATCTACACAGATAATTAACCTATTCCTGAGAGGGGATGCTGGAAAAGACTAACAGGGTTATTCAAAGAGATCCGAATTGCTGGCGAAAGGTAACCGAACAGTGAAATTCAGGGTACGTTTACCTTTCCTGGCCATTCGGCTATTCAGAGAGCAGGCAGTTCCCCAAATGTTGGTGAATTGCCTGCACATACGGTGCCTGTTCGGTGTCTGTTCGAGGGCAGTGAAATCCCCATAGAGAAGCAATGCGTCGTCTATTCAGAAAACACAAACCAGCAGTGAAAGGTTCCCGAAATGCCCTGATGCTCAGTGGTTTCATTCAACAGGTTTATTCAGGCGAATCCCATAGGCTTCAATGTTAAAAATATTCCCATTTAATCCAGTATCTAATAAACCGTTTATTATTTTATTCTGCAGTAAAAAGTCTATAGATTTTTTTAGGATCTTTTAGGCATTTTTCGGGATTGTTTTGGAAAAACCTTTTTCAGTCTTTTCTTTTTTTCTGTAACAGCCCTTTTTATTATCATTCCCTGGATCATATGTAAATTTCAGACATTTCCGTTCAGTAGTTTCTTTGCAAACAGCATTTCACTTTTCAAACAGTCAAGCGTACTGTTTTTTTTTTTTTCCACCCCATTCGTCTGCGGTGTCGGGTTTTTCCGGCAGCTGCTCTGCGCTGTGATCGGCGGCTGCTCGGGTTTCTCCGGCGTGCTTAATCCAGATGATTTTGCGGGTTTCAGTGTGCGCTCGCCGTGTTTTGCGGCGAGTGTTCGGCAGGTTTGCGGCGACTTTTCCTTTTCACTACGACGGCCCTGAGGTGCTTGCTGAATACACCACAGGGTCGCCGAAATGGGATAGCCAAGTCGCATCGAATTGAAGAGAACGAAAAGTCACCGAATGTGCGGTGACTTTTCGATTCTCTTTGAATAACCCTGTAACATAATGCACTCAGAAAACCTATCAGCAGATAACAACAGATAGACCATAACAATAGACAGACAAAAACATTCATACATAACACAGATTACACAAACACCCTGCACCCCCCTATGGGCACAGGGTGATTTCAACATAAGAGGGCAGGGAAATAATATTGAACACGAGACCTGCTCCTCCCAAATCCATCTCTAGGCCCATGTACCCAAGTTCAAAGTGACACAGGTCACATACGGCAAGTCTCCAGAGTGCAGCATGGGTAGATTTGGATCATTATACTCCATTATTATATGTATATATATTATGACATTTGTATAGAAATATTAGGTTTTTAGAATCCATAACTCTGTACAGACATTGTGAACATTGCACATTGTTACATTTGCTTTTCGACTTTAGAGACAACATGAAAAGCCTCTATAAGGCTTCATTGTCCACAGAAATGGGTGTAAGTGGCGATTTATATAGACATGTTATTACGTTACCCACTGCTTGTCCATCCGTTGCTTTGTTCAGGACCTGGCTGGACGTCATGTTGCACTATCTCTGCTCATGCGTTCTTACTTCCAGTTTCCCGGGGATTTAATATCAAGCGTTTATCCTTTAGATCTACCCACGGGGGCTTTGATCTGAAGGTGGAGGGGCTCAGCATCTCTGTAGGCCTGAGATTGGGGAGTGATGGCTCTGGAAGGCCCAGCATTGCACCGTCTGACTGCAGTAACCACATCGGGGATGTCAAGGTTCATATCTCAGGGAAATTTGGGTGAGTCGTGATTTACTTAGTCCTTTCTGTCACAATAGAGACACATGAACAAATCATGAAACATTAGAGAAAGCAGGTGCCAAGTGTGAGCAGGAGCCCCGTGTACTTACAGAAGTGGAACCCGTTATGCAGGACAGCACTCCCATGTGAACCACCACTTCCATGGAACACCTGAAGGTGGAAAGTAGGTGGTGGGCCAGGGGCTTATCAGGAGTAGACTCTAGATGACACACCAGAGGAGCAGTGTATATTCGAGGTCAAACTTACAGCCAGGGGTCAGGGCAGGCAGCCAACAGGAGAAATCCAGAGATCAAGCCAAGGTCTGTAAGCCGGGGGTCTAAATATAAGGAGCCCGGCAGGAACAGACTACATACAAGCAGAGTTTCTGTATAATCGAGCATTGAAGGCAAGGTCTTTTCGGACCTTCTGGGTTCAGACTGGTGGACACGCTTCTGTTGCTGGCTTGCACAAAATGTGGAGACATTTTTGCACCACTCATTCTTGTACTGACCCTACCATGTAAGGCTTTGGTTATAGTGCCATGATTGATGTGCACATTCTCCACCAATGTCAAATAAATAACAGTTGCCGTAGTGTTGTTGGCAATGGCACGAGGGAAGCACCGGGGCGTCTATGGGTGCTGGTGTCATGAGAAGGGGTAGAATCTGAGGCCTAAAATTTAAGTGTCAATGGAGCAGAATCTGGTGATTAGGGATAAAGAGAACAGTAACCCTATCTTTAACCTGAGGGTCATGGTTTCAATGTACCCAATAAACTGCCTGGAAATGATACAGAATAAAGATCTGAGGGTGTTCTTTTTGTAGCGACTCTGGGCTCGATTCCACAGTTGGCGTTAATGTAGTGTCTCAATATGTAAGCGTTCCCGCTAGAAGAAGTGTAACATCTGGTATCGATAGTCCAATCCTGGCACTAACCAGGGCTGAAATCAGTTTGCGCTTCGCAGCTTGCTTGAGCTTACTACACTTAGCACCTCCTATACTTAACATGGGAGCGCAATCTATTTATAATGTCTCGATAAGTGATATTACAAAGTGCCAGCTCAAGCTACCATCTCGATAAGTGAGGTATTACAAAGTGCCGGCCCAATTTACCGTCTCGATAAGTGAGGTATTACAAAGTGCTGGCCCAATTTACCATCTCGATAAGTGAGGTATTACAAAGTGCCAGCGCAATTTAACATCTCGATAAGTGAGGTATTATAGAGTGCCGGCGTAAGTTACCGTCTCGATAAGTGAGGTATTACAAAGTGCCGGCGCAATTTACCGTCTCGATAAGTGAGGTATTACAAAGTGCTGGCCCAATTTACCATCTCGATAAGTGAGGTATTACAAAGTGCTGGCCCAATTTACCATCTCGATGAGTGAGGTAATACAAAGTGCCGGCCCAATTTACCATCTCGATAAGTGAGGTATTACAAAGTGCCGTCGCAATTTACCGTCTCGATAAGTGAGGTATTACAAAGTACCAGCCCAATTTACCGTCTCGATAAGTGAGGTATTACAAAGTGGTGGCCCATTTTACTTGTCTCGATAAGTGAGGTATTACAAAGAGTGCCGGCCCAATTACCATCTCGATAAGTGAGGTATTACAAAGTGCCGTCGCAATTTACCGTCTCGATAAGTGAGGTATTACAAAGTACCAGCCCAATTTACCGTCTCGATAAGTGAGGTATTACAAAGTGCCAGCCCAATTTACCGTCTCGATAAGTGAGGTATTACAAAGTACCAGCCCAATTTACCGTCTCGATAAGTGAGGTATTACAAAGTGCCGGCTCAAGTTACCGTCTCGATAAGTGAGGTATTACAAAGTTCCAGCCCAATTTACTGTCTCGATAAGTGAGGTATTACAAAGTGTGAGCTCAAGTTACCATCTCGATAAGTGAGGTATTACAAAGTGCAATCGCAATTTACTGTCTCGATAAGTGAGGTATTACAAAGTGGCAGCTCAAGTTACCATCTCGATAAGTGAGGTATTACAAAGTGCCGGCCCAATTTACCATCTCGATAAGTGAGGTATTACAAAGTGCCGGCGCAATTTACCGTCTCGATAAGTGAGGTATTACAAAGTGCCGGCCCAATTTACGTCTCGATAAGTGAGGTATTACAAAGTGCCGGTGCAAGTTACCATCTCGATAAGTGAGGTATTACAAAGTGCCGGTGCAAGTTACCATCTCGATAAGTGAGGTATTACAAAGTGCCGGCGCAAGTTACCATCTCGATAAGTGAGGTATTACAAAGTGCTGGCCCAATTTACCATCTCGATAAGTGAGGTATTACAAAGTGCCGGCGCAATTTACCATCTCGATAAGTGACGTATTACAAATTCCGGCCCAATTTACCGACTCGATAAGTGAGGTATTACAAAGTGCCAGCCCAATTTACCATCTCGATAAGTGAGGTATTAAAGTGCTGGTGAAATTTACCGTCTCGATAAGTGAGGTATTACAAAGTGCTGGTGCAATTTACTGTCTCGATAAGTGAGGTATTACAAAGTGCTGGCCCAATTTACCATCTTGATGAGTGAGGTAATACAAAGTGCCGGCCCAATTTACCATCTCGATAAGTGAGGTATTACAAAGGTGCCGGTGCAATTTACCGTCTCGATAAGTGAGGTATTACAAAGTGCTGGTGCAATTTACTGTCTCGATAAGTGAGGTATTACAAAGTGCTGCCCAATTTACCATCTGATAAGTGAGGTAATACAAAGTGCCGGCCCAATTTACCGTCTCGATAAGTGAGGTATTACAAAGTGCCGTCCCAATTTACTGTCTCGATAAGTGAGGTATTACAAAGTGCCGGCCCAATTTACCGTCTCGATAAGTGAGGTATTACAAAGTGCCGGCTCAAGTTCCCATCTCGATAAGTGAGGTATTACAAAGTACCAGCCCAATTTACCGTCTCGATAAGTGAGGTATTACAAAGTACCAGCCCAATTTACCGTCTCGATAAGTGAGGTATTACAAAGTACCAGCCCAATTTACCGTCTCGATAAGTGAGGTATTACAAAGTGCCAGCCCAATTTACCGTCTCGATAAGTGAGGTATTACAAAGTGCTGGTGCAATTTACTGTCTCGATAAGTGAGGTATTACAAAGTGCCGGCCCAATTTACCATCTCGATAAGTGAGGTATTACAAAGTGGCCGGCACAAGTTACCATCTCGATAAGTGAGGTATTACAAAGTGCCGGCCCAATTTACCATCTCGATAAGTGAGGTATTACAAAGTGCCGGCCCAATTTACCATCTCGATAAGTGAGGTATTACAAAGTGCCGGCACAAGTTACCGTCTCGATAAGTGAGGTATTACAAAGTGCCAGCCCAATTTACTGTCTCGATAAGTGAGGTATTACAAAGTGCAGGCCCAATTTACCGTCTCGATAAGTGAGGTATTACAAAGTGTGAGCTCAAGTTACCATCTTGATAAGTGAGGTATTACAAAGTGCCGTCGCTATTTACCGTCTCGATAAGTGAGGTATTACAAAGTACCAGCCCAATTTACTGTCTCGATAAGTGAGGTAATACAAAGTGCCGGCGCAATTTACCGTCTTAATAAGTGAGGTAATAAAGTACCGGCGCAATTTACTGTCAGGACGCAAAATAATTTTTTTTATCATCTCCTAAAAGCTGGTGTTAAAAAGTCTGCAAATGCAAACTAATTTAATGTTCCAAACTTCCCCCTTAAAAATCCCATACTCCCCTCCCGTGGCGAAAAGGGTGGCGCGATCCACTGCTTCTTCTCCCTAGAAACAGAGTGAGACTGGGAACAATAGGTTCCTAGTCTCCAGCTCGCTGTGTGGTCCAGAGGCACAAGGCTCCATCGAGTCCTATGAACTCCAGCAGCGGAAACTCAGGGAGGTTAGTGATGTGTTCCGGGGTGACGTGCTGAGATAGGACCTTCCCCGGAATAGGATGTTAATTTAATGTTCCACAGTTTATTTATTCCATTCCTCCCGGCAGTACGCACATTATCCTGCTTCCCGTCTCCATGTAACGTCAGACAGAATGTATGTGGGAATCTGTTTTAAATCTGCAACTTTCATCTGTATCCACAAAGTGGCAAATTGGAGAGAGTAAACCTTAATCCATCGCCCCATATAATATATGATCCCATAATATAGGGTATATTCCAGAAATTATTCCGCCATCGCCCCATGGTACCTATATGATGTCTCCATATAAATAGGGTTATTCCAGAATATTCCGCCATCGCCCCAGGTACTATATGATCCCATAATATAGGGTATATTCCAGAATATTCTGCCATCACCCCATATAATATATGATCCCATAATATAGGGTATATTCCAGAATATTCCGCCATCGCACCCGGTAATATATGATCCCATAGTATAGGATATATTCCGGAATATTCTCGCCATCGTCCCACGTACTATATGATCCCATAATATAGGGTATATCCTGCTGTAATACAGTCTGCAGTTATCATGGTCGCTCTCTTCTCTCCTCAGGTGGCTGGTTGACCTGTTCCAGCACAACATTGAGAAGGATTTGAGGAAGGCCATTGAGGATCAGGTATGTCCTTGTGCTCCCCATTAATGAAGGAGGGATCCAGTAGATCATGCAGCTATACACACTGTCCACGCTCTGCCCCTGAGGTTCTCCTCAAGCTTTAGTCGGAAGAAAAGTAGAGTTTCTCCGTCAATACGTCCTGCCGGCCCAGGGCAGTCACCTAATGTGACATACTGAGTGCTGTATCCACGCCGCTCCTTTGTATTGTGCTTTTGGAACGTATTTTGGGATCCATTTTACCCTCTGCTGGATTATATAGGTCGGAGACACCTCATCTCTCCCGCTCTTTAGTGAATCTCACAGGTTGATGGTTTTTTTTGGTCAGGGTTTGACGTATATTCTGAATATCTTTCCAGATCTGCCCCCTGGTCAGTGAATCCATTACAACCAAACTCGAGCCTCTGCTCCAGACACTTCCCGGTAAGAAAGTAAAGAAAACCACTGCCGCGTTACCCAAAAACCCCACATTCAAACCCATTTTATCCCGGTGCACCGGGCGACCAGCGTTTACACCCAAACATCAATTTATCATGCAGTGTCAGTCATTTTTAGAACCCAAAATGTGACAAACATTCTGCATGGTCACTCAGCACGGATTCTTCTTCTGTTCCCTGGGTCTCCTGACGGAACCAGAGATCACATAACGTTCTATTTTCCGGCATTTCCGGGCGTTTAAGCATAAGTTATACAGGAAATGATTAGAAATTGCCGTTATTCTAAACATTGCTTTTCAGTCACAGCTAAGATAGACGGTGTGGCTGCCATCGATTACTCCCTGACGGGCACTCCCCTTGTGATGTCGGAGTTTGTGGACGTGCCGTTGAAGGTATGGCCCTTTATCTTAGTCTCTGCGCTCGAGAGATTAATGCGTGAAATGACGGTAAATCGCCAGGCGTCGCCATCGCTTCAGTCTTGGCGTGTTCTTCATACACTGCTCCATTCGGTGACACAGAGCGCCCCCTATACCTCGCTGAGGGACCCTGCGTTTATTTGATTTCAGCTCGTTAGGGTATGATCCAGGTTTGGTAGAGTTTTCACTTTATGTTTTGTCTCCTCGTGGGCGTGTCCCTTCCACCATCCAATGTATTCTTCCAATGATAGTGTATGGACGCCAGCTTGGCCTCATGGGAAATGCAGAGCACAAGCCTCCGTGGAAACATAGTCCCTAATAATGATGATTAACCAGGACGTAATCCACTCACTCTGTATCGATGACCCTCGACAGGAAATGGGAGCGCCCCGGGTGGGCGGGGGGTCCAAGGATCCACATGAATGTACTGTAACTGCTCTGTGTCCACAGGGAGAATTCTTTAACTATGGAAACCGCTCTGCACCTCCTTTTTCTCCACCGGCTCTGTCCTTCCCAGCGGAGCACAGCCTGATGGTCTACTTTGGAGCATCTGAGTACTTGTTTAACACCGCCGGGTACGTCTATCAGATGGCTGGGAAACTCTCCTTCACCATCACCGATGACATGGTAAGGGGGGGGGGAAGGTTATCCGGTTATCCTGTACCCACCCGGTACTCTGAGTCTCACAGAGGAACCCAGATCAGACGTTCAGAACTCACTGCTGGCTCCAGGAATGTACAATATCCATGAAATGATATCTCAATGTCAGGAAAAGACCAGGAAACAGTAATACACACACACCAGGAATTCACCCGCCACAGCGGCGACTCTATATATAGGAGGGGGCACATAAGATACCACAGAGAAAACGGGGGGGGGACTAATGATTAATACTACTGTAAAACACTAATGGCCCCATTACAATCTTCGTGTTAAAACGCTCACGAAACGCGTGAATTTGTGCGCCAAGCGTTAAACGTTAACGCGCGTAAATCAACACTGGAATTACAATCCTCGCACAGTTTTTCATCCGTCGAGCAATAACACACGTTAAACGGACGTGCAAAATGCGCACACAGCAACGCTGCGCGCAGATATCAGTGTGAGGACTGTTTTTTTCACGCGATTCAGCCAATCAGAATTAAGAACCACAACTGTGTCACGTTAAGTTTTTGCGCCTGTCAAAGTCAATCTGCGCATATATGCTGCAGCAATAATAAAAACACGCTCAACTTCTCCATGTTATGTTTGGGTATGTGTAGAATGTGTAACTATACTTTGCTGTGTATTCTGGGCTGGTTTCGGCAGGTTGATAGAATTTGCCATTAACACCAGCTTTTAGGAATTGCTAAAACTATGCGCGTAAAGGCTGTGCGTTACAAACTGCGCATAGATTGTAATAACATCCGCGTAAAACAGCATTCATTCGCGTTTGCGCTCACAATGTTAAATATAGGATGCGGTGCGTGATGTGATGCGGTGAGTGATGTGATGCGGTGCATGATGTGATGCGGTGCATGATGTGATGCGGTGCGTGATGTGATGCGGTGCATGATGTGATGCCGTGCGTGATGCAATGCGGTGCATGATGCAATGCGGTGCATGATGCAATGCGGCGCGTGATGTGATGCGGTGCGTGATGCATGATGTGATGCGGTGCGTGATGCATGATGTGATGCGGTGCGTGATGTGATGCGGTGCATGATGTGATGCGGTGCGTGATGTGATGCGGTGCATGATGTGATGCGGTGCGTGATGTGATACGGTGCGTGATGCAATGCGGTGCGTGATGTGATGCGGTGCGTGATGTGATGCGGTGCATGATGTGATGCGGTGCGTGATGTGATGCCGTGCGTGATGCAATGCGGTGCATGATGCAATGTGGTGCGTGATGTGATGCGGTGCGTGATGCGGTGCGTGATGCATGATGTGATGCGGTGCATGATGTGATGCGGTGCGTGATGTGATGCAGTGCGTGATGCAATGTGGTGCGTGATGCAATGCGGTGCCTGATGTGATGCGTGATGTGATGCGGCGCGTGATGTGATGCGGTGTGTGATGTGTTGCGGTGCGTGATGCGATGCGGTGCGTGATGCATGATGTGATGCGGTGCGTGATGTGACGCGGTGCGTGAAGCGATGCGGTGCCTGATGTGATGCGTGATGTGATGCAATGCGTGATGTGATGCGGTGTGTGATGCGATGTGCTGATGTGATTGTGCGGTGCGTGATTGTGATGCGCATGCGGTGCGTGATGCGGTGCAGTGCGTTGATGCGGTGCGTGATGCGGTGCGTGTATGTGTGCGGTGATGTGATGGTGCAATGCGGTGTGTGACGTGATGCGGTGCGTGATGTGATGCGGTGCGTGATGTGATGCGGCGCGTGATGTGACGCGGTGCGTGAGCGATGCGGTGCGTGATGCATGATGTGATGCGGTGCGTGATTGTGACGCGGTGCGTGATGCGATGCAGTGCGTGATGCGATGCGGTGCGTGATGTGATGCTGATGTGGATCACATGCGTGATGTGATGCGTTGTGTGATGTGATGCGGCGCGTGATGTGATGCGGCGCGTGATGTGATGCGGTGCGTGATGTGATGCG
>CM019074.1:110424882-110553167 GCA_009667805.1 Leptobrachium leishanense
GTCTTTTTCTCCCCGCCCCGTCCTTTCTCTCCCCGTCCCGTGCTTTCTCTACCCGCCCAGTCCCTTCTCTCCCGCCCAGTCCCTTCTCTACCGCCCCATCCTTTCTCTCCCCCGCCTCGTCCTTTTCTCCCCCGCCCTTTCTCTCCCCGCCCCATCCTTTCTCTACCGGCCCATTCCTTTCTCTCCTCGTCCCGTCCTTTCACCCACCCCGTCCCGTCCTTTCTCTCCCTGCCCCGTCCTTTCTCTCCCCCGCCCCGTCTTTTCTCTCCCCCGCCCCGTCCTTTCTCTCCCAGTCCTTTCTCTTTCCCACCTTTTTCTCCCAGCCCCGTCCTTTCTCTCCCCGCCCCGTCCTTCCTCTCCCCGCCGTCCTTTCTCTCCTTGCCCTGGCCTTTCACCCACCCCGTCCCGTCCTTTCTCTCCCCCGCCCTGTCCTTTCTCTCCCCGCCCCGTACTTTTTCTCTCCGCACCATCCTTTCACCCACCCCGTCCCATCCTTTCTCTCCCCCGCCCTGTCCTTCTCTCCCCCGCCTGTCTTTCCTTTCTCCCCCCTCTCCATCCTTTCTCTCCCCCTCCCTGTCCTTTCTCTCCCCTCCCTGTCCTTTCTTTCCCTCTCCCCGTCTTTGCTCTCCCCCCCTGTCCTTTCTCTCCCCCGCCCGTCCTTTCTCTCCCGCCATCCTTTCTCTCCCCGCCCGTCCTTTCTCTCCCCCTCCCCATCCTTTCTCTCCCCCTCCCCGTCCATTCTCTCTCCCTCCCCGTCCTTTCTCTCCCCGCCCATCCTTTCTCTCCCCGCCCGTCCTTTCTCTCCTCGTCTCGTCCTTTCACCCACCCCGTCCCATCCTTTCTCTCCCCTCCCCGTTCCATTCTCTCCCCCTCCCCGTCCTTTCTCTCCCCGCCCCGTCCCCCTTTCTCTTCCTTTGCCCCCATCCTTTCACCCACCCGCCCCATCCTTTCACCCACCCTGTCCTGTCCTTTCTCTCCCCCTCCCCGTCCGTTCTCTCCCCCTCCCCGTCCATCTCTCCCCCTCCCCGTCCATTCTCTCCCCCCTCCCCGTCCTTTCTCTCCCCGCCCTCGTCCTTTCTCTCCCCGCCCCGTCCTTTCTCTCCTCGCCCCGTCCTTCCTCTCCTCGCCCGTCCTTTCTCTCCTCGCCCTGTCCTTTCTCTCCCCCGCCCTGTCCTTTCTCTCCCCCGCCTGTCCTTTCTCTCACCTCCCTGTCCTTCTCTCCCCTCCCCGTTCATTCTCTCCCCCTCCCCGTCCTTTCTCTCCCCCGCCTGTCCTTTCTCTCCCCTGCCCCGTCCTTTCTCTCCTCACCCCGTCCTTTCACCTACCCCGTCCTGTCCTTTCTCTCCCCCGCCCTGTCCTTTCCCCACCTCCCTGTCCTTTCTCCCCCTCCCCGTTCTTCTCTCCCCCTCCCCGTCCTTTCTCTCCCCGCCCTGTCCTTTCTCTCCCCTGCCCCGTCCTTTCTCTCCTCACCCCGTCCTTTCACCCACCCCGTCCTGTCCTTTCTCTCCCCCGCCCTGTCCTTTCTCTCCACCTCCCTGTCCTTTCTCTCCCCCTCCCCGTTCTTTCTCTCCCCCTCCCCGTCCATTCTCTCCCCCTCCCCGTCCATTCTCTCCCCCTCCCGTCCTTTCTCTCCCCGCCCGTCCTTTCACCCACCCCGTCCTGTCCTTTCTCTCCCCCGCCCTGTCCTTTCTATCCACCTCCCCATCCTTTTTCTCCCCGTCCTTTCTCTCCCCCTCCCCGTCCATTCTCTCCCCCTCCCCGTCCTTTCTCTCCTCGCCCCGTCCTTTCTCTCCTCGCCCGTCCTTTCTCTCCCCCGCCCCGTCCTTTCTCTCCACCTCCCTGTCCTGTCTCTCCCCCCGTCCATTCTCTCCCCTCCTTTCTCTCCCTGCCCCGTCCTTTCTCTCCTCGCCCTGTCCTTTCACCCACCCTGCCCTGTCCTTTCTCTCCCCGCCCTGTCCTTTCTCTCCCCGCCCCGTCCTTTCTCTCCCCGCCCCGTCCTTTCTCTCCTCGCCCCATCCTTTCTCTCCTCGCCCCATCCTTTCTCTCCTCGCCCCATCCTTTCACCCACCCCGCCCCATCCTTTCACCACCTCGTCCTGTCCTTTCTCCCCCGCCCGTCCTTTCTCTCCCCCTCCCGTCCTTTCTCTCCCCTGCCCCGTCCTTTCTCTCCTCGCCCCGTCCTTTCAACCACCCCGCCCTGTCCTTTCTCTCCCCCGCCCTGTCCTTTCTCTCCACCTCCCCGTCCTTTCTCTCCCCTTCCCCGTCCTTTCTCGCCCCTTCCCCGTCCTTTCTCTCCCCCTCCCCGTCCTTTCTCTCCCTGCCCCGTCCTTTCTCTCCCCGCCCCGGCCTTTCTCTCCTCACCCCTTCCTTTCACCCACCCCGCCCCATCCTTTCACACACCCTGCCCTGTCCTTTCTCTCCCCGCCCTGTCCTTTCTCTCCCCGCCCCGTCCTTTCTCTCCCCGCCCGTCCTTCTCTCCCCCCTCCCTGTCCTTTCTCTCCACCTCCCTGCCCTGTCTCTCCCCCTCCCCGTCCTTCTCTCCCCTCCCCGTCCTTTCTTTCCCCCTCCCCGTCCTTTCTCTCCCCGTCCTTCTTTCCCCCTCCCCGTCCATTCTCTCCCCTCCCCGTCCTTCTCCTCCTCTGCCCCATCCTTTCTATCCTCGCCCCGTCCTTTCACCCACCCCGCCCTGTCCTTTCTCTGCCCCGCCCTGTCCTTTCTCTCCCCGCCCCGTCCTTTCTCTCCCCTCCCCGTCCTTTGTCTCCCCCTCCCCGTCCTTTGTCACCCCTCCTGTCCTTTCTCTCCCCGCCCCGTCCTTTCTCTCCCCGCCCCGTCCTTTCTCTCCCCGCCCGTCCTTTCTCTCCTCGCCCCATCCTTTCACCCACTCGTCCTGTCCTTTCTCTCCCCGCCCTGTCCTTTCTCTCCCCCTCCCCGTCCTTTCTCTCCCCTCCCCGTCCGTTCTCTCCTCCTCCTGTACTTTCTTCTCCCCGCCCGTCCTTTCTCTCTCCGCTCCGTCCTTTTTCTCCCCCTCCCGTCCTTTCTCTCCCCTCCCGTCCATTCTCTCCCCCTCCCTGTCCTTCTCTCCCCGCCGTCTTTTCTCCCCGCCCGTCCTTTCTCTCCCCGCCCGTCCTTCTCTCCTCGCCCCATCCTTTCTCTCCTCGCCCCATCCTTTCTCTCCTCGCCCCATCCTTTCACCCACCCCGCCCCATCCTTTCACCACCTCGTCCTGTCCTTTCTCTCCCCCGCCTGTCCTTTCTCTCCCCCTCCCCGTCCTTCTCTCCCCTGCCCCGTCCTTTCTCTCCTCGCCCCGTCCTTTCAACCCCCCGCCTGTCCTTTCTCTCCCCGCCCTGTCCTTTCTCTCCACCTCCCCGTCCTTTCTCTCCCCTTCCCCGTCCTTTCTCGCCTCCCCCGTCCTTTCTCTCCCCCTCCCCGTCCTTTCTCTCCCTGCCCTCCTTTCTCTCCCCGCCCCGGCCTTTCTTCTCCTCACCCCTTCCTTTCACCCACCCCGCCCCATCCTTTCACACACCCTGCCCTGTCCTTTCTCTCCCCGCCCTGTCCTTTCTCTCCCCGCCCCGTCCTTTCTCTCCCCGCCCCGTCCTTTCTCTCCCCTCCTGTCCTTTCTCTCCACTCCCCCCCCCTGTCCGTCTCTCCCCCTCCCCGTCCTTTCTCTCCCCCTCTGTCCTTTCTCCCTCCCCGTCCTTTCTTTCCCCCTCCCGTCCATTCTCTCCCCCTCCCCGTCCTTTCTCTCCTCTGCCCCATCCTTTCTATCCTCGCCCCGTCCTTTCACCCACCCGCCGCCTGTCCTTTCTCTGCCCCGCCCTGTCCTTTCTCTCCCCCGCCCCGTCCTTTTCTCTCCCCCTCCCCGTCCTTTGTCTCCCCCTCCCCGTCCTTTGTCACCCCCCGTCCTTTCTCTCCCCGCCCCGTCTTTCTCTCCCCGCCCCGTCCTTTCTCTCCCCGCCCCGTCCTTTCTCTCCCCGCCCATCCTTTCTCTCCTCGCCCCATCCTTTCACCCACCTCGTCCTGTCCTTTCTCTCCCCGCCCTGTCCTTTCTCTCCACCTCCCCTCCTTTCTCGCCCCCTCCCGTCCATTCTCTCCCCTCCCCATCCTTTCTCTCCTGCCCCGTCCTTTCTCTCCTCGCCCTTCCTTTCACCCACCCGCCCCATCCTTTCACACACCCTGCCCTGTCTTTTCTCCCCCTCCCCGTCCTTTCTCTCCCCCTCCCCGTCCGTTCTCTCCTCCTCCCTGTACTTTCTCTCCCCGCCCCGTCCTTTCTCTCTCCGCTCCGTCCTTTTTCTCCCCCCCCCGTCCTTTCTCTCCCCCTCCCCGTCCATTCTCTCCCCCTCCCCGTCCTTTCTCTCCCCGCCCTGTCCTTTCTCTCCCCGCCCCGTCCTTTCTCTCCTCGCCCCGTCCTTTCTCTCCTCGCCCCGTCCTTTCTCTCCCCCGCCCTGTCCTTTCTCTCCCCCTCCCCGTCCATTCTCTCCCCCTCCCCGTCCTTTCTCTCCCCTGCCCCGTCCTTTCTCTCCTCGCCCCGTCCTTTCACCCCCCCCGCCCTGTCCTTTCTCTCCCCCGCCCTGTTTTCTCTCCCCCGCCCTGTCCTTTCTCTCCACCTCCCCGTCCATTCTCTCCCCCTCCCCGTCCTTTCTCTCCCCCGCCCCATCCTTTCTCTCCCCGCCCGTCCTTCTCTCTCCCCGCCCATCCTTTCTCTCCTCGCCCCATCCTTTCACCCACCCCGCCCCATCCTTTCACCCACCTCGTCCTGTCCTTTCTCTCCCCCGCCCTGTCCTTTCTCTCCCCCTCCCCGTCCTTTCTCTCCCCTGCCCCGTCCTTTCTCTCCTCGCCCCGTCCTTTCAACCACCCCGCCCTGTCCTTTCTCTCCCCCGCCCTGTCCTTTCTCTCCACCTCCCCGTCCTTTCTCTCCCCTTCCCCGTCCTTTCTCTCCTCTGCCCCATCCTTTCTATCCTCGCCCCGTCCTTTCACCCACCCCGCCCTGTCCTTTCTCTGCCCCGCCCTGTCCTTTCTCTCCCCCGCCCCGTCCTTTCTCTCCCCCTCCCCGTCCTTTGTCTCCCCCTCCCCATCCTTTGTCACCCCCTCCCTGTCCTTTCTCTCCCCGCCCCGTCCTTTCTCTCCCCGCCCCGTCCTTTCTCTCCCCGCCCCGTCCTTTCTCTCCCCGCCCCATCCTTTCTCTCCTCGCCCCATCCTTTCACCCACCTCGTCCTGTCCTTTCTCTCCCCGCCCTGTCCTTTCTCTCCACCTCCCCGTCCTTTCTCGCCCCCTCCCGTCCATTCTCTCCCCCTCCCCATCCTTTCTCTCCCTGCCCCGTCCTTTCTCTCCTCGCCCCTTCCTTTCACCCACCCCGCCCCATCCTTTCACACACCCTGCCCTGTCCTTTCTCTCCCCCTCCCCGTCCTTTCTCTCCCCATCCCCGTCCGTTCTCTCCTCCTCCCTGTACTTTCTCTCCCCGCCCCGTCCTTTCTCTCTCCACTCCGTCCTTTCTCTCTCCCTCCCCGTCCTTTCTCTCCCCCTCCCCTTCCTTTCTCTCCCCTCCCCTTCCTTTCTCTCCCCCTCCCCATCCATTCTCTCTCCCTCCCCGTCCTTTCTCTCCCCCTCCCCGTCCTTTCTCTCCCCCCCGCCCCGTCCTTTCTCTCCACCTCCCCGTCCTTTCTCTCCCCCTCCCCGTCCTTTCTCTCCCCCTCCCCGTCCTCTCTCCCCCTCCCTGTCCTTTCTTTCCCGCCCCGTCCTTTCTCTCCCCGCCCCGTCCTTTCTCTCCGCCCCATCCTTTCTCTCCCCGCCCGTCCTTTCACCCACCCCGTCCTGTCCTTTCTCTCTCCCCCGCCCTGTCCTTTCTCTCCACCTCCCCGTCCTTTCTCTCCCCCTCCCCATCCTTTCTCTCCCCCTCCCTGTCCTTTCTCTCCACCTCCCTGTCCTGTCTCTCCCCCTCCCCGTCCTTTCTCTCCCCCTCCCCGTCCTTTCTCTCCCCCTCCCCGTCCTTTCTTTCCCCCTCCCGTCCATTCTCTCCCCCTCCCCGTCCTTTCTCTCCCCTGCCCCGTCCTTTCTCTCCTCGCCCCGTCCTTTCAACCACCCCGCCCTGTCCTTTCTCTCCCCCGCCCTGTCCTTTCTCTCCCCCGCCCCGTCCTTTCTCTCCCCCTCCCCGTCCTTTCTCTCCCCCTCCCCATCCTTTCTCTCCCCTGCCCCGTCCTTTCTCTCCTCGCCCCGTCCTTTCAACCACCCTGCCCTGTCCTTTCTCTCCCCGCCCTGTCCTTTCTCTCCACCTCCCCGTCCTTTCTCTCCCCTCCCCGTCCTTTCTCTCCCCCTCCCCGTCCTCTCTCCCCCTCCCTGTCCTTTCTTTCCCGCCCCGTCCTTTCTCTGCCCGCCCCGTCCTTTCTCTCCCCGCCCCATCCTTTCTCTCCTCGCCCCATCCTTTCACCCACCCCGCCCCATCCTTTCACCCACCTCGTCCTGTCCTTTCTCTCCCCCGCCCTGTCCTTTCTCTCCACCTCCCCGTCCTTTCTCTCCCCCTCCCCGTCCTTTCTTGCCCTCTCCCCGTCCATTCTCTCCCCCTCCCCATCCTTTTCCTCCCTGCCCCGTCCTTTCTCTCCCCGCCCCGTCCTTTCTCTCCTCGCCCTTTCCTTTCACCCACCCAGCCCCATCCTTTCACACACCCTGCCCTGTCCTTTCTCTCCACCTTCCCGTCCTTTCTCTCCCCCTCCCCGTCCTTTCTCTCCCCATCCCCGTCCGTTCTCTCCACCTCCCTGTCCTTTCTCTCTCCGCTCCGTCCTTTCTCTCTCCCTCCCCGTCCTTTCTCTCCCCCTCCCCATCCATTCTCTCTCCCTCCCCGTCCATTCTCTCCCTGCCCCATCCTTTCACCCACCCCGCCCCATCCTTTCACACACCCTGCCCTGTCCTTTCTCTCCACCTTCCCGTCCTTTCTCTCCCCCTCCCCGTCCTTTCTCTCCCCATCCCCGTCCTTTCTCTCCCCATCCCCGTCCTTTCTCTCCACCTCCCTGTCCTTTCTCTCCCCACCCCGTCCTTTCTCTCTCCGCTCCGTCCTTTCTCTCTCTCCCCGTCCTTTCTCTCCCCTCCCCTTCCTTCTCTCTCCCCTCCGCATCCATTCTCTCTCCCTCCCCGTCCATTCTCTCCCCGCTCCATCCTTTCACCCACCCCGCCCCATCCTTTCACCCACCCCGCCCCATCCTTTCACCCACCCCGCCCCATCCTTTCACCCACCCCTCCCCATCCTTTCTCTCCCCCTCCCCATCCTTTCTCTCCCCCTCCCCTTCCTTTCTCTCCACCTCCCTGTCTTTCTCTCCCCTCCCCATCCTTTCTCTCCCCCTCCCCGTCCTTTCTCTCCCCACCCTGTCCTTTCTCTCCTCGCCCCTTTTCACCCCCCCCGCCCTGTCCTTTCTCTCCCCGCCCCGTCCTTTCTCTCCACCTCCCCGTCCTTTCTCTCCCCCTCCCCGTCCTTTCTCTCCCCGCCCCATCCTTTCTCTCCCCGCCCGTCCTTTCTCTCCTCGCCCCATCCTTTCTCTCCTCGCCCCATCCTTTCACCCACCTCGTCCTGTCCTTTCTCTCCCCCGCCCTGTCCTTTCTCTCCCCTCCCCGTCCTCTCTCCCCTGCCCCGTCCTTTCTCTCCTCGCCCCGTCTTTCAACCACCCCGCCCTGTCCTTTCTCTCCCCCGCCCTGTCCTTTCTCTCCACCTCCCCGTCCTTTCTCTCCCCTTCCCCGTCCTTTCTCGCCCCTTCCCCGTCCTTTCTCTCCCCCTCCCCGTCCTTTCTCTCCCTGCCCCGTCCTTTCTCTCCCCGCCCCGGCCTTTCTCTCCTCACCCCTTCCTTTCACCCACCCCGCCCCATCCTTTCACACACCCTGCCCTGTCCTTTCTCTCCCCCGCCCTGTCCTTTCTCTCCCCGCCCCGTCCTTTCTCTCCCCGCCCCGTCCTTTCTCTCCCCCTCCCTGTCCTTTCTCTCCACCTCCCTGTCCTGTCTCTCCCCCTCCCCGTCCTTTCTCTCCCCCTCCCTGTCCTTTCTCTCCCCCTCCCCGTCCTTTCTTTCCCCCTCCCGTCCATTCTCTCCCCGCCCCGTCCTTTCTCTCTCCGCTCCGTCCTTTCTCTCTCCCTCCCCGTCCTTTCTCTCTCCCTCCCCGTCCTTTCTCTCCCCCTCCCCTCCTTTCTCTCCCCCTCCCCATCCATTCTCTCTCCCTCCCCGTCCTTTCTCTCCCCCTCCCCGTCCTTTCTCTCCCCGCCCCATCCTTTCACCCACCCCGCCCCATCCTTTCACCCACCCCGTCCCATCCTTTCTCTCCCCCTCCCCATCCTTTCTCTCCCCTCCCCATCCATTCTCTCCCCCTCCCCGTTCTTTCTCTCCCCTCCCCGTTCTTTCTCTCCCCCTCCCCGTCCATTCTCTCCCCTCCCCATCCATTCTCTCCCCCTCCCCGTCCTTTCTCTCCCCGCCCCGCCCCGTCCTTTCTCTCCCCGCCCCGTCCTTTCTCTCCCCGCCCCGTCCTTTCTCTCCCCGCCCCGTCCTTTCTCTCCTCGCCCGTCCTTTCACCCACCCCGTCCTGTCCTTTCTCTCCCCCGCCCTGTCCTTTCTCTCCACCTCCCCGTCCTTTCTCTCCCCCTCCCCGTCCTTTCTTGCCCTCTCCCCGTCCATTCTCTCCCCCTCCCCATCCTTTTCCTCCCTGCCCCGTCCTTTCTCTCCCCGCCCCGTCCTTTCTCTCCTCGCCCTTTCCTTTCACCCACCCAGCCCCATCCTTTCACACACCCTGCCCTGTCCTTTCTCTCCACCTTCCCGTCCTTTCTCTCCCCTCCTCCCTTTCTTCTCTCTCCCCATCCCCGTCCGTTCTCTCCACCTCCCTGTCCTTTCTCTCCCCACCCCGTCCTTTCTCTCTCCGCTCCGTCCTTTCTCTCTCCCTCCCCGTCCTTTCTCTCCCCCTCCCCTTCCTTTCTCTCCCCCTCCCCATCCATTCTCTCTCCCTCCCCGTCCATTCTCTCCCCGCCCCATCCTTTCACCCACCCCGCCCCTCCTTTCACACACCCTGCCCTGTCCTTTCTCTCCACCTTCCCGTCCTTTCTCCCTCCCCGTCCTTTCTCTCCCCATCCCCGTCCGTTCTCTCCACCTCCCTGTCCTTTCTCTCCCCACCCCTTCCTTCCTTTCTCTTCCGCTCCCCGTCCTTTCTCTCTCCCCTCCCCGTCCTTTCTCTCCCCTCCCCTTCCTTTCTCCCTCCCTCCCATCCATTCTCTCTCCCTCCCCGTCCATTCTCTCCACCCCCATCCTTTCACCCACCCGCCATCCTTTCACCCACCTCTCCCCATCCTTTCTCTCCCCCTCCCCATCCTTTCTCTCCCCTCCCCATCTATCTCTCCCCCTCCCGTCTTTTCTCTCCCCGCCCCGTCCTTCTCTCCACACCTCCCCGTCCTTTCTCTCCCCCTCCCTGTCCTTTCTCTCCCCCTCCCCATCCTTTCTCTCCCCCGCCCTGTCCTTTCTCTCCTCGCCCCGTCCTTTCACCCACCCCGTCCTGTCCTTTCTCTCCCCTGCCCTGTCCTTTCTTTCCACCTCCCCGTCCTTTCTCTCCCCCTCCCCATCCTTTCTCTCCCCCTCCCCGTCCTTTCTTTCCCCCTCCCCGTCCATTCTCTCCCCCTCCCCGTCCTTTCTCTCCCCGCCCCGTCCTTTCTCTCCTCGCCCCATCCTTTCACCCACCCTGTCCTGTCCTTTCTCTCCCCCGCCCTGTCCTTTCTCTCACCCTCCCCGTCCTTTCTCTCCCCCTCCCCGTCCTTTCTCTTCCCTTCCCTGTCTTTTCTCTCCCCGCCCCGTCTTTCTCCCCGCCCCGTCCTTTCTCTCCCCGCCCCGTCCTTTCTCTCCTCGCCCCATCCTTTCTCTCCTCGCCCCATCCTTTCACCCACCCCGCCCCATCCTTTGACCCACCTCGTCCTGTCCTTTCTCTCCCCGCCCTGTCCTTTCTCTCCACCTCCCCGTCCTTTCTCTCCCCCTCCCCGTCCTTTCTCGCCCCCTCCCCGTCCATTCTCTCCCCCTTCCCATCCTTTCTCTCCCCGCCCCGTCCTTTCTCTCCTCGCCCCGTCCTTTCACCCACCCCCGTCCTGTCCTTTCTCTACCCCACCACGTCCTTTCTCTCCTCGCCCCATCCTTTCACCAAGCCCCGTCTTTCTCCTTATTTAATTGTTTTGTGTTTTGTTTCTCCCTCACATTCCTCGTTTTCAGGCGCGAGCTCGGGCTCCTCGGAGAGCAGTGTCAACGGATGCAACTTGTCTGACTCAGGCCCCGCGCCCCTAGGACATGTAAATATCTTTTATCCTGTGGAATGCTGGCCGGCCCTGCAGATTGGGGACAAACTGCCTCGAACCGGTGTCCCATGAATGGGCGATGGATGAGGGGGGGCCCTGTGTAAAATATGAATAAAATGATTGCGTGTCTCCTGTCCTTCAGGAAGTGTTTTCTATTCCACCATAACGGCGCCTGTGCCTCATTCACCAAACCTTTCCGCCGAGTCCTGTCTGCCGCGTTCCCGCCGAGTCCTGTCTGCCACGTTCCCGCCGAGTCCTGTCTGCCACGTTCCCGCCGAGTCCTGTCTGCCACGTTCCCGCCGAGTCCTGTCTGCCACGTTCCCGCCGAGTCCTTTCCTCGAGGTCTTCTACAAACTCATCACCTCATGCAAGATGTTCCATCCGTTACAAAGCTCTGAGATGTCGCCTGGGTCCGTCAAACTTTCCCCTGTCCTGCAGCATGTACAGTGTTAACCTGTGAGCTCCAGAAATACCGCCATTATCACAGGCAGCAACTGGGCAACTGGGAGTGGAACGCGGGCATTTGAGGGAATCGGAAAATAGTCAGACCAGCGTTGCCCATTCTGTGCCCATTCTGTGCCACTTTACTGCACTTTATCTCTTTTTACCACTAATAGTTGTGAAGATGAAGAGACGAGCCCGTCTCACAAGGTTCAGGGCCACCGGGTGAGAGGGAAAAGCATCCTCACCCATTGGTCCATGTAAAGTCAGTGCTATTGCCACAATCTGGGCCATCCCCAATGCACCATGTCTGATTGGCCCTAGAACCAGCCCCTCCTGCTGATGGCAGCGATGTGAAGGTCCCCGGCGGCCGCCTCTGCTTTCTATAAGCGGCTGAAAAGACTCAATGTAACATAAAATCACAAGTAATCCACAAGCCGGTGAGCCGGTTATTTTACTCCGTGTCCGCAGTGCTGCTTGAGGCTCGGTACACGTCCGTGTTGCCGCACATTTTAACTTCTGTGGTAGCATACAATTATGATCAATACGCACGGACGCACAGTCAGCTGAGAATGCGCTCGTCTGACCCTAACCTGAAAGAATCGGATTCCTCCTCCAATTAACCGGCCCCAAAATTCCCCAAAGCCGCGTCCAGGCCTTCATCTCTCCCGAGCTTTATTACCCGTCCATTCCCATTTATTCCCCCCACGCTTTCCCACTTGGTGACCGACGTGCTCAGCGTTTCACGGGTTCCCGGTGACCAGCGTGCTCAGCATTTCACAAGTTGCCAGTGACCGGCATGCTCATCGGTTCACGGGTTCCCGGTGACCGGCGTGCTCAGCGTTTCACGCATTCCCAGTCCTGGTTCTGCTCTTGCAGGACTTTCTCTATCCTTTTTGTACGTGTTGTTGTTTTGTCAGAAATTTATGTTTTTTGGGCTTTGCGGTTTTGTGGTTTTGTGGAGGAGCCGTCATCCCTTTTTTCGGAAAGATTTCTGCATTTCTAGTTTTTTTTATATTATGGTTTTGCTGCTTTGTGGTTTTATGTATTTTTTTGTTTTGTGGCCTTGTTTTTTTTTGTTTTGTGGTTTTGTTTTTTTGTGGCTTTGTGGTTTGTTTTTTGTTTTGTGGCTTTATGGGGTTTTTTTGTTTTGCGGCTTTGTTTTTTTTTTGGTTTTGTGGAGGAGCCGTCACCCCTTCTTTCAGAAAGATTTCTGCGTTTCTAGGTTTTGTGGCTTTTTTTTTTTATGGTTTTGTGGTTTTGTTTTGTGGCTTTGTTTTTTTTTTGTTTTGTGGAGGAGCCGTCACCCCTTCTTTCAGAAAGATTTCTGCGTTTCTAGGTTTTGTGGCTTTGTTTTTTTTGGTTTTATGGTTTTCTGTTTTTTTTGTTTTGTGGCTTTGTGGTTTTGGTTTTGTGGCTTTATGGGTTTTTTTGTTTTGTGGCTTTATGGGTTTTATGGTACTTTTTTGTTTTGTGATTTTGTTTTGTTTTTTGTTTTATGACTTTATGTTTTTTTTGTTTTTTTTATATATTTCAAATTTTTATTTTGCAATCGAAAAAAAGTCACAAACTGACCGGCAAATTGGCCTCGCAGGGCCATATAGACATCGAAAATACAACAAACATGGGGGGGGGGTCACATAGGTAGTCTTCAATATCTCAAATAGCGGAGGGGAAAGGGGGGGTAAACAAATAAGTAAAGAAAAATACTCAAACCAAAAGCAACAAAAATGTCCGCATATTAATAGGTAAAATCAAAAGTACGCATCAGACCTAAAAAAGGGGAAGGGGGGGATGTCAGGATATAATCTCTGCACGTGAATACAACACGTTATATATATTGGACTTTTCAGCCAAGCCTCCAATATGTCTATATTGGACTTACTGGACCTACCTCGGCAGTTGCCTCCAATATATCAGGGATTATTATTTCATAAGAAACTTATCCGAGACACAAATATCAATCGTTTATATCTCTTAGAAATTATCCTGAATTCTTTTAATTGTCTGTGTTTTGCTTTAAAAAATACAATAATCAATAATCGGATAAAAATATATATATATTTATTACGTATACAAAAAAGTTTCAAATCTCATATCATAAACAAAAATTTATAAACCACAATCCATCAGCATATAAAAACTAGCTTCACAATCTATGTATCTCAGGTTAGTAACTGCATATATGATTAATATCATTTACCTTATCAGTTAGTAACTAATACACAAATGGTTAATAAACATTTCTGCATAATACAACATGCATTTCCCAGCAAACAATGTTTAGGCTAGGGTCAGACTGAGGCAGTGCGAACGCGCGTTCTGGCGCACTTAATCACGGCCGCACTAGCAGCAGATGCCGGGCAATGACAGCCAATATACGAAGTACGGTCGCACAAAAGTCCGGCCGCGCAACGCAAGTGGAAAATGAACGCATTTTTTCGAGAACGTTAAACCGCTGGTACTGACGTACAGAGTGCGCTGCGGCCGCATAGCAGCGTGTGTGCGTGATTAGGAGATGTCAGACGCTGCTAGTGTGCGGCCAACATAACGTTCAAACAGCCGGATTTCCCTAGACTTCTTTTCACCCCATCGTCATGAAATACGTCCAGAATTGCGCATCGTCTGACCACTTAAGCGTATTCCGTGAAAAAATGCGTGCGCACGCATCGACGTACATTTTGACGGTGGCCGCAGAAAATGCGCTCATCTGTCCCTAGCCTTAACCAGCCAGCTCTTATAGATATATATATATCTCTATGCTACATGGATCAACAAAAGATGAGCTAATTTAATGATAAGTAATAAATTTATTTAGTGAATCCTCCCCTAATCTCGAGAATTAAACTTCTAATCTTTTGCTTTTTATTTTGTAGTTATATAATTCCTTGCTTATTAATTTTAATCACAGTAATTTCCAAATTCAATATATATATTGGTATCAATCTTACAACATTTCTTTTTAGGAATAAATCCTTATATCCACTTCTTCATATTTCTATCTGCAGAATAGAAATACTTAGAATTTTTGGAGTTAGCCAGTATCTGAGAAGTCTCAGTCTACGTTGCAAGAATATCTACAAATATATATATAATTACATTAATTCCTTAATTTCATACATTACCTGTCCAATCTGGATTTTAATAAGTCTTGGAATTTTCTATGTGATGCTTTGTTTTGGAATACATGAAGATTATCGATATCAGATAATCAATGCATGTGAGTTAGAGATTTGGTGAGAGTCAGAGATTTGGTGAGAATCTTGATTGCCTCATGTCTTGGGATCTGCCTGCATCGTGGTGTGGGTCTGAGTGTTGGAATCTTGGACTGATTTGCAACCAAAATTGCCGCTTATTATAGTCAATTTGACGTCACTAGCAATATTATTGGTACATCAAATCTAATATTTACTATCCTCTAGAGCAGTGGTCCCCAACCCTGTCCCTCAGGGCCCACTAACAGGCCAGATTTTAAGGATTACCTTGGAGAAATGCAGACTGAATCCTTCAATTACTGAACAGCAAATCATATCACCTGTGCTGTGCTTCAGATATCTGGCAAACCTGGCCTGTTAGTGGGCCCTGAGGACCAGGGTTGGGGATCACTGCTCTAGAGGGCAGTATTGCACTTCTTAATTAATTCCACTATTTCTTTTTAATATTCTTATCTCGGGTCAAAGTTCAATCTGACTTAACAAAGACTCTCTCTCTCCATATATAGACACTGTGTCTCTATCTGTCATACCTAATTTATATCCCTACTCCTTTTTGAAATTACTTACTGAGTCCTATCAGCTGAATTCTTTTCTGGTTAACTCAACAGAATCTATTCTTTAGTAATTTTTATTATTTACCAATTATATACTTTCTACAATATTTATTGGAGTATATATTTCCTACTGTAAATATAATAAAATATACCTTGATTATAAACATATATTTTGTGACTATAAATCTATATTACAGAATATTAACTCTTATATTCCTATACCCAAAAGACAAAATATCTTTTGTTTTAAAAACTTAAGACAGACCAATAAATTTAATTATGACACTTCTTAGCACTTAACTCTAGCATTATCACACAAAAACATTATAGGTTCCTTCATGTCTGGCACTTCTAAAAAAAATATAAAAGACTTCACCCAGGAATGAACTCTGTAAAAAAAAATCTCGTTCATTTCTAAACCTAGAGAAAATTAAAAGAAAAGACTGTCTTTAAAAACAAAATGGCTACAGGCATCCATTTTAATTTTTCCTTTCTGTAATTTACCCGACAGGGGAGAGTCTCAGAAAAAACACTGCTTAACTGTCCGCAGCCACGGACATCCATAGCACAGCAAGGGAAAAAAAAACAAAACAAAAAATCTCCACCAGGTAGCGACGGGGGCCAAACACAAAAACACGAAGAGGAAAAAAGCCGGCAGAAACGGTACTGTCTCTGTGGGTCGTTCATCCAGTGTCTCGGAACGGTAAAAGCCAGCATTCAGGCAGTACACTGCAGGTTATGCCAGAGTGTCCGGCTGTGGCAAATCTTTTGTCAAAAGGATGAACTCCACACAACGCCAAGGCCTGTGTCATCCCAACTTCACAAGCACGGAGCAGAGCCGGCCACTGTGCCGAGGGACGCAGCCGTGCCATCTTAGGAATCGAGGGAGAGCGGTCCTCCACCACAGGCCCCTTACAGGGATCAGCAGTCTTCAACCCCGCAAGGTCCGCCACCTCTCGGAATTCCCGAGTCACCAACGTCACGGGGGGTCAGGGTCACCCCCGGCAGCTGAGATCGAGGGACCAGCTCCCCAGGTGGTTCACTTCCCCCGGCACTGCTCCCCAACGCAGCCGCGGGGGGCGAGCAGGCCGCCATGCTTCCCGAGCTTGAGTCGACCTCCGGCCTCTCCATCCCCGGTAACACCATCTCCCGGGTACCTCGCAATACTGCCATCATCTGGCGCCAGAAGCCCCTGGTGAGCGGGGCATCGGCATCCTCTCCTTCCATAATTTTCAGGCACGCGTCAAGGCCATAAGCCAAAGCACCCTCACCTCCCAGGAGGGGGGGGCCCGGCTCCCCGCCAGTCCGACCTCCCCATCCGCCGAACATTCATCTGGATCAGCCAGGAGACGTGGACCCACAGTCTCCACAGCCCTCTGCAAAGTTGTAGTCCGGGGTGGGGTCGTATGGCCAGCAAGGCCGGAATCTGTCTGGAGGCTGGTTATAGGCAAGATGGCCGCCGTCGCCACGAGGCAGAAACCCTCAAGAAAGTCTCTGGTCCGGAGGGGGAACCAAGTGGGCTCCGGAATGCACAACACCGACGGCCAGCCACTCACGGATCAAACAGGAGATAATCACTGCAGAAATAGACAGCTATCCTTTATGTTTTTTTTGGTTTTGAGACTTTGTGGTTTTGTGGAGGAGCCGTCACCCCTTCTTTCAGAAAGATTTCTGCGTTTCTAGGTTTTGTGGTTTTGTTTTTTTTTTGTTTTGTGGCTTTGTGGTTTTTTTTGTTTTGTGGTTTGTTTTTTGTTTTGTGGGTTTGTTTGTTTTTTTGTGGTTTTGTGGAGGAGCCGTCACCCCTTCTTTCAGAACGATTTCTGCATTTCTAGGTTTTGTGGCTTTGTTTCTTTTTGTATTATGGTTTTGTGGCTTTGTGGCTTTTGTTGTTTTTTTGGTTTTGTGGCTGTGATGGAACCGTTCTCTTCCGTCTGTCCTGGCTCTCCAGACACCCCTTCGTTGCGGTCAGCCCGGCTACTGGGAGCGCTGTCCTCAGCGCCTCGAGCAGCTTGACCCGCCTGCTTCTGATTCTCTGCCCTGGAGCCGTTAGGAATTTCCAGAGGGCCTCTCTGTGCCTTCTGGGGGTGATAGTGGGTACCCGGAATGAGACACCAGACGAGCTGTATGTTTCCACAGGATTCTCTGACTTAATGAACAAAACGCCACCATTTATGCTGAAATGAATCCAACAGTCATAATTTGCATAAATGACGCACCTCGTCCTACCAATATGCTAATTACATTATGTCAGTTATTTACAATATACATTCTTTATATTCTTTAGCCTTTAGCTCACACAACATTTACATAATCTATTGTTCTAACACATCAGATTAAAGACAAACACTATCACAGATTTATTGAATTAAACATGCAGCTAGATAAGGGGAAAAGCCCTGTTGCATAAATTACACAGCAGTAAAGCTTGTTTACTGGCTATACAAAAACACATTTACCTACAGGAATATAAGTATATTTAAAACTAAAGTTACGCCATTTTACACTAAACTAATTTAAACTAAAACCAAACACTGTAAAATATATTTAAAATCACATGATACAATTGAACATAAAGTCTCTAGGGGTTTGAAGCATGGAGCGTTACATCAGCTCCATGACATATGTCCCCCCTTCCAGAACGGCAGGGCAAGCTTAGATCCCAAACGGATCGCTTGCCACTGACGAGACTTCTCACCTTGTCCCTTTTTCTGCGCCATCCTCAAAGTTCCAGGGTGCTGGCGCACACGCACCACCAGTGGGGTCCGACGGTCACCACAGGGTATGCCTGGATGTGGGTCCATAGTCTGTCGGCAGGAGGCAAGCACCCGGGTTTCTCCACTTGTCCTTGTGGGCTGGCCTGCTGTCCGAGGGGTGCCCTATACTCTGGGGCCCAGCGTGTCGCTGGTGTAATCCATTGCTGGTGTCCCCTCCTGGGGATGTGTCTCGCTGTTGGGGAGAGGTACCGCCTGTACCTTCTCCCAGGGTATCAATAACCCGGGGGGAACGTGTGCCAACTGCACGTGCCCCTGGTGCTCTGGCCAGCTGTTGAGGGGAATAGGTGGGGCAAGAGGCCTCTGGCCTAACGGGTTGGGAGGATGGGCAGAGGTTGGAAATGCTCTGCCCCGTAGCCAGCGCTTCTGCTGGGGGGGTGGATGCTGGGGAAGTGCCTCCTTGTGGGAGAATGGCGTCCTCCCTTCTCAGGGGAGCCATTGGTCGGGAGGGTAGCACCCTCTGGAAAAACTTGCCTGGATCCTCTGGGCACAAGTTGGGTGGTGGGCAGAGGCCAGTGGCACTCTGCCCCGTTGCCAGCTCTTCTGCTGGGGGGACGGGTGTAGTATATGGGAAACAGTTGTCCTCCAGTCAGGGTAGGGTCGTCGGCTGCAGGGCCGGCAGCCCCTGGGAATCCTCACCTAAATCTTTTGTGCGGACTATAAAAGTTGGGCAGAGGCCAGCAGGGCTCTGCCCTGTTGCCAGCGCTTCTGCTGGAGGGGTTGATGCTGGGGACGTGTCTCCGGACGTGAGAATGGTGTCCTCCATTCTTGGTGGGGTCATTAGTTGCTGGGCCGGCAGCCCATGGAGATCCTTGCTCGGGTCGTCTTGGTGCAACTTGGGGAGTGGGCAGAGGCCAACGGTGCTCTGTCCTGTCGCCAGCGCTTCAGCTGGGAGGATAGACACTGACGAAGTGTCTTCTGGCGGGAGGATGGCGTCCTCCATCTCAGGTGGGGTCATGGGCTGCGGGAAAACCAGCCCGGAGGGATCCTCTCCTGGATCTGTTGTGACCATTAGGAAAGGTGGGCAGAGGGCATTGGCGCTCTGCCACGTCGCCAGCACTTCAGCTGGGGGGGTAGACACTGACACAGTGTCGTCTTGCGGGAGAATAGTGTCCTCCATCTCCAGGTCTGGGCAGAGGCCAGCGGCACTCTGCCCGGTTGCCAGCGCTTCCTCCTCTGCTGTGGTCATGAGGGGGAACCAAGGGAGCACCTCGAGCTCCAATTCTTCAGTGCCACTTTGACTGCCCGCTTCTTCTGCTGGATAGTCCCAGGTAATGGGGCTCAGACCTAGCTGTGGAACGTCGTCGAACAGCCTTTTGTAGGCCTTTTCGAGCTCCCATTCCTGCTCAACCAGGAACTCCAGTTCCTCTGTATCACGGTCATCGTCAAGGTCTTCCAGTTCCTCATACCGGAGGTCCAGAAGTTGTTCCCGCCGCCACTCCACGTCGTCCCCAAAACTGGGGTCTTTGCCCATCCTTGTATACAGCAGCCCTGTGCTGCCATAGTCAAAGCCTTCTGTTGGGCCGCTGTCTGCTGCACTGGGCATTAGTTGGGTCGTAAACCACTGGAAGGCTCTGTAGCTGGTGTCCAGTATAATTTCCCTCTGGACCAGTTCGCCTAGCTCTGTCAGCCATTCCTCTCGGGGCTGTTCTCCCAAAAAGGGCACCCGTAAGTACCACTGGTGATCGTACCTCTCCGTATAAGTGGAAAGGGCTTCTTCAGTGCAGTCCTCCTCCTGTTGGATGGCCTCGTTCCACATCTTCTGGCGGACAAAATCTTTCCACCAGTGCTCGTCCTGCTAGGCACCAGGTTCATCCGCCTGGGCCTGGGCCATCGCCCTCCTTACTCTTTGCTGGAACCGGTCTCTTATGGACGGGCTTTCTATCCAACTGGCCAGTATCTCCGCCATCTGCAGTTCATGCTGGCGCTCCTTTTCTCGCTCCTCTTGTTGTTGGATGTCCCTAATGGCCTGTTGTATGGCAGCTTCTGACGGGGCGGCATCGTACATAGCTATCCTCTCTCGGACTTTCTTTTGGAAGGGGTCTTCTGTGGCCGGGGTCCCTGTGCCCCCATTCCGTTGATCCATTGCGACCAGTTCTCATACAAGGGTGTCTTTAGTTTTTGAGCCAGCGGCCCCTCCTCGATTCTCCAATATGTCTTTCAGCGTGTCCCTCTTGTAGTTGGCATAGCTGGCCATTCTGCGTTTTTTCTGGGGTTAGAGCTTATCCCACCACTTGCCACCAGTGTGTCAGGAATGTCTTCAGGAAGGGTGGAGACCTCAGGATGCAGGAACCGATTGGTAGATGTAGGAAGATAGTCAGGAACGGCAATATAGTCTGAGGGCAGGCAGCTTCGGTGCATAAACGAAGCGACAGGCAAAAAAATTCGGTACACGTGGATTCTATCAGAAGGTATTGGAGTAAGGTATGTGTTAGCAAGGGGTAGGGAACTCTGTACCAGAGCGTTTGTGCTTAGTGAGAGCTGGGTTTAAATAGTGTTGGGATATGGCTCCACCCCTACTCCCATTGAGCTGACCGATGATGTCATCACTGAGTGCCAGGAAGAGACAGGAAGTAAAAGGGGGTGTGGTGCGGCGTGCTCGCCCTTAGAGATGCAGGAAGCATGGTAGACAGAGTGAGTATGCTGGTGTTCGGCTCCGTGTGTCAGGCTGTAGATGCCCTGTGCTTCCCGCAGGTCCCGAGGGGAGAAGCCCCCTTCGCTGAAGGGAGTGCAGCATTGTATGGTGCCGCGACCCACGTGTCCATGGCGCTGCTGTACACCGTCGTGGCGTGGAGGTGAGTGGCCCCTAGGTCGGATACCTGACAGTACCCCCCCCGGAAGGCGCGCCCTCCAGGAGTGACCCGGACCGGGTAGATGAGGGTAACGAAGGTGAAATGCCTTAAGTAATCTGGGGGCATGGATGCCAGACGCAGGTTCCTATGTCCTCTCCTCGGGACTGTAGCCTTTCCAATGGACCAGATACTCCAGGCGGCCCCGATGTCAACGGGAGGCTATAATGCGGTGGACCTCATATTCCAGGTCTCCATTGACCGCGATAGGAGGAGGAGGAGGATGACGAAGTCTGGAAAAAGGATCCAGGGGACATGGTTTTAGAAGCGATACGTGGAATACAGGGTGACATCGGTAAGTAGGGGGTAAAGTAAGTCGAATAGCGGCAGGACCCACCAATGCGGCGACAGGGAATGGTCCCACATATCGCGGATCCCATTTCTTAGATGTAATCTGGAGGTTGAGATATTTAGTTGACAGCCAAACCTTTTGCCCCACTGAGTATACGGGCGCGGGTAATCGATGTCCATCTGCATGGTGTTTGTTCGCGGTTTGAGTGTGTTGGAGTACTTGTCTAGCTTGTAGTAAATGATTACGTAACTCTTTGAGACGAATCTCCGTCACCTGACAAGGGATCATGGAGGGAAGGTCAGGAAGATCCGATGGATGATAACCGTAGTTTAGGAAGAACGGGGTCTCTTGCATGGCATCATGCGTCTGGGAATTGTAGGCATATTCGGCTTGGCTCAGGATATCTATCCAGTCATCCTGTAGGTGGGAAAGGTAACATCGGAAATATTTCTCTAAGGTCTGATTTGTGCGTTCTGTTTGACCGTTTGTCTGTGGGTGGTAGGCTGTGGAAAGGTCGACCTTTATCTTGAGAGCGCTGCAGAAGGCCTTCCAGAAACGTGAAATGAATTGGGATCCTCGATCCGATAAGATGTTTTGGGGTATGCCATGGAGGCGGAACACCTCCTTTACGAACAGATCGGCTGTTTGAGCAGCTGACGGGAGGCCCTTGTTAGGGATGAAATGTGCCATCTTGGTGAGGTGATCTACTACGACCATGATGGTATCATATCCTCTTGATGGGGGTAGCCCGACCACAAAAATTGACCGACACTTGGGACCAGGGGCTCTCTGGAGTTGGGAGTGGGTGGAGCAACCCTGCTGGTTTGCTGGTGTTGTTTTTGTTTCGTAGACATACAGGAAGACGCATATGTTTTGACGTCTGTGGACCAAGAGGGCCACCAATAGTTACGTGACAGGAGTTTGTTGGTTTTTCGAATACCAGGGTGTCCTGCCAGTGGGGAGTCGTGAACCTGCTTCATTACCTCCAGGCGTAGATTTTCTGGAACAAACAGGTGATTATGATGCCTGTGATAGCCATCTGGGGATCTGGGTAATGAGGAAGGAGTAAGAAGACGTATGCGATCTAAGAGCATAGAGGTTACAGCTAGAAAATCTTTGTCTTGTAGAATGGTATCAGAGGAGTCTTCAAGAGATTGTAGGGGTTCGTGTAGTCGAGAAAGGGCGTCTGCTTTCGTATTCTTTTTTCCGGGTCTGTAGGTTACATGAAAATTAAATCGACTAAAAATCACACGATACAATTGAACATAAAGTCTCTTGGGGTTTGAAGCATGGAGCGTTACATCAGCTCCATGAGAGTGGCTTTGGGTTTTTTTTGTTTTGTGGTTTTGTGTTTTTTTGGTTTTGTGGTTTTGTTTTGTTTTGAGGCTTTATGGATTTTTTGGTTTTGTTTTTGTTTTATGGCTTTATGTGTTTTATGGTTCTTTGTGGTTAAGTTTTTTTTTGTTTATGACTTTGTTTTTTTTTGTTTTGTGGAGGAGCCGTCACCCCTTCTTTCAGAAAGATTTCTGCATTTCTAGGTTTTGTGGCTTTGTTTTTTTTTGTTTTGTGGTTTTGTGTTTTTTTGGTTTTGTGGTTTTGTTTTTTGTTTTGAGGCTTTATGGATTTTTTGGTTTTGTTTTGTTTTATGACTTTGTTTTTTTTGTTTTTGTGCTTTTTTTTTGTTTTGTGGAGGAGCCGTCACCCCTTCTTTCAGAAAGATTTCTGCGTTTCTAGGTTTTGTGGCTTTGTGGTTTTTTGTTTTTGTTTTGTGGCTTTATGGGTTTTTTTGTTTTATGACTTTATGGTTTTTTTGGTTTTGTGTTTTTTTTTTTTTGGGTTTTGTGGAGGAGCCGTCACCCCTTCTTTCAGAAAGATTTCTGCGTTTCTAGGTTTTTCTGTTAGCGGATGCAGATGTCAGCTTGTTCTGTTGCTTAACGTGTACGCGGCTTTCATCGGCTGCCAAAAACACGCAGCGCTGCCTCCAAATACCCGGGAAAAGGGCTCGGTCTGTGCAGGTTTTGTTTGTTTTGTGAATCATGTCGTGTTTTTCTTTCACAGGGCTCGTCGGGGAGTTCATGGAGTCATTTTCTTTCCATGTTGTTGCCGCCGCGTCGCTGTTTACGGATTTGTTGTAACGTGTCGGAGACTTTCCATTTAAATCACGGTATTGAGGAGGTGGCGCTGGGGTCGCGGGGGGAAACCTGGGAACGCAGTTCATTCAGTATTTAGCAGAGGGAATCCCATTACTCCACTAATATTAACAATGTTTGATTTTCTTACATTTGCGCCCCCCCCCCTTCCGCCATATTCCTGGTGATTATTTTCCCTTTTCGGACGTTTTTTTCCTCCTGATTTTTCGTTGTTTTGCCGTGAGATGCTTTCCTGTGGTTTTCCCTTAATAAATCGCATTCAGCGCATAGTGAAAGCCGGGGGGGGGGGGTTAATGGCGTTCAGTCTTTTTACAGGAAAGTAGGTCTTTCTATAAAGAATGATCTATGGGAGGCGCAGAGGTGTCACCAGGACCTGTCACCACCGTGTGACCTGCTGGGCTAACAATTAATTACCTGCTAATTAAGGGCCATCGCTCGCGCTTATTGTTATGTAAAGAAAATTCGTTTTTCCTCGGAAGCAAAAGAGAAGAATGTGACGACGGGGGATTATTTTTCTGTGGGTTAAGAGACGCAGCGAGACGCGTGAATGGCTGAACCTGATGAATTAAAGCCTTTTTTTCCCAGCAGCCTCTGTGAATTACAAGGTTATGGTGTTAAATCACACGACATTAGTCTCTTTGAAAGAAAGACAGCTTTGCTTTGAATCGTTTAAAGCGTAGACGAGCAGAATGTGGCTGCTGGTGTAATTACAATCCTCATTACATGCCACGTTCCCCCCGCCAGGCTTCTCCATCATAAAAGATACGGCCCTCGCGCCTCTGAAGCCGCCGCTTTCCATGGTGTCAGTTTTGTATTTTTATGCACACGGCGTCTCCGCGCACCCAGCCGATTGGACAGGATGTCAGATTCAAGGCACTCCGTGATACAGTGTTGAATGTTTTAACCCTTTCGTCTGGATGTTTCCAACTCTGCGTTATCTGCTCCGGCCGTTCTCCTGGAAACTCTCCCGCGTGCGCACAGGCTGAAGCGCTCATGTAAATAGTGACGCCTGAGCTTCTTATTTTAGGATAAACATTGTTTGACAGGTCAGAAACAAATCGAGGCGTTCGTTTAGCGCAGCCGCATGATTTACTGATTCCTTACAACATTTCAGTTTGTCTTGGCAGGAGCCGCTGCGCAACATGTGGCTTTATCTACTCAGCACTGGGCTACGGACAAGACAGAGCACATCGCTGTCACTTCATCATGAGTCCATTGTGCAAGAACTGCAACCGTGGCGTGATTGGGACGGGTAACGAGTAAAGTCGTGGTGTGCTTGGGACGGGTAATGAGTAAAGTCGTGGCGTGCTTGGGACGGGCAACGAGTGAAGTCGTGGTGTGCTTGGGACGGGAAACGAGTGAAGTCGTGGCGTACTTGGGACGGGTAACGAGTAAAGTCGTGGTGTGCTTGGGACGGGTAACGAGTAAAGTCGTGGTGTGCTTGGGACGGGTAACGTGTGAAGTCGCGGCGTGCTTGGGACAGATAACGAGTGAAGTCATGGCGTACTAGGGATGTGGGTTTCGGAATTTCGGAATATTCACGAAATTTCCCGATTCGTGTCTTCGGATTCGGTCGAATTTCCGAATCGGAGCGGACCCGAAAACCGATAGATCCGAAAAGTTTTCCGAGCCGAAACGAAAAAATTTCGGATTTTTCGAATGGACTTGAAATGTGTCAAATCGAAATTTATTTTCACTCTATTCATGATTTCGGTTCCATTTCGGTAATTCTGAACATCGTATATTTAACTATTATCGGTTATATCGCTGATTCTGTAAATTTTGTATTTGTAAATTCGTATCACTTGTTTTTGTTTCCAATGATCCGATAATTCTGTCAATACGATAATTCTGTCGTAATCGGGTCGGATCCGATTCGTCCGCTGGTCGCGCATGCGCGCGCGCGGATGTCGTAACTTTATTGAGCCATTTTTGTAGAGAGTTTTGACAATTTTTTGACAGGCCAAAAAATATAGAAATTATTTATAATTTATCATGGCTGAAGGAAGAGACAGAGAGTCCCATTCGGACACCTCCTCATCTGCTTCCACCCCAGAGACACCCAGGAAGAAGCGGGCCAGCAACATGGCATTTGAGGAGATGTTGGAGCTGGCTGCATCTTTGATAAAAAAGATTACGACTGCCGTAAGGGCCCTTACGGCAGAAAGAATAACGCGCGCAAGGACCGTATCCTAGATAAGCTACGCACCACCATCATGGAATTATTTGGGAAAGACCGGACGAAGGACCAGCTCCGAAAACGCTGGTCCGATCTGAAGGCACGCGAGCAGGAGCAGCTGAGGCACATCCGTCGCGTCATAGCCAAACGTAAGTGTCATGTTATATTGTAAAGCGCTGCGCAAACTGTTGGCGCTTTATAAATCCTGTATAATAATAATAATAATGTGCTTGCATGTGCTAATGTGCACAGAAATACCTTGATTTATCTAGTCCTTTTTTTTTCATGCAATGTGATTGTGTATAGCTTTGCGTTTTCACGACTCGTCATACATGCATTTTTGCCATAGCTCTTCTTTTTTGTGATTTTACGTATTCGTGAAAATTTTGATATTTGATGTATGTAGATGAAGTTACAATGCTGGATTTCTTTTGGCACTGTGTGTATAGTCTGTAGTGTGTTGGGGGGGAGGTTGTTGTGATTGAGTGATGCATACGAGATGACCCGCAGCTTGCCCAATATTGTCTCCCACCTGCGCATCAATAAAAATCTCTGCGTCTCTGCTAAGTGGTAGGATGGGACATGTAGTTCTTCTGAAAGTGCATCCAAACAGAGCCGCGTTCAATACATCCTCAGCAGCTGCTGAATTGTTGCAGCTCAGCAATTCAGTTTGCTGCAGCAGTGTCATTGAACGCTTTGGATGCGAATTTCAAAACAAAATGGCGGATTTCTGTTGTTTCTGCTATATCCGCAGTTTTATTAGCAGAAACTGAAACTGAAAGTGAAACTGAGGCTGAGGCATCTATAAAATAACTAAAAGCAGTCGCACAATGCGTTTTGTACGAACACAACACAAATAATAGTTTTTATTGAATAAACGTAATGTTTACTTCTGAAAAAAATATATAATTGAACGGTAATATATGTCTGTGCAGAGGAAATAAATAAATATTTTGTGACTTTAGACCTATGAGATGGGAGTAGTGGTGTGTCAAGCTGGTAGTGCTAGTGGGGTAGTGGAGGGGTGTCGCAATACTTTTGGCAATATATTGTATAGATATACCATTTTTTCCAGTCTGCATTATTTACGTGTTATTTTTTGGATTTGGCAGAAGACAGGAAGAAGGCAGCATCTGCCCCGGCGGGCACCAGTGCCCCAGTGGAGGAGGAGGGGGAGCCACGGGCGACCACCAGCGCTGGTATATACTGTTTTATTTTGCATCGACTTTTGTTCAAAAATAAATCAGTTTTGTTGTTTACTGTATTTTTTCTTTCTTTAATTTCTTAGATATAGCACCGGATATGCTGACGGTGGTGGTGGAGGAGGAGTCGGAGCCTCAGGAGGCCGCCAGCACTGGTATATACTACTGTTATATTTTTTCAAGACTTTCAGTCAAAAATAGAAACCTGCTTTACTTACTGTATTTTCCTTCTTTCATTTATTGGATATAGAAGGAGAAGCCAGACCGGACACTGACAGGTCCAGCATCAGGATGGCGATCGGCGAGCTACGCCTGGCTGGCGCCAACTTCGATGCCATCCAGGAGTTGCTGCAGGAGTTCAGGCAGCATATTAATAACGCCATTGACATCCTGGAGCGGCAGTAGAGACCAGCCTCCTCCTCCCCTATGTTTGTGCCCCGTTGGGCAGTTTGCCATCCTTGGCATGTTCCCTTCCCTTCCCCATGTTGTAAATAAATTTTCTATTTTTTCTATATTTTCCTGTTTGTGTGCGTTGCTTTTCCTTACTTAATAAGTTAATATGTATTGCTTGGTTTCCACACTGTTAAAATTATATGTACATAAATTTATTGACATTTCTATGGACCCTTTGTCATAAGTTTGTCAACATATTTGTGGCCATGAATGTGACTGTGCACATTCTACACTTCCTGCCTGACCAAAAAATGTCACACACTAACACAATCCTTGTTGTACTGCCTTGAGATTTGATTACCGACGTGGCATGGTTTTGTTAAGCTTAGGCGATGTCACAACAACACGGATTTTTGTCCACAGTCACATTCATTGTATAACCAAGAATTTATCAGAAAATATTGATGGCAGCACTGCGTGAAGTCTTCTCCGACACAACCCAAAGATCCTCAGTGCGGCTCAGGTCTAGTTTATTTGTCCCTGTTTGCAGCTTCACGCAACACCTCCTCCCAGCTATGAGCTCTCTCTCTCCCACCGCTGCCCGCTAAGACGCTGCCCGCCAACATGGTCATGTCTTTGCAGGAAGACAACAGCGTGGGGGAACGGCAGCTGCCGACAGTCCCAAGACCTCGTCACAATGAAGTCAGTTCTGGAGTTAACCCCTAACTGCGACCAATGGTGGAGATAGGGGGTTCATTGGAACCCCCTATCTCCCGATCCGCGGCAGCTATCGGTTGGTTAATGTTTGGTATCTTTGGATCGACCAGAGCATGGCCTTTCCAACAATACCAAACATGACAATGTTAAAAATTATAAAAAATTAAAATATAAAAAAAAATAAACAGGTTTTTTGTTTTGTTTTGTTAATGCAGCAATATTGTTGCCATTTCAATTATAATGTGAACAATGATGCTGCACTAAGGATTTTTGTATGGGGTGCGTTTGTTAAAAATAGTGTAATTTTCACCCAAAAAAATATAACAAGTCCCCATTTAATTTTTTTTTAACAAACGCAACTCATAAAATATAACCGCAAACACTCGCATGTTAAAATGTGAAAAAAACACTTTACACCTTGTAAAACAAACATTGACAATTCTAATTTTATTGCATTTTTTGTTATAATATACAGACAGGACATGACGCATACATATGATAATGATATATTATGAATCATCTGCCGAGTCTGCCGGAAAGAACGATATATAACATGTCTGGGTCATATTATAATATAAGGCTTCAAAACGCATTTAAACAAGAGGAGCGAAACTGTTAAAAATTAGCTCAGCAGCAGACCGCAGTGCCGCACACAGGCGTGAAGGGAAGCCGTGAAATGCCTCAGCAGCGAAAGGGTTAATTTTTTTTTTTGTCTGTTTTAAATCATTTTATTTGTTGGTTTTTTTTTCGTTTAAGATCATTTTGATCAACCATTTTTCCGTTTTAAAATAAAAACCAGAACAAAAGGTTTTAAAAGTCAGACCATTCGGGTCAGTTTAGCGTTTTTTAAATCGTTTTGTTCATTTTTTTTTGTTCCTTGGCTTTCATACCATTTTAATATGATTAAATAAAGTTGTGAAATGTATATTCATAAGAAAAAAAGGATCTTTATTTAATAAAAAAAAACACGATAGAATCGCCAGAATTATCGTATCGACAGAATGAATTATCGGATCCGAAAAACAAACCAAAAATTTATTATAAAAAAATATATAAAGTATAAAAAAAGTAAACCATAGTAGTTTACGTCAAAACAAATAGAGTTATACACTTTGAAACGAGGAGAACAGACGTTCCGAAAAAAACGAAAATTTCCGAAATCACGAAAAGTCGATACAAAAAACGAGCAGAGTGACCCGAAAACACGAAAAATTATCGATATTCCGAAAAAAAAGTATACGAAAAATGAGCCGAACCGAACCGAATCGAAATTTTAAACATCCGAACGAATCGAACCGAACCGAACCGAAAAAAAAAAAAGGTGCACAAGTCTATGGCGTACCTGGGACGGATAACAAGTTAAGTCGTGGCGTGCTTGGGATGGGTAACGAGTGACGTCATGGTGTGCTTGGGACGGGTAACGAGTGAAGTCGTGACGTACTTGGGACAGGTAACGAGTAAAGTCGTGGTGTGCTTGGGACGGGTAACGAGTAAAGTCGTGGTGTGCTTGGGACGGGTAACGAGTAAAGTCGTGGTGTGCTTGGGACGGGTAACGAGTAAAGTCGTGGTGTGCTTGGGACGGGTAACGAGTAAAGTCGTGGTGTGCTTGGGACGGGTAACGTGTGAAGTCGCGGCGTGCTTGGGACGGATAACGAGTAAAGTCGCGGCGTGCTTGGGACAGATAATGAGTGAAGTCATGGCGTACCTGGGACGGATAACAAGTTAAGTCGTGGCGTGCTTGGGATGGGTAACGAGTAAAGTCGTGGCGTGCTTGGGATGGGTAACGAGTAAAGTCGTGGTGTGCTTGGGACGAGTAATGAGTAAAGTCGTGGCGTGCTTGGGACAGATAACGAGTGAAGTCGCAGCGTGCTTGGGACGGGTAACGTGTGAAGTCGTGGTGTGCTTGGGACGGGTAACGTGTGAAGTCGTGGCGTGCTTGAGACGGATAACGAGTAAAGTCGCGGCGTGCTTGGGACGGATAACGAGTAAAGTCGCGGCGTGCTTGGGACAGATAGCGAGTGAAGTCATGGCATACCTGGGACGGATAACAAGTTAAGTCGTGGCGTGCTTGGGATGGGTATCGAGTAAAGTCGTGGTGTGCTTGGGACGGGTAATGAGTAAAGTCGTGGCGTGCTTGGGACAGATAACGAGTGAAGTCGCGGCGTGCTTGGGACGGGTAACACGTAAAGTCATGGTGTGCTTGGGACTGGCAACGACTCGAGGGAAGTCGTGGTGTGCTTGGGACAGATAACGAGTGAAGTCGTGGTGTGCTTGGGACGGGTAACATGTAAAGTCGTGGTATGCTTGGGATGGGTAACGAGTAAAGTCGCGGCGTGATTGGGACAGGCAACGAATGAAGTCGTGGTGTGCTTGGGACGGGCAACAAGTAAAGTCGTGGTGTGCTTGGAAGTTAGGACGGGCAATGAGTGAAATCGTGGTGTGCTTGGTATGGGTAACCAGTAAAGTCGTGGTGTGCTTGGGACGGGTAACAAGTGAAGTCGTGTGCTTGGGACGGTGTGACGGGACGCCGTCTCTTCCCGCCTGTCCTGGCTCCCCAGACACCCCCTTACCAGGATCAGCCCGGCCTCTGAGTTGCTGGGAACACAGTGCCTCGAGCAGCCTGATCCACAGCTCCAGACCCGCTTGTTCTGAACGCCTGCCATGGAGCCTCTTTGCATTTCCAGAATGCCGCTCAGTGCCTTCTGAGAGTGATTATAGCTGTAGCGTAGCTCAGACACCAGGCAGGCTGTATGTTCACACAGGATACACACTGGCCATTTCCCATGACCTGCTTTTATTTGGTTCAGAATCAGATAACAGTTAACATTCCCGCCCCCCAGACATTACAGCACCGTCATTCAGCAGTTCCCCATCAGGTCCTCTCAGAGTGCAAGCTCTTGAGCAGGGGCTTTTCTGGTACTGTTCTATGTGTTTAACTTGCATGTATATTGGTTATCCTGTCTTTCCCATTGTACAGTGCTACAGTACTTGGTGGTGCCTTATAATTAAACTGCAGTCATACAGAGCACAGGTCCTTGTTTCGGGGGGAATCCAGGGGAGCAGCGGCGATCCAGGGGTACCGTTGATAGCTCGGGCCCTAGGGTGTCACAGTCCAAAAAGCACCCAGATCTGGAGGTAGGGGCACGAATGGCAGCATATAGTAGATATCCCCCTTGGATGCCGCATGGTCAGGGCTACTTAAGCTCCTTGGATGGTGATTGGCTGGGGTTTCAAACCCAGCTCATGCTTTCAATCCCAGGCTAACCCTGATGTCGGATAACACAGTGAGCATAAGGGACAGGTTTACAGGCTTTGATTACGTGCTGATATGGGGGGGGGTCACAAAAGCACCACTTTAAAACACTAACAGACAGGTAGCTTAACTGAGGGGAATAGCAGAGGAGCGAGGGGTTAATACAGTCTCTGAGCAAGGGGTTCCGCGACAACGATACATTTAAACCCACACAATATAAATGAACATAAGGACTTCTCCAAAGCAAATGTCTATGTCTTTTGGGGTTTTCGCCATGGAAATAAAAGTCGTGGTTTTACGCGAGGAGCGCAAAATCAGTCTCATGACAGACGGGCAATGAGTGAAGTCGTGGTGTGCTTGGGACGAGTAACGAGTGAAGTCATGGTGTGCTTGGGACGGGCAACGAGTGAAGTCATGGTGTGCTTGGGACGGGCAACGAGTGAAGTCATGGTGTGCTTGGGACGGGTAACGTGTGAAGTCATGGTGTGCTTGGGACGAGTAACGAGTGAAGTCATGGTGTGCTTGGGACGAGTAACGAGTGAAGTCATGGTGTGCTTGGGACGGGTAACGAGTGAAGTCATGGTGTGCTTGGGACGGGTAACGAGTGAAGTCATGGTGTGCTTGGGACGGGTAACGAGTGAAGTCATGGTGTGCTTGGGACGGGTAACGAGTGAAGTCGAGTCGTGCTTAGGACGGGTAACGAGTGAAGTCATGGTGTGCTTGGGACGGGTAACGAGTGAAGTCATGGTGTGCTTGGGACGGGTAACGAGTGAAGTCGAGTCGTGCTTAGGACGGGTAACGAGTGAAGTCGTGGTGTGCTTGGGACGGGTAACGTGTGAAGTCGTGGCCTGCTTGGGACGGGTAATGAGTGAAGTCATGGTGTGCTTGGGACGGGTAACGAGTGAAGTCGAGTCGTGCTTAGGACGGGTAACGAGTGAAGTCATGGTGTGCTTGGGACGAGTAACGAGTGAAGTCATGGTGTGCTTGGGACGGGTAACGAGTGAAGTCATGGTGTGCTTGGGACGGGTAACGAGTGAAGTCATGGTGTGCTTGGGACGGGTAACGAGTGAAGTCGAGTCGTGCTTAGGACGGGTAACGAGTGAAGTCGTGGTGTGCTTGGGACAGGTAACGTGTGAAGTCGTGGCCTGCTTGGGACGGGTAATGAGTGAAGTCATGGTGTGCTTGGGACGGGTAACGAGTGAAGTCGAGTCGTGCTTAGGACGGGTAACGAGTGAAGTCATGGTGTGCTTGGGACGAGTAACGAGTGAAGTCATGGTGTGCTTGGAACGGGTAACGAGTGAAGTCATGGTGTGCTTGGGACGAGTAACGAGTGAAGTCGAGTCGTGCTTAGGACGGGTAACGAGTGAAGTCATGGTGTGCTTGGGACGGGTAACGAGTGAAGTCGAGTCGTGCTTAGGACGGGTAACGAGTGAAGTCGTGGTGTGATTGGGACGGGTAACAAGTGAAGTCGAGTCGTGCTTAGGACGGGTAACGAGTGAAGTCGTGGTGTGCTTGGGACGAGTAACGAGTGAAGTCGAGTCGTGCTTAGGACGGGTAACGAGTGAAGTCATGGTGTGCTTGGGACGGGTAACGAGTGAAGTCGAGTCGTGCTTAGGACAGGTAACGAGTGAAGTCGTGGTGTGATTGGGACGGCAATGAGCTATGTCGCGGTGTGCATGGGATGTGTATCGCGGGAAGTTGCTGCGTGCTTGGGACAATTTTCTGGTGGTTTTAATCTGCTTTATATAGTCAGCACATAAAGCCCTGCTCTGGAATCCTTGTACAGCAGGAACATAACTGGACCTGGCAGGGCTCTGGGTCTACGTTTGTATTCATTTACCCCTCCCCCAGGCACAAATCGAGGAAAGGGTTGATCATGATCACAGTGAATGGGTCAGTCATCGACTCACATCATTGTATTGTGTGGGATGTATTCAAAGGACATCACCAGGGGGAGATTAGAAGCCTTTGAAGCTCCCTGTCTTATCTCATACAGCTGCCAATTTTTATCTCAGGTAGCCTGGAGATCACAATACACCCCATGCTGCCTCGTCTAAACATTCCTTCCTTCACCTCATTAAACTGTTATGTGGTCTATCTAATCTACAGCATTTAAGTAAAGAAAAACCTTTGGTAAATGTTGCCTTATGGGAAAAACAACATTTGTAAAGTGATAAAAAAAAAACAGCAATTTTATATTTCTTTTTTACATGGAATTACTTCAAAGAAAAAACCTGCAGCGAGTGTTTTATAATGTGTTTTATAATGTGCTTTTGTTTGTATTGCTCATGTAATCTCGTTACAGCTTGAGTTTCGATACAAAGTATTAGAATAAGAGCAGTAAAGTTACCCCTAGTCTTCTAGCGTTGGGAGCGTCGGAGACGGGTACTGACGGGCACCATTAGAGCAAGGTTATCGTGCTGCTGCGTGCATGGCATTTCTCTCGACACCGCCCTTGGATGTCTCAGGGTGTTCCTCAGGTCATATTGCAGCAGGGTTTAGTTTTACACAGAGGCCCCCAAGTCATTCCTGGAGGAGCATTCACCCGAATTCCCCCCCCCCCCCCATGCCACGTGCCGATAAAACCAACAAAACTCCACCGGGGTAACACAGTATACCTATACTATATAGTGTGTGTGTTTTAGATTTGAAAGGCTGTGTTAGTCCAGGTGTCAAAATCTCCAGAGTATAACGAGTAGTGATCAAGAGCAAGTGAATACACCCCTATATATATACAGTATCTGACAGAAGTGAATACACCCCTATATATACAGTATCTGACAGTGAATACACCCCTATATATACAGTATCTGACAGAAGTGATTACACCCCTATATATACAGTATCTGACAGAAGTGAATACACCCCTATATATACAGTATCTGACAGTGAATACACCCCTATATATACAGTATCTGACAGAAGTGATTACACCCCTATATATACAGTATCTGACAGAAGTGAATACACCCTATATATACAGTATCTGACAGAAGTGAATACACCCCTATATATACAGTATCTGACAGAAGTGATTACACCCTATATTATACAGTATATGACAGAAGTGAACACACCCCTATATATACAGTATCTGACAGAAGTGAATACACCCCTATATATACAGTATCTGACAGAAGTGAATACACCCCTATATATACAGTATCTGACAGAAGTGAATACACCCCTATATATACAGTATCTGACAGAAGTGAATACACCCCTATATATACAGTATCTGACAGAAGTGAACACACCCCTATATATACAACATCTGACAGAAGTGATTACACCCCTATATATACAGTATCTGACAGAAGTGAATACCCCCTATATATACAGTATCTGACAGAAGTGAATACACCCCTATATATACAGTATCTGACAGAAGTGAATACACCCCTATATATACAACATCTGACAGAAGTGATTACACCCCTATATATACAGTATCTGACAGAAGTGAACACACCCCTATATATACAGTATCTGACAGAAGTGAATACACCCCTAAATATACAGTATCTGACAGAAGTGAATACACCCTATATATACAGTATCTGACAGAAGTGAATACACCCCTATATATACAGTATCTGACAGAAGTGAATACACCCCTATATATACAGTATCTGACAGAAGTGAATACACCCCTATATATACAGTATCTGACAGAAGTGAATACACCCCTATATATACAACATCTGACAGAAGTGAACACACCCCTATATATACAGTATCTGACAAAAGTGAATACACCCCTATATATACACAGTATCTGACAGGAGTGAATACACCCCTAAATATACAGTATCTGACAAAGTGAATACACCCCTAAATATACAGTATCTGACAGAAGTGAATACACCCCTATATATACAGTATCTGACAGAAGTGAACACACCCCTATATATACAGTATATGACAGAAGTGAACACACCCCTATATATACAGTATATGACAGAAGTGAACACACCCCTATATATACAGTAGCTGACAGAAGTGATTACACCCCTATATATACAGTATCTGACAGAAGTGAATACACCCCTATATATACAGTATCTGACAGAAGTGAATACACCCCTATATATACAACATCTGACAGAAGTGAACACACCCCTATATATACAGTATCTGACAAAAGTGAATACACCCCTATATATACACAGTATCTGACAGGAGTGAATACACCCCTAAATATACAGTATCTGACAAAGTGAATACACCCCTATATATACAGTATCTGACAGAAGTGCATACACCCCTATATATACAGTATCTGACAGAAGTGAATACACCCCTATATATACAGTATCTGACAGAAGTGAACACACCCCTATATATACAGTATATGACAGAAGTGAACACACCCCTATATATACAGTAGCTGACAAGTGATTACACCCCTATATATACAGTATCTGACAGAAGTGAATACACCCCTATATATACAGTATCTGACAGAAGTGAACACACCCCTATATATACAGTATCTGACAGAAGTGAATACACCCCTATATATACAGTATCTGACAGAAGTGAATACACCCCTATATATACAGTATCTGACAGAAGTGAATACACCCCTATATATACAACATCTGACAGAAGTGATTACACCCCTATATATACAGTATCTGACAGAAGTGAATACACCCCTATATATACAGTATCTGACAGAAGTGATTACACCCCTATATATACAGTATCTGACAGAAGTGAATACACCCCTATATATACAGTATCTGACAGAAGTGAACACACCCCTATATATACAGTAGCTGACAGAAGTGATTACACCCCTATATATACAGTATCTGACAGAAGTGAATACACCCCTATATATACAGTATCTGACAGAAGTGAACACACCCCTATATATACAGTATCTGACAGAAGTGAACACACCCCTATATATACAGTATCTGACAGAAGTGAACACACCCCTATATATACAGTATATGACAGAAGTGAACACACCCCTATATATACAGTATCTGACAGAAGTGAATACACCCCTATATATACAACATCTGACAGAAGTGATTACACCCCTATATATACAGTATCTGACAGAAGTGAATACACCCCTAAATATACAGTATCTGACAGAAGTGAATACACCCCTATATATACAGTATCTGACAGAAGTGAATACACCCCTATATATACAGTATCTGACAGAAGTGGATACACCCCTATATATACAGTATCTGACAAGTGAATACACCCCTATATATACAGTATCTGACAGAAGTGAATACACCCCTATATATACAGTATCTGACAGAAGTGAATACACCCCTATATATACAGTATCTGACAGAAGTGATTACACCCCCTATATATACAGTATCTGACAGAAACATAGAAACATAGAAAAATGTCGGCAGATAGGAACCTTTCGGCCCATCTAGTCTGCCCAATTACATGGATACTTTACCTGGATTTATCTTTTGTTTAGGATAGCCTTATGCCTATCCCATGCCTGCTTAAATTCAATTACTGTTTTGGCCTCTGCCACTTCAACTGGAAGACTGTTCCATGTATCCACCACCCTCTCAGTAAAATAATGCTTCCTGATGTTACTTTTAAACCTTTGCCCCTCTAATCTAAGACTATGTCCTCTTGTTTTGCTATTTTGTTTCCTTTAAATATACTCCCTTCCTCTACCTTGTGGATTCCCTTTACGTATTTAAATGTTTCTATCATATCTCCTCTGTCCGTCGTCTTTTTTCCAAGCTGTACATGTTAAGATCATTAAGCCTTTCCTGGTAACTTTTCTCCTTCAAGCCGTACACCATTTTAGTAGCCCTTCTCTGAACTCTCTCTAAGAGGTCTATATCCTTCTGGAGATACGGTCTCCAGTACTGCACACAGTACTCCAAGTGAGGTCTCACCAGTGCTCTGTACAGTGGCATGAGCACTTCCCTTTTCCTACTGCTAATACCTCTCCCTACACAACCAAGCATTCTGCCAGCATTTCCTGCTGCTCTATTACATTGACTACTTACCCTTAGATCCTCTGAAATAATGACCCCTAAATCCCTTTCCTCAGATGTTGAGGTTAGGACTGTATCAAATATTCTATATTCAGCCCTTGGGTTTTTACGTCCCAGGTGCATTATCTTGCACTTATCCACATTAAAACTCAATTGCCACAACTCCGACCATTTTTTTAGTTTACCTAAATCATTTGTCATTTGGCTGATCCCTCCAGGAACGTCAACCCTGTTGCAAATCTTTGTGTCATCAGCAAAAAGACATACTTTACCATTAATACCATCTGCAATATCACTAATAAAAATATTAAAGAGAATGGGTCCAAGTACTGACCCCTGAGGTACCCCACTGGTAACAAGACCTTGTGCCGAATAAACTCCATTTACCACAACCCTCTGTTGTCTGTCACTCAGCCACTGCCTAATCCATTCAACAATATTGGAATCTAAACTCAAAGATTGCAATTTATTGATAAGCCTTCTATGCGGAACAGTATCAAAAGCCTTACTGAAATCTAAATAAGCAATGTCTACTGCACCACCTGTGTCTATTATTTTTGTTACCCAATCAAAAAAATCAATAAGATTAGTTTGGCATGATCTCCCTGAGGTAAACCCATGTTGTTTCTGATCCTGTAATCTATGTGTTTTTAGATGTTCAACAATCCTTTCCTTTAACATGGTTTCCATTAATTTCCCCACTACTGACGTAAGACTAACTGGCCTATAGTTCCCCGATTCCTCCCTACTACCCTTCTTGTAAATGGGCACAACATTTGCTAATTTCCAGTCTTCTGGGACGACTCCCGTTAACAAGGATTGGTTAAATAAATCTGTTAACGGTTTTGCTATTACATCACTGAGCTCTTTTAATAATTTAGGGTGGATCCCATCAGGCCCCATTGACTTATTTGTCTTTACTTTAGACAGCTGCTGTAGAACCTCCTCCTCTGTAAACTGATATGTAAATGTCTCTTTAGTGTTCTCTCCTAACTGAGGTCCCTTTCCTTCCTTTTCTTCTGCAAAGACTGAACAAAAATATTCATTGAGGCAGTCAGCGAGACTTTTATCCTCTTCTACATACCTTCCTTCCTTGTTTTTAATCTAACTAATCCTTGTTTTACTTTTCTTTTCTCGTTTATGTATCTAAAAAATGTTTTGTCCCCCTTTTTTACTGACTGAGCTATTTTCTCTTCTGCATGTGCTTTGGAAGCTCTTATAAATTGCTTTGCCTCTTTCTGCCTAATCTTATAGGTTTGCCTATCTTCTTCACTCTGAGTTGTTTTATAATTATTGAATGCTGTCTTTTTGTTCTTCACTATTTTGGCCACTTCTGCAGAGTACCACAGTGGTTTCTTCCCTTTTTTGTTTTTGCTAACAAGCCGAATGCAATTTCCTGTGGCCTTCAATAATGTTTCCTTTAAATAATCCCATTTCTCCTGGACTCCCTTTAAACTCTCCAGTCTGATAATGACTCCTTCACACAAAATCTCATTTTAGAAAAATCTGTTTTTTTAAAGTCTAAAACTTTCGTTCTTGTGTGGTGCGGCTCCATCCCTGTTGTTATATTAAACCATACTGACTGGTGATCACTATATCCCAAATTTTCACCTACAACAACGTCCGATACCAAACCTCCATTTGTGAGTATTAAATCCAATATGGCCTCTTTACGGGTCGGCTCCTCAACTACTTGTGTTAGAGATAATCCCAGTAGGGAGTTTAGAATATTTGTACTCCTGGTGCACCCAGCTGTTTTGGTTTTCCAGTTCACATCAGGAAGATTAAGGCTAGGGTCAGACTGAGGCAGTGCGAACGCGCGTTCTGGCGCACTTAATCACGGCCGCACTAGCAGCAGATGACGGGCAATGATGGCCAATATACGAAGTACGGTCGCACAAAAGTCCGACTGCGCAACGCAAGTGGCAAATGAACGCATTTTGTCGAGAACATGAAACCACTAGTACTGACGTACAGAGTGCGCTGCGTCCGCTAGCGGCGTGTGTGCGTGATTAGGAGACGTCAGACACTGCTAATGGCCAGCCAACATAACGTCCAGATGCAACAAGTGTTTTATTGATGATCCGTACAAAATCACGGATGAAACTGCGCATCGTATGACCGCTATTGCGTATTCCGTGAAAAAATACGTCCATTCTTCGAACGCACATTTTCACGGACAACGTGAAAAATGCGTTAGTCTGACCCTAGCCTAAAGTCCTCCATGATAATAACTTCCCCTTTCATTGCCATTTTGGCTATTTCCTCAACCAGCAGATTATCTAGTTCTTCTGCTTGTCCAGGGGGTCTATAGATCACACCTACACGAGCTACTGTATGATTGCCAAATGTTAGCGTAACCCAAACTGACTCTATGTTCACCTCGCTCACTTTTATTTGGTTCGTTTTTATGTTGTTTTTCACATACAGGGCCACTCCTCCTCCTTTCCTACCTTCTCTGTCTTTTCTATATAAAGAGTACCCCGGTATTTTTATGTCCCAGTTATTTTTCTCACTGAACCATGTCTCAGTAACCGCCACTAAATCTACTTTTTCAGCTGCCATCATTGCCTCTAGTTCATTGATTTTATTGACTAAACTGCGAGCATTTGTAGACACGACTCTGAGCTTGTCATTTTTTACCTCGCATGTTGCTTGCACCCTCCGATTTAGTTTTGGGGGACAATCGGGCAGATTGTTTTTTACCCTTTTTTTGTCCCCCCTCCTAGTTTAAATATTTCTTTGCGAAACCTTTGAACTTCTCACTGAGAACATATGTTCCCCTATGAGTAAGATGCAAACCATCTTTTTTATACAGTTCCTTTCTGCTCCAATTAGAGCTATCATGGGACACAAAGCCAAATCCTTGCTCTCGACACCATTCCCGAAGCCACAAATTGATTCCCTATTGCACATCTGCCTATCTTGAATGTTATGCACAGGCAAAACTTCAGAGAATGACACAGTGGACGCAATCTGCTGTATTTCACCTCCAAGAACACAAAAATCTTCCTTAATCTCAGAAACCTCATTGCTAGCCAAGTCATTTGTCCCTAGATGGACTAGAACGTCCACTTCCCCTTGTTGCTTTGCTTGTTTGACAATATTGAGAATACGTCTCTTGTCTCTACGAGCAGTAGCCCCAGGAAGACATCTCACCAAACCACTACTCTCCAGCTCAACACCTCTTATGATAGAATCACCCAGCAACAATTGCCTTCTATCAAGTCCCACCTTTTCATTTTTGTCCTTGGTTGCAGTGCTGCATACCTTAGGCATAGTGGATGGTGGTTCCTCAACTATGGTGTCTGAGCCTACATCCGTCTTATCACTACACTCTGAAAGTGCCTCAAAAGAATTAAGAAGAGCCACAGATTGTGGGACATGCCTTCTCTCCACAACTCTAAGTCTACCAGATCCTACAGTAGTCCATCTGCCGCTCCTAGGAGGCCTCTGTGGCAGTGGTTTAGTAACAGTCATAGCCTGAGTTTCTCTAACAGATAATTTACAAATCTCAGACTTCAAACAGGCAATTTCCTGCTGCAATAAAGAGAGCTGCCTACATATCAGGCACACTCCAAACCTCCAAAAATTGGATCTAAAAACAAATGCATGACAGCTCTTACACTGGACCAAGCCTGCCATTATAAAAGAATGGATTTAAACCAACAAATCTTACCTTTTTGTAGGTTTTCTACCTCCTGTCTAACCTCAGACTACCTCCAGAGTCTCTCCAGAAGATCTCCTGTAAGTGCTCACTTTGAAGACTTCACTTAGAAGGCTTCCCAAGCTCAATTAGAAGTGAATACACCCCTATATATACAGTATCTGACAAGTGAATACACCCCTATATATACAGTATCTGACAGAAGTGAATACACCCCTATATATACAGTATCTGACAGAAGTGATTACACCCCTATATATACAGTATCTGACAGTGAATACACCCCTATATATACAGTATCTGACAGAAGTGAATACACCCCTATATATACAGTATCTGACAGAAGTGAACACACCCCTATATATACAGTATCTGACAGTGAATACACCCCTATATATACAGTATCTGACAGAAGTGAATACACCCCTATATATACAGTATCTGACAGAAGTGAACACACCCCTATATATACAGTATCTGACAGAAGTGAATACACCCCTATATATACAGAATCTGTCAGAAGTGGATACACCCCCTATATATACAGTATCTGTCAGAAGTGAATACACCCCTATATATACAGTATCTGACAGAAGTGAATACACCCCTATATATACAGTATCTGACAGAAGTGAATACACCCCTATATATACAGTATCTGACAGAAGTGATTACACCCCTATATATACAGTATCTGACAGAAGTGAACACACCCCTATATATACAGTATCTGATAGACGTGAATACACCCCTATATATACAGTATCTGACAGAAGTGAATACACCCCTATATATACAGTATCTGTCAGAAGTGAATACACCCATATATATACAGTATCTGACAGAAGTGAATACAACCCTATATATACAGTATCTGACAGAAGTGAACACACCCCTATATATACAGTATCTGACAGAAGTGAATACACCCTTATATATACAGTATCTGAAAGCAGTGAGTACACCCCTATATACACAGTATCTGACAGAAGTGAATACACCCCTATATATACAGTATCTGACAGAAGTGAATACACCCCTATATATACAGTATCTGACAGAAGTGAATACACCCCTATATATACAGTATCTGTCAGAAGTGAATACACCCATATATATACAGTATCTGACAGAAGTGAATACACCCCTATATATACAGTATCTGACAGAAGTGAACACACCCCTATATATACAGTATCTGACAGAAGTGAATACACCCCTATATATACAGTATCTGACAGAAGTGAACACACCCCTATATATACAGTATCTGACAGAAGTGAACACACCCCTATATATACAGTATCTGACAGAAGTGAATACACCCCTATATATACAGTATCTGAAAGCAGTGAGTACACCCCTATATATACAGTATCTGACAGAAGTGAATACACCCATATATATACAGTATCTGTCAGAAGTGAATACACCCATATATATACAGTATCTGACAGAAGTGAATACAACCCTATATATACAGTATCTGACAGAAGTGAACACACCCCTATATATACAGTATCTGACAGAAGTGAATACACCCCCTATATATACAGTATCTGACAGACGTGAATACACCCCTATATATACAGTATCTGACAGAAGTGAATACACCCATATATATACAGTATCTGAAAGCAGTGAGTACACCCCTATATACACAGTATCTGACAAGTGAATACACCCCTATATATACAGTATCTGACAGAAGTGAACACACCCCTATATACACAGCATCTGACAAGTGAATACACCCCCTATATATACAGTATCTGGCAGAAGTGAATACACCCCTATATATACAGTATGTGACAGAAGTGATTACACCCCTATATATACAGTATCTGACAGAAGTGAAAACACCCCTATATATACAGTATCTGACAGTGAATACACCCCTATATATACACAGTATCTGACAGAAGTGAATACACCCCTATATATACAGTATCTGGCAGAAGTGAATACACCCCTATATATACAGTATCTGGCAGAAGTGAATACACCCCTATATATACAGTATGTGACAGAAGTGAATACACCCCCTAATCCACCCAACTACAGCCAGCACAGGATTTACTAATCACACAAACACAACTACAGCCAGCGCAGGATTACTAAATCACGCCACACTACAGCCAGCGCAGGATTTACTTAATCACAAACACAACTACAGCCAGCGCAGGATTTACTAATCACACAAACACAACTACAGCCAGCACAGGATTTACTAATCACACAAACAAACTACAGCCAGCGCAGGATTTACTAATCACGAAAAACACAACTACAGCCAGCGCAGATTTACTAATCACACAAACACAACTACAGCCAGCGCAGGATTTACTAATACACAAACACAACTATACAGCCCAGCGCAGGATTTACTAATAACACACAAACACAACTACAGCCAGCGCAGGATTTACTAATCACACAAACACAACTACAGCCAGCGCAGGATTACTAATCACGCAAAAGAAACCCAGCGCAGGATGTACTAATCACACACCAACACAACACAGCCAGCGAAGGATTACTAATCCACACAAACAGAACTACAGCCAGCGGAGGATTTACTAATCACGAAAACACACACAGGCACGCAGGATTACTAATCAACAAACACAACTACAGCCAGCGCAGGATTTACTAATCACACAAACACAACTACAGCCAGCGCAGGATTTACTAATCCACAAACACAACCACAGCCAGCGCAGGATTTACTAATCACGAAAACACAACTACAGCCAGCCAGGATTACTAATCACACACAAAACACAACTATCAGCCAGCGCAGGATTTACTAATCACAAACACAACTAAAGCCAGCGCAGGATTTACTAATCACAAACACAACTAAAGCCAGCGCAGGATTTACTAATCACAAACACAACAACAGCCAGCGCAGGATTTACTAATCACACAAACACAACTACAGCCAGCGCAGGATTTACAAATCACGCAAACACAACTACAGCCAGCGCAGGATTTACTAATCACGCAACTACAGCCAGCGCAGGATTTACAAATCACGAAAAACACAACTACAGCCAGCGCAGTATTTACTAATCACACAAACACAACTACAGCCAGCGCAGGATTTACTAATCACACAAACACAACTACAGCCAGCGCAGGATTTACTAATCACACAAGCACAACTACAGCCAGCACAGGATTTACTAATCACGCAAACACAACTACACCCAGAGCAGGATTTACTAATGACGCAAAGAACCAGCACAGGATTTACTAATCACACAAACACATCTACAGCCAGCACAGGATTTACTAATCACACGCAACACAAACTACAGCCAGCGCAGGATTTACTAATCACGAAAAACACAACTACAGCCAGCGCAGGATTTACTAATCACGCAAACACAACTACAGCCAGCGCAGGATTTACTAATCACGAAAAACACAACTACAGCCAGCGCAGGATTTACTAATCACACAAACACAACTACAGCCAGCGCAGGATTTACTAATCACGCAAAGAACCAGCGCAGGATTTACTAATCACACAAACACAACTACAGTCAGCGCAGGATTTACAAATCACTCACACAACTACAGCCAGCGCAGGATTTACTAATCACACAAACACAACTACAGCCAGCGCAGGATTTACTAATCACACAAACACAACTACAGCCAGCGCAGGATTTACTAATCACACAAACACAACTACAGCCAGCGCAGGATTTACTAATCACAAACACAACTACAGCCAGCGCAGGATTTACTAATCACACAAACACAACTACAGCCAGCGCAGGATTTACTAATCACACAAACACAACTACAGCCAGCGCAGGATTTACTAATCACACAAACACAACTACAGCCAGCGCAGGATTTACAAATCACTCAGACACAACTACAGCCAGCGCAGGATTTACAAATCACTCAAACACAACTACAGCCAGCGCAGGATTTACTAATCACACAAACACAACTACAGCCAGCGCAGGATTTACTAATCACACAAACACAACTACAGCCAGCACAGGATTTAATCACACAAACACAACTACAGCCAGCACAGGATTTACTAATCACACAAACACAACTACAGCCAGCGCAGGATTTACTAATCACACAAACACAACTACAGCCAGCGCAGGATTTACTAATCACAAAAACACAACTACAGCCAGCGCAGGATTTACTAATCACGAAAAACACAACTACAGCCAGCGCAGGATTTACTAATCACGAAAAACACAAATACAGCCAGCACAGAATTTACTAATCACGCAAATACAACTACAGCCAGCACAGGATTTACTAATCACGCAAACACAACTACAGCCAGCGCAGGATTTACTAATCACGAAAAACACAACTACAGCCAGCGCAGGATTTACTAATCACACAAACACAACTACAGCCAGCGCAGGATTTACTAATCACACAAACACAACTACAGCCAGCGCAGGATTTACTAATCACACAAACACAACTACAGCCAGCGCAGGATTTACTAATCACACAAACACAACTACAGCCAGCGCAGGATTTACTAATCACGAAAAACACAAATACAGCCAGCGCAGGATTTACTAATCACGCAAAGAACCAGCGCAGGATGTACTAATCACACGAACACAACTACAGCCAGCGCAGGATTTACTAATCACGCAAACACAACTACAGCCAGCGCAGGATTTACTAATCACACAAACAGAACTACAGCCAGCGCAGGATTTACTAATCACGCAAACACAACTACAGCCAGCGCAGGATTTACTAATCACGCAAACACAACTACAGCCAGCGCAGGATTTACTAATCACACAAACACAACTACAGCCAGCGCAGGATTTACTAATCACAAACACAACTACAGCCAGCGCAGGATTTACTAATCACACAAACACAACTACAGCCAGCGCAGGATTTACTAATCACGAAAACACAACTACAGCCAGCGCAGGATTTACTAATCACGCAAACACAACTACAGCCAGCGCAGGATTTACTAATCACGAAAAACACAACTACAGCCAGCGCAGGATTTACTAATCACGAAAAACACAAATACAGCCAGCACAGAATTTACTAATCACGCAAATACAACTACAGCCAGCACAGGATTTACTAATCACGCAAACACAACTACAGCCCGCACAGGATTTACTAATCACGCAAACACAACTACAGCCAGCGCAGGATTTACTAATCACGAAAAACACAACTACAGCCAGCGCAGGATTTACTAATCACGCAAACACAACTACAGCCAGCGCAGGATTTACTAATCACGAAAAACAACTACAGCCAGCACAGGATTTACTAATCACGCAAACACAACTACAGCCAGCGCAGGATTTACTAATCACGAAAAACACAACTACAGCCAGCGCAGGATTTACTAATCACGCAAACACAACTACAGCCAGCGCAGGATTTACTAATCACGAAAAACACAACTACAGCCAGCGCAGGATTTACTAATCACACAAACACAACTACAGCCAGCGCAGGATTTACTAATCACACACAACAGCCAGCGCAGGATTTACTAATCACACAAACACAACTACAGCCAGCGCAGGATTTACTAATCACACAAACACAACTACAGCCAGCGCAGGATTTACTAATCACGAAAAACACAAATACAGCCAGCGCAGGATTTACTAATCACGCAAAGAACCAGCGCAGGATGTACTAATCACACGAACACAACTACAGCCAGCGCAGGATTTACTAATCACGCAAACACAACTACAGCCAGCGCAGGATTTACTAATCACACAAACAGAACTACAGCCAGCGCAGGATTTACTAATCACGCAAACACAACTACAGCCAGCGCAGGATTTACTAATCACGCAAACACAACTACAGCCAGCGCAGGATTTACTAATCACACAAACACAACTACAGCCAGCGCAGGATTTACTAATCACAAACACAACTACAGCCAGCGCAGGATTTACTAATCACAAACACAAATGCAGCCAGCATAGGATTTACTAATCACACAAACACAACTACAGCCAGCACAGGATTTACTAATCACGCAAACACAACTACAGCCAGCGCAGGATGGCAGGCCAGAAATTCTGTCAGCTCTGCAGGGGCAGGTGCAGAGATGGTTAACACCACGCCAGCTTGAGATGGGAATGGTCGTCTGTGATAATGGCAGCAATCTTCTCTCCGCCCTATGCCAGGGTAAGTTGACGCATGTACCATGCCTATCACACGTCCTAAATCTGGTGGTACAGTGTTTCCTAACCAGGTACCCAGGGCTGGCACAGCTTCTCAGCCAGACCAGAAAAGTCTGCAGCCACTTCAGACGGTCATTCCCAGCAAGTGTTCGCCTGGCAGAAATTCTAAGAGAATTCCACCTTTCCACAAACCGCCTGATCTGTGACATGCCCACCAGGTGGAACTCGACATTGGCAATGCTGCAGCGCCTGCACAAGCAGCAGAGGGCCATCAACGAGTACCTGTGTGAGTATGGCACAAGGACAGGTTCAGGTCAACTTGGTTCCCCCCCCCGCAGTGGCTGATGATCAAGGATGCATGCACTGTACTGTCACCATTTGAGGAGGCAACGAGGATGGTGAGCAGGGACAATGCATGCATCAGTGACACAATTCCTTTAGGGTTCCTGCTGGAGCGCACTCTGTGGGGAATTATAGATGTGGCACTAGAGGCAGAGCAGCAGGAGGAAGAGGAGGCCTTCCCTAGCTCTTAAGGCCCCATTCTTTCCGTAGACATCATTCCTGCGGGTCCTCAGATCAGACAGGAGGAAGATGAGGAGGAGGAGGAATATTTAAGTTGTGGGGCATTGAAGGTGGGGATTCCTCAAGGGAGGGTTTTGTGTCGCCTGAAACCCAAGGACTAGTACGTGGCTGGGAGGAGGTAGTGCACCATACGGTCATCCTCAGCAACCAGGAACACTCGGAAGCTAAAGCCACCTCCAAGCTATGCTGCATGGGCTTCCTTATTATGCAAAGCCTGCTAAAGGACCCCAGGATTCGTGCTATCAAGGAGAGGGATCATTACTGGTTGGCAACCCTTCTTGATCCACGATACAAGGGTAAGGTTGCAGAGCTCATCCTGCCCTCACAGAGGGAGCACAGGATGAAACAACTTGAGGACGCTCTAAAGCAACACTTGTGTAACACCTTTCCAGGCACTGGTAGGTTACCAAGTGATGACACAGGTGCTTCTGAGGCTGCGGATGATCAGTGGAAGAGCGGTGAAGGGGGCCGCTTGACTGATGCCTTTTTTTTAGTCCATGACGCCCGGGGACGTCAAATGTAGGCACCCATTGCCAGCGTCTTCACCATATGGTGCAGGACTATCTAGGAGCAAGGGCAGACCTGGATACCTTTACAGCAGATGATCCACTGACTTACTGGGTGTGGAGATTGGATCACTTGCCAGAATATAGCCAATATGCTATGCAGCTACTAGGTTGCCCTTCATCTAGCGTGCTTTCTGAAAGGACGTTCAGTGCCGATGGAGGTTTTGTCACAGACAAAAGAGTGCGTCTGTCCACCGACTCTGATTTTTATAAATGTCAGCCAGTCTACAATCAGTCCTGGATCAGTAGCTATCAATCCCCTGATGGTGATGTAACTGAATAGATCGGGGATCTCTTCTGCATTCCCAAAACCTCCACCACTGCATTCTTCCACAATACCTCAGAGGGGTTACGGTGTGAAGGCACTAGCTGGCACCAAAGGCCCAATATTTGGGTGCACTGACGCGTGTACCAGATTCCAATCATTTTAATATTTGAATGCAGAGTCCACACCTGCATTCTTCCACAATACCTCAGAGGGGTTACTGTGTGAAGGCACTAGCTGCCACCAAATGCCCAATATTTGGGTGCACCGACACTGACGCATGTACCAGGTTCATATCATTTTAATATTTGATGGCAGGGTCCAGCCCTGCACTCTTCCACAATACCTCAGAGGGGTTACGGTGTGAAGGCACTAGCTGACACCAAAGTCCAATTTTAATGAACCTATTGTTACTTTCATCCAAAGCCTGCATAAGTTTCACCATAAGTTAGCCAAAGAATCACTAAACTTGTTCTGCGTGTCCTAAAATGTCTCCTCTTTTCATACAGGCTGCCGCCCCAAGCAGTTGTTTATGAATAAAGGAAAACCATTTACCGTCATTCGAAATGTCATGTTTTTCTTTTTAAATGTTTCTATACATCCTACAAATCCGCCACTTCACGGGCAGGTTATGGGGACCTTCTAGGCACGATATTTGAGGGAATTTTTCGTTTTTATTCTTAACCTTTATTTCATTGAAAACTCACTGTCCCTTTAAAACCTTTTTTTTTAATTTTTTGTCCTTGTTTCCTGTCCCCCAGGGCACTACCCGGACCCCCATACACCTTTTATGGCAAATATCTTGTATATATGCCCTTCTGGAGGGCACTCTAAAAATCGAAAGTTCGAGTCCCATTGACTTGCATTGAGTTCGGATCGTGTTTGCGTCCGAACTCGAACTTTTGAAATTGTTCGAGATCGAATGCGAACCGAACACGGGGGTGTTCGGCTCATCCCTAGAGACCATGAGGGACCTGCGGTATAGTCAGTATTCGGGGCTCTTTCACCCAAGTTTGCTGTTCATTCTGCTGTCGTTGTCCAGTGGCTGGTACTGACCGAGCTGCACTTCACGGGATGAGATGCAGCGTACTCGTTTCATGGAAGCGCTGGTGCAGGTGTTCAGTGTCGTTCACCGTTGTTTGCAGGAAACCGTCCGGTGTTGAATTGTGCTTCTCTGGATTGCTGCGCTTCACTAACAGGGATTTTTACTGTTTGCAACTATGGTGACCTTTGTTGTCACAGCAGGGCTTAGTGAATAACCCCCTAAATTCTATCCTAAAGCATATGAAGTATACATGTTACAGGGCAGCTCCATCCCTCAGCATGAAATTTTATATGGAAAGGATTCCCGGATACCCTCATTATGAGCAGAATTCCTCTCACCTTCCAGATGGAATCATGTGTCTTTCCTGAAAAGACCCAAATTATTCCCAAAAATATATATATATTAGTGTTTTTCTGCTGATCAGTAAAAGCTGAAGCAAAGAGCAGGCTGGGAAACTCTGATTGGACTCGGCCCATGTGCAGTGCCTTGAGCTTAATTACAGTTGGAGTTAATCACTAATTAAGGAATTGCTGGAGGAGAAAAGTTTTATAAGAGCTGACACAGAGGCTGGAGCTTTCACTCCCTGACCTGCCCCCCCATCCTCTATAACAGTGCCCCCCCATCCTCTATAACCGTGCCCCCCTCTCTCTATAACACTGCCCCCTCTCTATAACAGTGCCCCCCCTCTATAACCGTGCCCCCCCATCCTCTATAACAGTGCCCCTCTCTCTATAACAGTGCCCCTCTCTATAACAGTGCCCCCCCCTCTATAACACTGCCCCCTCTCTCTAAACAGTGCCCCCATCCCCTCTAAACAGTGCCCCCCATCCTCTATAACAGTGCCCCCCATCCTCTATAACCGTGCCCCCCTCTCTATAACACTGCCACCCTCTCTATAACAGTGCCCCCCATCCTCTATAACAGTGCCCCCTCCTCTATAACAGTGACCCCCTCTATAACAGTGCCCCCCCTCTATAACAGTGCCCCTCCCCTTATAACAGTGCCCCCTCACTATAACAGTGCCCCTCTGCCTTATAACAGTGCCCCCTCCCTACTATAACAGTCTTCCCACATTGCTATAACGTGACCCCCTCTCATATATAACAGTGCCCCCTCCCTCTATATAAACAGTGCCCTCCCTCTCTCTATAACAGTGCCCCCTCTCTCTCTATAACAGTGCCCCCCGCCCTCTATATACAGTGCCCCTCCTCTCTATAACAGTGCCCCCTGCTCTCTAATAACAGCCCCCCTCTTATAAACCAAGTGCCCTACCTTCCTCTACAAGTGCAGCCCCCTCTTACTCTATAACAGTGCCCCTCCCTCTTAACAGAGTGCCCCCTCCTCTCATAACAGTGCCCCCCCCTCTATAACAGTGCCCCCCCCTCTAAACAGTGCCCTCCTCTCTATAACAGTGCCCCCTCCTCTCTCATAACAGTGCCCCCTCCTCTATAACAGTGCCCTACCTCTATAACAGTGCCCCCTCCTCTATAATAAACAGTGCCCTCCTCACTATAACAGTGCCCCGCACTCTATAAGCGTGGCCCCCTCTCTCTATAACAGTGCCCCTCTCTTATAAAGTGCCTCCTCCTCTATAACAGTGCCCCCCCCTCTATAACAGTGCCCCCTCCCTCTATAACAGTGCCCTCCCTCTATCTATAACCCCAGTGCCCCCCTCTATAACAGTGCCCCCTCTCTATAACAGTGCCCCCTCTCTCTATAACAGCCCCCTCTCTCTATAACAGTGCCCCTCCCTCTATAACAGTGCCCCCCATCCTCTATAACAGTGCCCCCATCCTCTATAACAGTGCCCCCCTCTCTATAACAGTGCCCCCATCCTCTATAACAGTCCCCCACTCTATAACAGTGCCCCTCCCTCTATAACAGTGCCCCCTCTCTCTATAACAGTGCCCCTCCCTCTATAACAGTGCCCCCATCCTCTATAACAGTGCCCCCCTCTCTATAACCGTGCCCCCCATCCTCTATAACAGTTGCCCCCTCTCTATAACAGTGCCCCTCCCTCTATAACAGTGCCCCCCATCCTCTATAACAGTGCCCCCCTCTCTATAACAGTGCCCCCATCCTCTATAACAGTGCCCCCTCTCTATAACAGTGCCCCTCCCTCTATAACAGTGCCCCCTCCCTCTATAACAGTGCCCCTCCCTCTATAACAGTGCCCCCCATCCTCTATAACAGTGCCCCCCTCTCTATAACAGTGCCCCCCATCCTCTATAACAGTGCCCCCCTCTCTATAACAGTGCCCCCCATCCTCTATAACAGTGCCCCTCTCTATAACAGTGCCCCCCATCCTCTATAACAGTGCCCCCTCTCTATAACAGTGCCCCACTCTATAACAGTGCCCCCACTCTATAACAGTGCCCCCATCCTCTATAACAGTGCCCCCTCCCTCTATAACAGTGCCCCCACTCTATAACAGTGCCCCCCACTCTATAACAGTGCCCCCATCCTCTATAACAGTGCCCCCCGAGGAGCCGGGTCCGAAACTCCTGTAAATATTTGCAGTTTGTGGGTTTTTTGCGATTTCGATTCGGCTCCTTTTTTTTTTGGGCTTTTCCGAGTTTTGTTCGGGCGCAGTGTCTGTGTGTTCGGGGCCGGGTGTTGTGTCGGGTCTGGTTCCTCGTCGAAAACTGTTCCAGCCCTTTCTCGCCCGTTTGAAGCTCCATTTTTGGGGTTTATTTCCCGCCCGTTTTTTGAAGCTCCGTTTTTGGGGTTCATTTCTCGCGGAGACGTTTTATACGAAACTTTTACACTGAAATGGTTAATGTTAAATCTATCTATACTATAATAGAATAAGCCTAAAAACGTCCGTCGCCAAAAGCCGTCTGCGCATGCGCGACGGACTTTTGAAAGCGGCCGTTAAAACACACAGGTAGCTGCGCGTGCCGGCCGCGTGAAAAAAAAAAAAAACGGCACGAGCCGCGCGCAGCTACCCGTGTTTACACGGCCGCCAGATGCCCCGATCCTCCAGCGCTGACCGTCCTCCGGCTGCCGGCGGGCCTCCAGGCTCAAGGGAGCCCCCGGCTCGGTTTGGGCCTACAGGCCCAGCCGAGCCGGGGACTCGCCTGAGCCTAGAGGTCCGCCGAATAGGCCGCCGGCAGTCGGTCAGCGCTGGAGGTTCGGGGCTGAAGTTCACAAAACATACTCACCTAAATCGGCCCCGATCCTCCAGCGGTGACCGGCTGCCGAGCGGGCTGCTCAGCCGGCCTCTAGGCTCAGGCGAGTCCCCGGCTCGGCTTGGGCCTACAGGCCCAGCCGAGCCGGGGACTCGCCTGAGCCTAGAGGCCGGCTGAGCAGCCCGCTCGCAAAACATACTCACCTAAATCCGCCCCGATCCTCCAGCGCTGAGCGGCTGCCGAGCGGGCTGCTCAGCCGGCCTCTAGGCTCAGGCGAGTCCCCGGCTCGGCTGGGCCTGTAGGCCCAAGCCGAGGACTCGCCTGAGCCTAGAAGCCGGCTGAGCAGCCCGCTCGGCATCCGCTCAGCGCTGGAGGATCGGGGCCGAAGTTCAAAAAAAACATACATAACTCCATACGTCGTCCCTGAGCTCCAACGGGGACCGGCGGCCTGCTCGGCGGGCCTCCAGGCTCGGGCGAGCCCCCAGCTCGGTTTGGGCCTACAGGCCCAGCCGAGCCGGGGACTCGCCTAAGCCTGGAGGTCCGCCGAGCAGGCCGCCGGTCCCCGCTGGAGCTCAGGGACGAAATACCCATAACACAATCGAAAAATTCGGCCCAGAACTCCAGCGGTGACCTCCTCCGGTCGAGCGGGCTGCTCGACCGGCCTCCAGGCTCAGGCGAGCCCCCGGCTCGGCATGGGCCTACAGGCCCAGACCGAGCCGGGGACTCGCCTGAGTCTAGAGGCCGGCCGAGCAGCCCGCTCGGCCGGAAGAGGTCACCGCGGTACACAAAACATACATAACCCCCTACTGCGTCCCTGAGCTCCAGCGGTGACCGGCTGCCGACCGGCCTCCATGCTCAGGCGAGTAGCCAGCAGTTTGGCCGACTGTTGCAGGCTGCTCGGCCGGCCTCCTAGCATAGGCGAGCCCCCGGCTCAGCTGGGCCCGTAGGCCCAAGGCAAGCCGGGGGCTCGCTTAAGCTAGGAGGCCGGCCGAGCAGCCTGCTACAGCCCCAGCTGGAGTTCCGGGCCTATGTAGGGTGTAAGTTGCCAAAACATACTCACCCACATCGGCCCTTACATCCTCCAGCGATGGCGGTCTCAGCTCACAGCGCCCTCTCTCTCTTTCTCAGTTGGTCGCCGGCATGATGTCACGAAAGCCTTTGACCCGGGGTCAAAGGCTTTCGTGACATCATGCCGGCGACCAACTGAGAAAGAGAGAGAGGGCGCTGTGAGCTGAGACCGCCATCGCTGGAGGATGTAAGGGCCGATGTGGGTGAGTATGTTTTCAACTGGCGCAGGACTCGAGGCCGATGTAGGTGAGTATATGCTCTCAAAACCCACCCTTTATAGCTCGGCCGGTATCCAGGATTAAGGCAAGCCCCCGGTTCGGCTTGGGCCTAGAGGCCCAGTCGAGCCGGGGACTCGCCTGAGCCTCCCGGCCCAGGCGAGTCCCCGGCTCGGCTGGACCTCTAGGCCCACGCCAAGCCGGGGGCTTTCCTTAAGCTTGGATACCGGCCGACTTAGAAAGGGTGGGTGTTGAGAGCATATACTCACCTACATTAGCCCGGAGCTCCAGCGGTGGTTGTCACAGGCTGCTCGGGCGGCCTCCAAGCTCAGGCGAGCTCCCGGCTTGCCTTTGGCCTACAGGCCCAGGTGAGCCGGGGGCTCGCCTGAGCTAGGAGGCCGGCCGAGCAGCCTGTGACAGCCACCGCTGGAGCCCCGAGTCAATGTAGGGGGATTGTAGGCTAAACATACTCACCCACATGGGCCCTTAGCTTCTCCGGCGATGGCGGTCCCGTTTGCAGCGTCCTCTCTTTCCGCTGGTCGCCGGCATGATGTCACGAGCCCTTTGACCCTGGCATGTTGACCCGGGGTCAAAGGCTTTCGCGACGTCATTTCCGGCGTCCAATGGAGATTGAAGATGCTGGAAGCGGGCTGACCATCGCTGGAGGAGCTAAGGGCCCATGTGGGTGAGTATGTGTACATCGGCCCGTAGCTCAACCGGTGGCAGTCATTCGACTGTTGCAGGCTGGTCGGCCGGCGTCCAGACTCAGGACAGTCCCCGGCTCGGCTGGGCCTGTAGGCCCAAGCCGAGCCGGGGGCTGTCCTGAGTCTGGAGGCCGGCCGACCAGCCCGCTCAGCTGGAGGAGGTCACCGGTCGAGCTCTGGGCTGATTTATGGGCGTAAGTTTTGGGTATTTAGTCCCCGATTCTCCAGCGGTGACCGGCTGCCGAGCGGCCTGCTCGCCAGGCTCAGGCGAGTCCCCGGCTCGGCTGGGCCTGTAGGCCCAGGCCAAGCCGGGGCCTCGCCTGAGCGTGAAAGCCGGCCGAGCAGGCCGCTCGGCAGCCGGTCACCGCTGGAGCACAGGGACGCATTAGGGGGATATGTATGTTTAGTGTACCACGGCCTCTGATTCCCCAGCGGTGACCTCCTCCGGCCGAGCGGGCTGCTCGGCCGGCCTCTAGACTCAGGCGAGTCCCGGCTCGGCCTGTAGGCCCAAGCCGAGCCGGGGGCTCGCCTGAGCCTGGAGGCCGGCCGAGCAGCCCGACCGGAGGAGGTCCCCGCTGGAGTTCAGGGCCCATGTATCTGAGTATGTTATGGGTATTTCGTCCCTGAGCTCCAGCGGGGACCGGCGGCCTGCTCGGCGGACCTCCAGGCTCAGGCGAGTCCCCGGCTCGGCTGGGCCTGTAGGCCCAAACCGAGCCGGGGGCTCGCCTGAGCCTGGAGGCCCGTCGAGCAGGCCGCCGGGCCCCGCTGGAGCTCAGGGACGACCTATGGGGCTATGTATGTTTTTTTAAACTTCGGCCCCGATCCTCCAGCGCTGAGCGGCTGCCGAGCGGGCTGCTCAGCCGGCCTCTAGGCTCAGGCGATTTCCCGGCTCGGCTGGGCCTGTAGGCCCAAGCCGAGCCGGGGGCCCGCCTGAGGCTGGAGGCCGGCTGAGCAGCCCGCTCGGCAGCCGGTCACCGCTGGAGGATCGGGGCCGATTCAGGGAAGTATTTTTTTTTAACTTTCACCCAGCCAGGTGCGCGCGCATCCCACCGCCGCAAGAACACCAAAAGCGTCTTGCGAGGTAGGATGCGCACGCAGCTGGCTCAACGCGCGCCTCCCGCCAAAACAGTTTGTGGAGTTTGCGCGCGCCTCCCGCCGCTGATCCACCAATGAAAGCGCGCGAAATCACCACAAGAAATCTGAGCCACGGCACGAAGCACAGCACCGAGCGCAGAGCCCAGCCAGGAGCACAGAGCCCAGCACAGCAGAAAATTAAAGAACAAAGCAAAAGAAAATACAGGAGTGTATAAAAAGAGGCACAAATCACTATATACGCCAGTAAACCCAGCACATAGCCAAGCACATAGCCGAGCACAACTGACTAAACGCCACAGAGCCAAGCACATAGCCTAGCACAACTGAATAAACGCCACAGAGCCAAGCACATAGCCGAGCACAACTGAATAAACGCCGCAGAGCCAAGCACATAGCCAAGCACAACTGAATAAACGCCGCAGAGCCAAGCACATAGCCGAGCACAACTGAATAAACGCCGCAGAGCCAAGCACAACAAGGACAAACCTTAGACAGAGTTGGCATATATCTACCAGAACCCGTCTTCAGCCATGGACAACTATATGTTGCATTCTCCCGAGTCAAGAGCTCTGCGCACGTTAAAATAAAAATCATCGATGGACGTGAACAAGGCTACTTAATACCAGGGACTGATGCATGTTTTACTAAAAATGTTGTGTTTAAAGAAATTTATTCGAAATAGTCACTAAAGATATTTAACGTTACTTGATGCTTCTGTGTTTTCCTTTCGACAAACATTCATACACACCACACTTTTCAATAGACTGCCCTCTGGGCAGGCTTTACATCTAGTCTATACTATAAAAGAATAAGCTAAAAACTGTCCGTCGCCAAAACCCTACTGCGCATGCGCGACGGACATTTGAAAGCGGCCGTTAAAACACACAGGTAGCTGCGCGTGCCGGCCGCGTGAAAAAAAACAAAAAAAAAAACGGCACGAGCCGCGCGCAGCTACCCGTGTGTTTACACGGCCAGATGCCCCGATCCTCCAGCGGTGACCGTCATCCGGCTGCCGGCGGGCCTCCAGGCTCAGGCGAGCCCCCGGCTCGGTTTGGGCCTACAGGCCCAGCCGAGCCGGGGACTCGCCTAAGCCTAGAGGCCGCCGAGCAGCCAGCGGCAGCCGGAGAAGGTCACCGCTGGAGGATCGGGGCCGAAGTTCCCAAACAAATACCCCAAAATCGGCCCTGAGCTCCAGCGGAGACCTCCTCCGGCTGCCGCTGGCAGCTCGGCGGCCTCTAGGCTCAGGCGAGCCCCCGGCTCGGTTTGGGCCTACAGGCCCAGCCGAGCCGGGGACTCGCCTAAGCCTAGAGGCCCGCCGAGCAGCCAGCGGCAGCCGGAGAAGGTCACCGCTGGAGGATCGGGGCCGAAGTTCCCAAACAAATACCCCAAAATCGGCCCTGAGCTCCAGCGGAGACCTCCTCCGGCTGCCGCTGGCTGCTCGGCGGCCCTCTAGGCTCAGGCGAGCCCCCGGCTCGGTTTGGGCCTACAGCCCAGCCGAGCCGGGGACTCGCCTAAGCCTAGAGGCCCGCCGAGCAGCCAGCGGCAGCCGGAGAAGGTCACCGCTGGAGATCGGGGCCGAAGTTCCCAAACAAATACCCCAAAATCGGCCCTGAGCTCCAGCGGAGACCTCCTCCGGCTGCCGCTGGCTGCTCGGCGGCCCTCTAGGCTCAGGCGAGCCCCCGGCTCGGTTTGGGCCTACAGGCCCAGCCGAGCCGGGGACTCGCCTAAGCCTAGAGGCCCGCCGAGCAGCCAGCGGCAGCCGGAGAAGGTCACCGCTGGAGGATCGGGGCCGAAGTTCCCAAACAAATACCCCAAAATCGGCCCTGAGCTCCAGCGGAGACCTCCTCCGGCTGCCGCTGGCTGCTCGGCGGCCCTCTAGGCTTAGGCGAGCCCCCGGCTCGGTTTGGGCCTACAGGCCCAGCCGAGCCGGGGACTCGCCTAAGCCTAGAGGCCCGCCGAGCAGCCAGCGGCAGCCGGAGAAGGTCACCGCTGGAGGATCGGGGCCGAAGTTCCCAAACAAACACCCCAAAATCGGCCCTGAGCTCCAGCGGAGACCTCCTCCTCCGGCTGCCGCTGGCTGCTCGGCGGCCCTCTAGGCTTAGGCGAGCCCCCGGCTCGGTTTGGGCCTACAGGCCCAGCCGAGCCGGGGACTCGCCTAAGCCCAGAGGCCCGCCGAGCAGCCAGCGGCAGCCGGAGAAGGTCACCGCTGGAGGATCGGGGCCGAAGTTCCCAAACAAACACACCCCAAAATCGGCCCTGAGCTCCAGCGGAGACCTCCTCCAGCTGCCGCTGGCTGCTCGGCGGGCCTCTAGGCTTAGGCGAGCCACCGGCTTGGCTTGGGCCTACAGGCCCAGCCGAGCCGGGGACTCGCCTAAGCGTAGAGGCCGGCCGAGCAGCCTGCTCGGCCGGAGGAGGTCACCGCTGGAGCTCAGGGCTGATGTTGCCTAACACATACTCACCGACATCGGCCCTTAGCTCCTCCAGCGATGGCGGTCCCGCTTGCAGCATCCCCTCTCTCTCCGTTGTTCGCCGGAATGACGTCACGAAAGCCTTTGACCCCGGGGGTCAAAGGCTTTCGTGACGTCATTCCGGCGAGCAACGGAGAGAGGATGCTGCAAGCGGGACCGCCATCGCTGGAGGAGCTAAGGGCCGATGTCGGTGAGTATGTGTGGAACCGGTGGAGGACTCGAGGCCGATGTAGGTGAGTATGTGCTCTACACACACACACACACCCTGCTTGCTCGGCGGTATCCAAGCTTAGGCGAGCCCCCGGCTTGGCGTGGGCCTAGAGGCCCTGCCGAGCCGGGGACTCGCCTGAGCATGGAGGCCGGTCGAGTTGCATGCTCGGGCGTCCTCCAGGCTCAGGCGAGTCCCCGGCTCGGCTGGGCCTCTAGGCCCACGCCAAGCCGGGGGCTCGCCTAAGCTTGGTCGGCATCCAGGCTCAGGCGAGCCCCCGGCTTGGCTTGGGCCTAGAGGCCCAGCCGAGCCAGGGACTCACCTGAGCCTGGAGGACGGCCGAGCATGCAACTCGACCGGCCTCCATGCTCAGGCGAGTCCCCGGCTCTGCTGGGCCTCTAGGCCCAAGCCGGGGGCTCGCCTAAGCTTGGATACCGGCCGAGTAAGCAGGGTGGGTGTGGAGAGCACATACTCACCTACATTAGCCCTGAGCTCCAGCGGTGACTGTCCTCCGGCTGTCGCAGGCTGCTCGGCCGGCCTCCAGGCTCAGGCGAGCCCCCGGCTTGGCTTGGGCCTACAGGCCCAGCCGAGCCGGGGGCTCGCCTAAGCCTGGAGGCCGGCCGAGCAGCCTACGACAGCCACCACTGAGGCTCCGGGCCAATGTAGGGGGATGTTGCCTAACACATACTCACCTACATCGGCTCTTAGCTCCTCCAGCGATGGCGGTCCCGCTTCCAGCGTCCTCTCTCGCTCCGTTGTTCGCCGGAATGACGTCACGAAAGCCTTTGACCCCGGGGGTCAAAGGCTTTCGTGACGTCATCCCGGCGACCAACGGAGCGAGAGAGGACGCTGGAAGCGGGACGCGGGACCGCCATCGCTGGAGGGCCGATGTAGGTGAGTATATCCACGAGCGGGGGGGCCATATCCACGAGCGGGGGGGCCATATCCACGAGCGGGGGGGGCCATATCCACGAGCGGGGGGGGGCGATATCCACGTGCTGGGGCAGTATATCCATGTGCTGGGGCAGTATCCACGTGCTGGGGCAGTATCAATCCACGTGCTGGGGCAATATCCACGTGCTGGGGCAGTATCAATCCACGTGCTGGGGCAGTATCAATCCACGTGCTGGGGCAGTATCCACGTGCTGGGGCAGTATCCACGTGCTGGGGGCAGTATCCACGTGCTGGGGCAGTATCCACGTGCTGGGGCAGTATCCACGTGCTGGGTCAATATCCACGTGCTGGGGCAGTATCAATCCACGTGCTGGGGCAGTATCCACGTGCTGGGGCAGTATCCACGTGCTGGGTCAATATCCACGTGCTGGGGCAATATCCAGGAGCTGGGGCAGTATCCACGTGCTGGGGCATATCCACGTGCTGGGGCAGTATCAATCCATGCTGGGGCAGTATCCACGTGCTGGGCAGTATCCACGTGCTGGGGCAATATCCACGTGCTGGGGCAGTATCAATCCACGTGCTGGGGCAGTATCCACGTGCTGGGGCAGTATCCACGTGCTGGGTCAATATCCACGTGCTGGGGCAGTATCAATCCACGTGCTGGGGCAGTATCCACGTGCTGGGGCAGTATCCACGTGCTGGGTCAATATCCACGTGCTGGGGCAGTATCAATCCACGTGCTGGGGCAGTATATCCACGTGCTGGGCAGTATCCACGTGCTGGGGCAGTATCCACGAGCTGGGGCAATATCCACGTGCTGGGCAGTATCCACGTGCTGGGGCAGTATCCACGTGCTGGGGCAATATCCACGTGCTGGGGCAATATCCACGTGCTGGGGCAATATCCAGGAGCTGGGGCAGTATCCACGAGCTGGGGCAATATCCACGTGCTGGGGCAGTATCATCCACGTGCTGGGGCAATATCCACGTGCTAGGGCAGTATCCACGAGCTGGGGCAGTATCCACGAGCTGGGGCAATATCCACGTGCTGGGGCAGTATCCACGAGCTGGGGCAGTATCCACGTGCTGCGGCAATATCCACGTGCTGCGGCAATATCCACGTGCTGGGGCAATATCCACGTGCTGGGGCAGTATCCACGTGCTGGGGCAGTATCCACGTGCTGGCGGCAATATCCACGTGCTGGGGCAATATCCACGTGCTGGGGCAGTATCCACGTGCTGGGGCAGTATCCACGTGCTGGGTCAATATCCACGTGCTGGGGCAGTATCAATCCACGTGCTGGGGCAGTATCCACGTGCTGGGGCAGTATCCACGTGCTGGGTCAATATCCACGTGCTGGGGCAGTATCAATCCACGTGCTGGGGCAGTATCCACGTGCTGGGGCAGTATCCACGTGCTGGGTCAATATCCACGTGCTGGGGCAGTATCAATCCACGTGCTGGGGCAGTATCCACGTGCTGGGGCAGTATCCACGTGCTGGGTCAATATCCACGTGCTGGGGCAGTATCAATCCACGTGCTGGGGCAGTATATCCATGTGCTGGGGCAGTATCCACGTGCTGGGGCAGTATCCACGTGCTGGGGCAGTATCCACGAGCTGGGGCAATATCCACGTGCTGGGGCAGTATCCACGTGCTGGGGCAATATCCACGTGCTGGGGCAATATCCAGGAGCTGGGGCAGTATCCACGAGCTGGGGCAATATCCACGTGCTGGGGCAGTATCCATCCACGTGCTGGGGCAATATCCACGTGCTAGGGCAGTATCCACGAGCTGGGGCAGTATCCACGAGCTGGGGCAATATCCACGTGCTGGGGCAGTATCCACGAGCTGGGGCAGTATCCACGTGCTGCGGCAATATCCACGTGCTGCGGCAATATCCACGTGCTGGGGCAGTATCCACGTGCTGGGGCAGTATCCACGTGCTGGGGCAGTATCCACGTGCTGGGGCAATATCCACGTGCTGGGGCAGTATCCACGTGCTGGGGCAGTATCCACGTGCTGGGGCAATATCCACGTGCTGGGGCAGTATCCACGTGCTGGGGCAGTATCCACGTGCTGGGGCAGTATCCACGTGATGGGGCAGTATCCACGTGCTGGGGCAGTATCCACGTGCTGGGGCAGTATCCACGTGCTGGGGCAGTATCCACGTGCTGGGGCAGTATCCACGTGCTGGGGCAATATCCACGTGCTGGGGCAGTATCCACGTGCTGGGGCAATATCCACGAGCTGGGGCAGTATACATGAGCAGGGGCAGTATATCCACAATAGACTGCCCTCTGGGCAGGCTTTACAACTAGTTTAGTAATAATTTGGTTGTGTTTTTTTATATACAGTAATTATATATATTACACTATATTGCCAAAAGTATTCACTCACCTATCCATATGCAAGTCAAGGCAGGTGTGCGAATACTTTTGGCAATATAGTGTGTATGTACATATAATTTGGCAAGAAAACGTATTTGAACCCTTTGGGATTACGTGGAGCTTTGCATGAATTGGTCATAAAATGTCTCTGATCTTCATCTAAGTCACAACAATTTGAAAAACACAGTCTGCTTAAAATAGTACAACACAAACATTATATGTTTTCATGTTTTTATTGAACAGAACATGTAAACATTCACAGTGCAGGGTGGAAAAAGTATGTAAACCTTTGGACTTAACTGGTTGACCCTCCTTTGGCAGCAATAACCTCAACCAAACGTTTCCTGTAGTTGCAGATCAGACCTGCACAACGATCTGGAGTAATTTTGCACCACTCCTCTTCCCAAAACTGTTTCAGTGTAGCAATATTCTTGGGATGTCTGGTGTGAATCGCTCTCTTAAGGTCATGCCACAGCATTTCAATCGGGTTGAGGTCAGGACTCTGACTGGGCCACTCCAGAAGCCATATTTTGTTTTGTTGAAGCCATTCTTTTGTTGAATTACTTGTATACTTTGGGTCATTGTCCTGTTGCATCACCCATCCTCTGCAGAGCTTCAGTTGGCGGACAGATGGTCTTACGTTTTCCTGCAAAATGTCTTGATAAACTCTGGAATTCATTATTCCATCAATGACAACAATCCGTCCAGGCCCTGAGGCAGCAAAAGCAGCCCCAAACCATGATGCTCCCTCCGCCATGTTTTACAGTGGGGATGAGGTTTCGATGTTGGTGTGTTGTGCCTTTTTTTCTCCAGACATAGTGTTTGTTTTTTCCAAAAAACTCATTTTTAGTTTCATCTGTCCACAGAATATTTTGCCAGTAGTGTTGTGGAACATCCAGGTGCTCTTTTGCAAACTTCAAATGTGCTGCAATATTCTTTTTGGACAGCAATGGCTTCCTCCGTGGTGTCCTCCCATGTACTCCATTATTGTTTAAGGTTTTCCTTATTGTAGATGTGGCAACAAAAATGTTAGCATGTGCCAGAGATTTCTGTAAGTCTTTAGCTGACACTCTAGGATTCTTCTTTACCTCATTAAGCATTCTGCGCTGTGCTCTTGCAGTCATCTTTACAGGACGACCACGCCTAGGGAGAGTAGCAACAGTGCTGAACTTTCTCCATTTGTAGACAGTCTGTCTTACCGTGGACACATGAACATCAAGGCTTTTGGAGATACTTTTGTAACCCTTTCCAGCTTCATGCAAGTCAACAATTCTTGATCGTATGTCTTCTGAGAGCTCTTTTCTGCGAGGCATGGTTCACATCAGGCAGTGCTTCTTGAAACCAGTAAACCCAAAACTGGTGTGTGTTTTTAAAGGGCAGGACAGCTTTCAGCAACACATCCAATAATATCACACTGATTTGACTCAAGGTTGGCTCACTCCTGGCTCCAATTAGCTCTTGGAGAAGTCATTAGGCTAGGGGTTCACATACTTTTTCCACCCTGCACTGTGAATGTTTACATGTTCAATAAACACATGAAAACATAATGTTTGTTGTATTATTTTAAGCAGACTGTGTTTTTCAAATTGTTGTGACTTAGATGAAGATCATAGCACATTTTATGACCAATTCATGCAAAACTCCACGTAATCCCAAAGGGTTCACATACTTTTTCTTGCATGTGTATAAAACCTCATACTAACTAAGGCTGCTTGGAACAGACGAGGAACCAGATCCCACACACCGGTCAACTGGGATTCCTTAGCTGCAGCGTATGGATTATACATGGTGCGGGCAGTGTTTTTCATGCACTGCCCATCAGCATGAATACAATGTGTCCAGGATGGAAAACATGGTGGCTCTCCTAACCCTAGGTTTTACCCCTGACAGTTGAAATGGGGGGGGGGGGATGGAGGTGGTCGTTTCTGCTACACTGCTGGATTTTAATCCCGTTTTCCATTTGGTTATCTTTGTACTCAGTGTGTTCAGTTGCTCAGCAGCTGCTGAATTGCTACATTGCAGCCATCTCACTGAACGCTTTGGCTGTGAATATTGAAGCGGCGTTGGATGCTTAATGAAAGCCGCTATCCATTATATGAGCCCTTTAGTGTTAATGTTTACCGCGTTACAATAAAGATTTGTTTTGGTCCTTCAAACTAAACACTTCCTTATGGGATTATTTGCTCGGTGGAAGCGGCCATCTTTCCCGCGTCACACTCAGCTCCTCACGACTTGGCTGCAAGTGCTAAGCTGCAGCACCGTGTTCACTGCCAAATTGCTAACTTGGCACTTGCAGCGGCTGAGGAACTGAACGCGCCCAGTTATTCTGTGTACGTCCTTGTATAGTTGTTGCTTAGTGAATAAACCCCCTGGTGTCTGGCTTTTTTCTATCTTTTCTTTTTTTGCGATTCGGCTTGTGCCGGCGTCCAGGTAAAGATCCAGGGAGGAAATGATGAAGTGGGTGTGAGGAACGTGCTGGAACCGCTCCCGTGTACAAACACCATTTGCTTCCTGGTTCCTGTGGCAGCTGGGGGGTGAGTGGCGGGTCAGGGTGGATGAGTGGCGGGTCAGGCGGGGGGTGAGTGGCGGGTCAGGCGAGGGTGAGTGGCAGGTCAGGCGGGGGGTGAGTGGCGGGTCAGGTGGGGGGTGAGTGGTGGGTCAGGCGGGGGGTGAGTGGCGGGTCAGGCGGGGGGTGAGTGGAGGGTCAGGCGGGGGGTGAGTGGCGGATCAGGTGGGGGGTGAGTGGCGGGTCAGGCGGGGGGGAAAGTGGCGGATCAGGTGGGGGGTGAGTGGCGGGTCAGGCGGGGGGGGAGTGGCCGGTCAGGCGGGGGGGAAAGTGGCGGGTCAGGCGGGGGGTGAGTGGCGGGTCAGGCAGATTATGAAGTGACAGGTTGCACACACACAGGATAAATGCACAGACCGCAAGCCGTGCTATGACCTCATCACATGACCTCATGACGTGTCATTTTGTAGCCGTATCCTGTGCTGTTCAGCTTTTTAATGAACTGAAATGATCCACGAGGTTGTGTTTCTGCAGCTTCTTTATGATGATGATACGTGAGACGCGTGCTGGTTTCCTGCACATATCCTACACGTCTTGGTGCATCCAGACGTGTCTGCATGTTGACCTCAGCTGCTGCAGCTCCTCCATGTTTTACATGTGCTGTGCAGGAAAAATGCTGCCCTGTGCATGTAGAACCCAGGAGCTTGAGGTGAAAAAGCAAAAGGGTCCTGTGGGAGCAGTTTGTCATCAGGAAGCCTATGAATTATACATGTTACAGGGCAGAGCCTTCCCTATCTGTGCATGTAGCATTTATCTTAAAGGGGTGCTTCGTTTGAGAGCAGTACTAATTAGGAGTGAGGGAGGTTTAAGAATTATCCCTGAATTACGCAAGAGTGAAAGGGAGTGAGTTCCCTTTGTTCTATGGGATCAGGCCGGGGTGCCTTTATTCTATGAGCTTAAGCATGGCTCTTTATGATTGGATACAATAGGGAGATAAGCAGTGTGAGGGAGGGGGAAGGAGGGGTACAAAAGGGAGTGCGTGGGGCATTTTTGTGTATTGCAGCTAATTTTCTTTTGAGAAAGGAGCGGCAGAGACAGAGCGGCGGCTAGCTCCATTTTGCCATCACCATCATCGTATGAAAACCAATGACTGGATGAGTATTACTTGCAGTATCAATCTGTTATGCATACTCTATTATCATAAGTCTGCTACATATATATTCCTAGTTCCATTATTTATTGGAAGGATAGGTGTGGGTTTCCCATTGTATGGATTTGTAGGTTTTATTTAGTGGATGCTTATTTATATTTGTTACAATTTGCAATACTGTATTCCTTGTTCATTTGGTGTAGAGCTGCGTGATAGTAATTTCTAATGGGTTATTGGTCTGGGATAACTCTGCCAGAATTCAGTGATTTGTTGTTTTGTATGTTATTGGGGTTTCCAGTAATTTTGCCTTTGGCTGTCTGTGGACTGCTGTGCCTTATTAGTTTAAGTGCTCAGTATAGCGCATGACTGACTGTCCAATTTTAGTATCATCCATGGCTGCAGCCAATTTGTAGTGTACTGTACAGGCCAAAATCATACTAAGCAACCCATATAAACACAGTAAATCCAACACCGGGCCTCCCTATACACGCATGTGCCCCCACCATACACACAGAAGGAACTCCCTATACATAGTGAAATCACACGTAGGACCTCGGTATTACACACAAAGTCACGCTAATGATGTAGCTATCATACACCCTGAAATCACGAAATAACTCTCTATAACACACTGAAATCACTAATGTAGAATAACCCTAAAAAAAAAAAAAAAATTGCTATAACACGCCGTAATCACACAATAGAAACACACATAAACCTAGCCATAGCACACGGAGACCCCACAAGGACCTAGCCATAGCACACGGAGACAACACAAAGGGAATGTAATCACACATCGGAACTTGATATAACAGACTGAATCACTGGACATTAGTCACTATAACTCTATAGTGTGCCCAATGAGAAAAGCTCCATACGTGCATTGCTGAGTAACACCTTTAGTGGATTCTCAAGCAGCTTCACATGCTGGCCTTTTATGTGGGTTATGATTTACAGGGTTATTCAAAGAGCTGTGTGTTTTAAATAATGTTGGAGTAACCCCAAGGGCTAAGCAATAAGTTGAACAAATTAATTTGTATACTGTATTTAAGTTCACTATTCTAATTGTTGCAATTTTTAAAGTGACACAGCAGCAATGTACAATCTTTTGTTTTGAGCACTTGCTACAGTTGGGTAAATAATTATTTAGAACAGTAACTTTGTCTTTATTGAGGGAGAGGAGAGACTTATTTCAGGAATAGAGGAAACCTGAGCAGCAACTCATATTTCCCACTTGTACCATCATCGTAATAAAGCCTGGGAGTGGATAAGTATTAAGTGTATTAATTCTGTGAATTTGAAGCTATGTTGATAATATACTATATGCGTGTGTGTGTAATCTATTGGGTTAAATACGCGCTAATTTATCCGTTCTAGTGATTTGCATTGTTAGCTAGAATATGCTCGTTGATATTTGCTTCACTTTGTAATACTTGATCAAACCTTATTATTTGTATAGTCTGTATGATCTTCTAAACATAGGTAGTCAGTGACCGCATGGCTGGCAGCCATCTTAAACCTCAAAAAGTCACATGGTCTGCTGTCAATGAGGAAGTGCTGCAGCATTAACTGTACAATCTGTTTAAACTTACATTTTTGCGCAACTAAATTAATCCAGGTTGTTTCTGACAGATTTATGAATATATATAACAATTACTAACCAAATACACATCTAAATGTGTCTGTTTATAATTTCTGAAGAGGCTTATCAACTAAACAGTGATTCTGTATGTTAGCAAATGCTGTGTCATTAGGTTAGTTCGGTTGATTTTAACTCCGGGCCTATAGATTAATATACTAAGCAAGAATCCGTTTCATTGCGGACAGAGTTTAAAGACTTTCACATGTGCAGCTTGGTACTATTGATAAAGGATTCCATGGCTGAGGACTCATAAAATGGAGGACAATGCAGCCACTAATGTACAGAACATCCTTGCTCTTTCTCAACTCAAAATGGAGACTGCGTTATTTACATTTCGCAAGGGGACACACACACAGAGGGGGAAAGTGCAGAAACAATGGAGTCACTCTCAGATAGGAACAATGGATCAGATAACCGTGAGCTGGTGACCTTAGTTGCTGGGGGGAGGGGAGGGGCTGATGGAAGCATGTGAAACAAAAGGAATTCATTACTTACAGGGGGGTGTACACTATACAAAGACTGGATCGTAATACAGAGGTTACGCTATACAGAGGGAATACAATACTCTACATGATACACAGAGCAACTGGAATGTAAGGAAAATACATACAAATAAACATTGGGGCGGCCGTTTCTTTGCAGAGGCAATAAGTAGGGAAGATGTTTCTGTTAGCTACCATTCATTCAATCAGGTGGTGAATTTGGTAAGGGTAGCTGGCGAGGGAACAGAGTTAGCTAAGCTTGATCTAGAGTCAGCCTTCAGGCCGTACCGCTGTGTCCAGGCGGTTTTCTTTTAATGGGGTGTAGATTCGATGGGTAATTTTATATAGATCTATTTACCCATTGGGGTGGGCAATATCCCGTGCTCCCTTTTTTAAAGGCTTCCTACTTTTTTGCATTGGTTAGTGGAGGAGACGTATAGTACATTACTTGGACGATTTCATGGTAACTGGTTCCAAAAGGGACTGGAGAATGCGGTAGGATCGGGGGGTAACAATATAAGTTTTGTTGATCGGGGAGAATCGTAGGTGGTTTGGGGGGGAATGGCCAGACATTAGATCAAATGGTCTAGTGTAATTTCAAATGGTGAGCAGGCAAATGACCCAGGAGTGGATTCAAAGAGGATGGGTGTGTAGCGCTCACTCCCGGAGGAGCCGCTGAAATTGAACCTCGGGTCAGTCTCGCCGCACTAGGGAATAAATATACTCCAGCACCGTCGTGGATTTTATAAATTATATAGTTTACTAGAATAAATGGCATATAATGAATAACACGGTATACGTAGATATATTTACAGTACTTCGTAATGCGGGAAACGCGCAGCGGAAAAGAAAATACAAGGCTTCGTAATTCGAGAAACGCACAGCGGAAAAGAAGGAAAAATATGTCTGTAACCCCCTTTTGTGGTTGGGGAGTGAGTCCCTTACAGGTTATGTCCCAAGGATGTAGGTGTGTGTGTGTGATGGTACCCGGGTACAATATTCAACTGGCCAGTGAGTTATTTATGAGGTATCTTCGACTAGTCAAGTTGGGGCCCTGTGGGTTTTGAAACAAACAGCAGCATGCTTTCTATTTTCACAACGGCCTGGAAGGCCTCTCACCCATCCGCCCGATACTTGGTGCTCTGCTCGACCCAGGACGTCTCTCCACTCGATTTTGACTGGGATTTTATGGGTTACCGGATCCGCTGTCTTGCGTTTCTGTAGCTGCTGCAAGATGTCCAGCTCACCGCCTGCATTCCCTGTCCAATCGATCTGCGGTGCTCCTAACTCGGTCTTCCAGCTCACTCTATCAGCGTGGGTATTCTGGTGAATCACTGGGTCTTCCTCTTGTAAGACTGAATAACCGGGTCTTTATCTCTGTCAGGCCCCAGCTGCGCTCCAGCCTGGTCACTGTCACGTTCTGCAGCACTGTGTCTTGCTTCTCTCACTCCCTGGCGCGCTCTACCAGCTCACTCCACGAGGCTCAGGATGTAAGTGTCTGTCTCCCACCCACTTCCTGTGTCCACTCCCAAAGCATGCAAGGAAATGTAGTCCCAATTTTCAGTGTCTCACATCGCACCTGTCTCCCTCCGGTGGCCAAAAACAAGTACTACCACGACAGGGAATTAAAACCATCGCTACAGGTGCAAAGCTTGGTGTTTCTGGAATTTTTTATTTTCCAATCGTCGGGGCAATACAACTGTGGGGGATAGAATTTAAAAAAAAAAAAAACATCCCTCCCCCTTTTTTGGGTCTGATATTCAAGGTGTGGTGCAAGTGCTGAATAACATGTCTGCATCATCACCGCAGTTTGTAGCCTATGTCAGGTATTTGGTGTTGCTATGTTTGAAAAGTAATATTAATTTCCCGGCAAATCATATACCGGGGGTAAGGAAGGTGGTGGCGGATACATTGTCCAGATTCAGGTGGGACGGGTTCCGACATTTGGCAACGGGAGGAGAGAGGGAAAAAAAATTTGTAGGGTAAAGACTGCCCTCCGTTTCTTTGGCAGATGGCGAGCAGTTAGAGGGCATCAATGATTTGGTGGGGAGATTGTTGTTGCAGAAGACATGGGCACTGTAGAGCAAGCAGTGAAAGGGTTGGATCGAGTTTTAAAGGGACAGAGAAGGTAGGGAAGAAAGTTGTTAAGTCAATAAAGGACAGCTTGGTAACTATTTAGTGGTATTTCATACTTTAGCCCAGTCCTCCTTCCTTTAACCGAGCAAACAGTTTGTGGTGAGGAAGATCTTGGCAGCAGAGTACAAGTAGGAGATAAGATGGAGCTGATAACAATCTTTGTAGGGCAGCATTTGTTTTAGTTTTTCAGCTGCCCTAAGGATTGAGGAAACAATTGCTCTAGGTGTAAATTCTTCTCAATTAAGAAAGGAGGATGTGAGAGTGCGGATGGAGTGGCATTGATGCGCAGTTTGAGTTGTGTTGCTGCTAAGGCCTGTAGCGGAATGCGTGTTGTCCGCCTGCGGGTGTGCTCCTATCTGCGTACCCCCACTGCGCTTACCGCTGGCCCGACTACCGAGTGGCACGGCACTCGGCGTCTCGTGCGGCCTGGAGTGACCCTGGGGAAGGGTTAGCGGGCGGTGGAAGGGACCCCTGCGTGGAACCAGCCCGACCACTGAGCAACACGGCACTCAGCGTCTCGAGCAGCTGGTTCACTGACCTTGTTGGTGTAGGAAACGTCTGCGGAACGGCCGTTCGGATGGGAATCGGATCTCTCTATCGATTATTCGGTTCTTACGGCGATCGGAACTCCTTCGAGTAATAATTCGGATCTTACTCACAATGCCGCTCGATATACCGAAGCGCGGGAGACGGGCCGCGCCTTCGGATCGGACACAAGAACCGAAGCGTGGCCGAATATTCTGAAGGACGATGTCCGTGCGATGCACCGCTGTCCTGATGCGAGATGCAGGCACAGGGTGTTCGGTTCGGATCTTAAGCTGCCGTACTCTGAAGACCGCGCGGGATCTCAGAAATACGGCTGAAAATAAAGAACACCAGGCGAAGCTGAATGCACTAGATCATCTGCTTTATTTTTACACATCACATATATTTATAAACATTACCAGAAAGTCAGAACAATGGGAATCCCTAAATCAAAATACAAAAGAAGGAGAGGGGTGAAGCGCCCACCGGAAAGGCGTCTATCCCACTCGCTGAATGCTGTGTGTGGGGGTTTTCTAAAATACCCGGGTAACAGTTGAATAAACAAAAATACAACACAGCGCTTAAAAAACCAAAGTCCAGAAAAGACAGTGGGGTAGACACCCTGTATGTCCATAAGCAGAAGTTGCTGACTTTAGGAATGAATCTTCTCAATAATGTAGATACGGTATGCACTGTAGGGAGGAAGCACAAAAAGGAGGGACCAAAAATTGCGCAGTATCCCAGCAGCCAGAATGAAAGTAATACGTATAGATAATAAACTCACATTCTGTGGAGCCTACGACCGGCTCTTAGGAATCAGGCAGGCTGGGACTTTATTTCAGGTGCCCATATAACCTTCAAGCGACTTTTCCAGAAATCTCCAAAGATAGGAACACTGTAGGAGAATGGGCAAAAAACCAAGAAGGCACCTCCTAGTGCAATAAATCAAGGGCAGCTTAATATATATAATATAGTAGTAGTATAATTAATCCTGAGTGATTGATTGATTTTTTGTATTGTTAATTGAATGTGTATTATATAAAAAGGCAGCAGCAAGAACAGACATATGATTACCAGCTGAGGAAGCCTGTATAGGCGAAACGCGTCCTGGTCTTTGGTCTGGTAGATATGATCTATCTATTTTAAAACTAATAAATGTTTTTAAATTTTTTGAACAACTCTAACTGCTGTCTGCCTCTATAACATTTGCAAAGAAGGTTTGGGGAACACCTTACGATTCCCTATGCGCATTGTGACGGAGCCAATAGAGGCTCAATCAAGTGTGAGTTTGAATTTGGCAAATTCTTTCCTAATATATTAAGCTGCCCTTGATTTATTGCACTAGGAGGTGCTTCTTGGTTTTTTGCCCATTCTCCTACAGTGTTCCTATCTTTGGAGATTTCTGGAAAAGTCGCTTGAAGGTTATATGGGCACCTGAAATAAAGTCCCAGCCTGCCTGATTCCTAAGAGCCGGTCGTAGGCTCCACAGAATGTGAGTTTATTATCTATACGTATTACTTTCATTCTGGCTGCTGGGATACTGCGCAATTTTTGGTCCCTCCTTTTTGTGCTTCCTCCCTACAGTGCATACCGTATCTACATTATTGAGAAGATTCATTCCTAAAGTCAGCAACTTCTGCTTATGGACATACAGGGTGTCTACCCCACTGTCTTTTCTGGACTTTGGTCTTTTTAAGCGCTGTGTTGTATTTTTGTTTATTCAAATGGGAATCCCTGCCCGCCCACACAAGTCCCATTGGCCCTCGCTGGCAGGAGGCACCCGGGACCCGATTCACATTGGCGGTTACGAATCGGGGAGTTGCCGATTCGGAACCGGATGGTCCGAATCGACCATTTTGCGATTCGACCGGATGGTCAGAATCGGCCATTTTCCGATCCGATCGACACGACCGGATCCACGAGGCGCTGGGAAAATGGCGGCGGACAAGGCACACAAAGGGATTTACATACATTTCACAATACACACACGGGGACACCTTTATTACACCACACACAAAACCACATCTAAATAAAATAACTTGCGGAATTCCGCGGGTGCAACGGCACCTCTGAGTCTATGGAAATAAAACGTCACCACGGACCGCCCCTGGCTGAGGGTGTTGGGCCATTCCGTGACAAGGCCCATGGTGGGGAAGTATGCACATGTGTGAGGGGATACTTGGAGGCGGCTCCTTCAAACGGTCGCATGTTCTGGGGGCACAAGGGTGGTACTAACTTGTTCGGGTATCAATTCAAAATGGTTCCGCAGCAGGCCACGGAGGGGCTTGGTTGAAAGGGGAGTTGCATTTGCCCCCATTCTTTCAGGATAGGAGCTGCTGGTACTGAGGCAGAATTGGGTTACCCAAAGGACCGAATTAAAAAGATGGGGAGATGGAAATGGGAAGTATATAGGAGATATGTGAGGTCATTAAAGAAATGAAGGGAAAACTTATGGGGAACAACTGTTTTGTTTTAATAATAATTTGTTCCTTTTTTTTTTCGTTTGGTTTCTTTTCAGTTTGGATACACTGTGTGTGTGTGAAATACAGTTAATAGTTTACATTTTGGTTATTTGCAGGACGTGCAATGAGAGTGCGGATCCTGGGACACTCCTATGTGCACTGGATGGAGAGTCATGCTGCTGGCACCAAGAGAGGAGCGACCCCGGGGTGCAGCGTAATTGAAGTAGGGATTAGATGGATGGGGAAGCAAGGTAGGGGGTGGGGCAGTTATTGGGAATAGCAAAGACATCCAGGAGAAAGAGGGGTAAGCCAGATATTATGATACTACATTTAGGGGACAGCTAGAGAAGAGATAGGTATTGTGAGTGGTGGGGAGGGTCTGCAGGGTACGGGGTGAGTGGTGGTTTGGTTCGGCCAAGCTCAGGTGCCTTCCTGGTTTGCAGATTCTCTCGGCCTGCTATTTGCGATATAAAGAGACCCCTGAGTAGACGCGTGGTCACGCTACTTAGCCACGTGGGGCCGCTATTTCTGGGCAATGTGTATGGTGCATTGCATTTGCCGGTGTTTATCTGGCGTGCTATTTGCCGATGTTATCTGGCCATGGTTAATGGTTTTTGGAGCACCCAGAGATAAGAGCAAGAAGTGAGGAGTTCATTGAAGGAGTGATAAGGCTGGGAACACACTCTTCATTGAAGGTGCGATAAGGAGCCTTTTGTGGGGTAAGAGGAAAGGTCACGGGTTTTTATTGGTGGCAGTAAAAAGAGGGTCCTCATTTTTGGTGGCGGTGAAATAGGCGGCCTGGCACGTGGAGAGACGATAGTGGGTGGAGGGTCTGCAGGGTACGGGGTGAGTTGTGGTTTCATACGGCCAGGCTTAGGTGCCTTCCTGGTTTGCAGATCCTCTCGGCCTGCTATCTGCCATAAAAAATATCCTGAACAGACGTGTGGTCATCCTGCTTAGCCACGTGGGGCGCTATTTCTGGGCAATGCTTGTGGTGCATTGCAGTTGCCAGTGTTATCTGGTGAAGCGTATTTGGCATACGAGGATCGATAATAATAATTCTGCCTTAGATGCAAAGAATTTGGCCTTAATTAATAAAAGACGTGACCTTTTCAAAATGCCAATACTTTGTTGTGTTTTCATTTATGGGGAAGGGGGTTGAGGGGTGTATAATTGGTGTTAGAAGGTAACTTACATGGGAGAAGTTGTAAGAAGAGAATAGGGGCATAATTCTTAGTTCGAGAGAAGTACTAATTAGGAGTGAGGGAGGTTTAAGAATTATCCCTGAATTACGCAAGAGTGAAAGGGAGTGAGTTCCCTTTGTTCTATGGGATCAGGCATGGGTGCCTTTTATTCTATGAGATTAAGCATGGCTCTTTATGATTGGATACAATAGGGAGATAAGCAGTGTGAAGGAGGGGTACAAAAGGGAGTGCGGGGGGCATTTTTGTGTATTGCAGCTAATTTTCTTTTACCCACCCAACCCACCCTGTTTTTTCTTTCATCCACCCAACCCACCCTGTTTTTTCTTTCATAGATGCTGCTTCCCTACAACATCGGAAAGGTCACGCAGCAGAAGCGCCACGGATAGGGGCAAATGACGTGGTGATTCCACCAGTTATTCAAGACCACCCATGGTTTCCCATATGGAAATATACCATGTTGCATGAACCCAGTTGGTGGTTTATACGGCCATAGCTGGGGGATTGTCTAAATATGGACATGGTTAGTCTACCTATTCCATCAAATTATACACCATGTTACATGAAGCCAGCCTGTGGTTTTTAACGGCCAAGGTTGGATTGTTTTTAATTAAAAGCATGGTTTAGAGTAATTATCGATCAGCTGGTATTCCATGTTGCTTGAAGCCAGTTGGTGTTTTTTTACGGCCACAACTGGTGGATTGCGTTTAAATTGGGCATGGAGTTCGGTAATTTATGGCACTCAGATTATTTTACCATGTGGCATGAAGCCAGCGGATGGTTTGTTCGGCCAGAGCTGGGTGATTGCATTTTAAGATGGACATGGTTTAGGTTAGGGATGAGCGGTGAAATAGGCGGCCTGGCACATGGAGAGGCGATAGTGGGGGGAGGGTCTGCAGGGTATGGGGTGAGTGTTGGTTTCGTCCGACCAAGCTCAGGTGCCTTCCTGGTTTGCAGATCTTCTCGGCCTGCTATCTGCCATAAAAGATACCCTGAGCAGCCGTGTGGTCATCCTGCTTAGCCACGTGGGGCGCTATTTCTGGGCAATGCTTGTGGTTCATTGCAGTTGCCAGTTACATAGTTATATAGGCTGAAAAAAGACATGCGTCCATCGGGTTCAGCCTCTCCCACATAACCTACTGCTGTTGATCCAAAAGAAGGCAAAAAACCCAGTCTGAAGCGCTCGCCAATATGCAACATACTGGGAAAAAATTCCTTCTTGACCCCAGAATGGCAGTCAGATTTCTCCTTGGATCAAGAAGCTTTTACCCACATATTAAATATTATAACCCTTAATATTCTGTGTCTGCAGGAAGTCATCCAGTCGTTTTTTAAAAGTCTGTACAGACTCTGACCCAACCACCTCAACAGGCAGAGAATTCCACAGCTTTATTGTTCTCACCGTAAAATAACCCTTCCTATGCTTTAAGCTAAATTTTCTTTCTTCCAGTCTAAATGGATGACCCCTTGTCCTATGTATAGTCCTGTTAATGAATAGGTTATCAGACAATGGTTGATAATAGCCCCGTATATATTTATATAAGGTTATCAGATCCCCTCTAAGGCGCCTTTTCTCTAAACTAAACAGGTTTAAGCTTGTTAGTCTTTCCTCATAACTTAACCCTTCCATCCCCCTTATTAATTTAGTTGCCCGTCTCTGCACTTTTTCTAGCGCTATAATATCTTTTTTTAAGACAGGTGCCCAAAATTGCACGGCATATTCAAGGTGCGGCCTGACCATTGATTTATACAGAGGCAAAATTATGTTTTCATCCCGTGAGTGAACTCCCCTTTTAATGCATGCCAGTACTTTGCTGGCCTTGGCGGCTGCTGTTTGACATTGCACATTGTTACTTAGTTTGAAGTCTATGATTATTCCCAAATCCTTCTCCTGCTTGGATTTCCCTAACTCCGTACCATTTAGGCTAGGGTCAGACGAACGCATTTTTATGTTGTCTGTGAAAAAGTGCGTTCGAACGAATGGACGTATTTTTTCACAGAATACGCGATCGCGGTCATACGATGCGCATTTTCGTCCGTGATTTTGTACGGATCATCAATAAAACTCTTTTTGTGTCTGGACGTTATGTTGGCCGGACATTAGCAGCGTCTGACGTCTCCTAATCACACACACATGCCGCTAGCGGCCGCAGCGCACTCTGTACGTCAGTACCTGCGGTTTCACGTTCTCGAAAAAATGCGTTCATTTTCCACTTGCGTTGCGCAGCCGGACTTTTGTGCGACCGTACTTCGTATATTGGCCGTCATTGCCCGGCATCTGCTGCTAGTGCGGCCGTGATTAAGTGCGGCTGCACGCGCGTTCGCACTGCCTCAGTCTGACCCTAGCCTTAGGGTATAAATTGCTTGTGTGTTCTTCACTCCAAAGTGCATAACTTTACATTTATCTAGATTAAATTTCATCTGCCATTTAAGTGCCCAGTCCCCCAATTTATCTAAATCCCTCTGCAGCGAAGTAACATCCTGCTCACATTGTATTACTTTTCCTAGCTTTGTGTCATCTGCAAATACTGATACATGACTTTCAATGCCTATCTCAAGGTCATTTATAAATAAATTGAATAGTATTGGTCCTATAACAGACCCCTGAGGGACACCACTTACCACTGGTGTCCATCTTGAAAATGTACCATTTATGACCACTCTCTGTACCCTATCTTTTAGCCAGTTTTCTATCCAAGAACAAGTATTTTCATCTAGGCCATTTTTTCTTAATTTAAGTAGTAACCTTTTGTGTGGAACTGTGTCGAAAGCTTTGGCAAAATCTAAGTAAATCACATCCACTGCGACCCCCTGATCTATACTTCTACTTACTTCCTCATAGAACGTAATTAGGTTAGTCTGACATGATCTGTGTTTCATGAAACCATGCAGATTTTTGCCAATTACATTATACCTCCAATAAATTCCTGAATATTATCCCTTAGTAACCCCTCAAATACTTTCCCAGCCACAGATGTTAAGCTCATAGGTCTATAATTCCCAGGCACAAATTTTAAACCTTTCTTAAATATAGGGACCACGTCAGCTTTTCTCCAATCCTCTGGTACTATTCCTGAAAGAAAAGAATCTTGAAAGATTAAGAACAGAGGTTTACATATTTCAACACATAGCTCTCTTAGTACTCGCAGGTGAATTCCATCTGGCCCTGGGGCTTTATTAACATTCACATTGTTTAATTTGTGTAAAACCTTGTCCTGAGTCAACCAGTCACTTTGTATTAGTAAGTTTTTATTAATGAATTTCATGTCTCCTGTTATAGGTTTCTCTTTGATAAATACTGAAGAAAAATAATCATTTAAAATTTCTGCTTTATCCTGATCTTCAGTTAACAATAACCCTGACTCAGATTTTAGTGAACCTACATTTTCACTCTTGGGTTTTTTAGAATTTATGTACCTAAAGAATCTTTTAGGGTTGGTCTTGCTCTCTTTGGCTATTTCTTTTTCATTTTCTAGTTTAGCCCATCTAATCGCATTTTTACATGCTTTATTGGCTGCCCTATATGCTTTATAGGATGCCTCAGATTTATCAGATTTAAAAGCTTTAAATGCCTTCTTTTTATTTTTCATTTCCTTAGTTACCTTCCTACTAAGCCACATTGGTTTCAGTCTGTTTCTTTTATATTTATTAACCAGTGGAATATATTGTGACGTGTACTTTTCTAGTGTTAGTTTAAAGATATTCCACTTATCCTCAGTGTTTTTCCCGTGAAAGAGTTTCTGCCAGTCAATGACATTGAGAGCTTCCTTTATTTTAATAAAGTTGGCCTTTTTAAAATTATATATTTTAGCATGCCCCTTATGAATGTGTTTTTTTGAGTTTATTTCAAAAGTCACCATATTATGGTCACTGTTTCCCAACTGTTCCTTTACATTAATATTTGAGAAAAGATCCACATTATTTGTTATAACCAGGTCCAGACAGTTATCCTCTCTAGTTGGTGTTTCTACCAGTTGTGACATGAAGGTATCATTTAAAATGTTCAGGAACCGGATTCCCTTTGCTGAATTACTATTCCCACTATCCCAATTAATGTCCGGGTAATTAAAATCTCCAATAATTAAAGTGCTACCATGATGTGCAGCCTTCCTAATTTGCTCTAACAGTTGTTCTTCCTCATCATTTGGCTCTGAGTGTCATTTGCAAGTGGCATTTTTAAGTGGACATCCAGAGTTGTTTCCTGGAGCTTCATCCAAGATCCCCTACGCCATCACGATCCCTAAGTCCTGTGTCTCCTCTCTCCACAGGTAGGACATTATCACCCATCATCCACAGTCACCCACATCTCATCTGATCGCCTGCATACTTTTGCTGGTAGGACATTATCACCCATCATCCACAGTCACCCACATCTCATCTGATCGCCTGCATACTTTTGCTGGTAAGACATTATCACCCATTATTCAGACACCCACATCTCATCTGATCATCTGATCGCCTGCATATTGGTATTTTCTATTTTTTATTTATATTTATTTTTGTTTTTCTCCACCATTTGCTTTGCTAATTAGCATGTGAATCTCCTACCCTATTGACACAGCCCACCAGCCTCAGGTGTTGACCTTCCAGGTGTTGACATTTTAACTGCCTGAATGCAATCAGCCCGCCCTATATAACTGCTATAGCAGGCTCTTTGAGCCAGGCTGTAAGTGTCATTTGCAAGTGGCATTTTTAAGTGGACATCCAGAGTTGTTTCCTGGAGTTGCGGGACTGGAGGAAGGAACTGCACGGCCCACTTTTACTCTGGGTAAACGCACGTCTATATCATGCTTTCTCTCACGCTTCTACTCTTTACTTCTACTTTTCTCCTTAAATGGAACTCCTGCCCCTCTACCACCGACCCCTACACTATCTGCATCTCTCCCTCCCTCCTCTCGTCCCACATGATGGCCTCGCATGAGCTCCTTTGTTTCCTCAGAACATGGTCTCCCTCTAACTCTCGCGCTGCCAATCACTCCCACTCCACAAATCCCATTCCCACCTTCTCTTTCTCACCCTCCTGCTGCTACTCTCTTCAGGTGACATATCCCCTAACCCTGGCCCCACAACACATCCAATACTTCCATCTCATCCTATCTCCATCGCACATAAATCACCTCCCTGCAAGCCCAGCAACCTCATCCCCATAATCCCTCAGCGCCTGTCCTCTTTCTCCTGCGCCCTCTGGAACGCTCGCTCTGTGTGCAACAAACTCACAGCAATCCATGACCTCTTCCTTTCAAACTCCTTCAACCTCCTAGCTTTAACTGAAACCTGGATAACTCCCTCTGACACGGCCTCCGTTGCTGCTCTCTCACATGGCGGTCTACACTTGAGTCATACCCCCAGACCGGGTGAGAGAAATGGTGGCGGGGTCGGAATCCTGCTCTCTCCCACCTGCACCTACCAGCATCTCCCTCCACCCCCATCCCTCTCCTTCTCCTCCTTCGAGACACACTGCATCCGCCTGTTCTCTCCTCTGGCCTCAGGGTGGCAGTCATCTACCGCCCACCGGGACCAACCTCCCAGTTCTTTGACCACTTTGCTACCTGGCTCTCTCACTTTCTGTCTTCTAATCTTCCATGCCTAGTTCTCGGGGACTTCAACATTCCCATTGACGATCCTTCCGCCCCTGCTGCCTCCAAACTTCTTTCACTCACGTCCTCCCTTGGACTCACACAATCCTCCCTCCTCCCTACCCACCGCGATGGTCACGCTATTGACCTTGTCTTTTCCAACCTCTGCTCCATTTCTGAGTTCAACTGTCGCCCTTTCCCCATCTCTGACCACCACCTTCTCTCTTTCAACCTATCTGGACTTTCTAAACACCCTGCTCCCCCACCCCGCACACACACGCAGAAATCTACAGGCTGTGGACCCCCATCAATTCTCCAACCTACTTCACCACCTCCCTCATACCTCATCCTTCACCTGCCCTGATGCTGCCACCAATCACTACAACACTACGCTTATCTCTGCTCTAGACACTCTTGCTCCTCTTCGACTCTGTAAGCCCCACGCCGCCAGCTTCAGCCCTGGCACACCCTCCAGACTCGCTACCTGCAAAGATGCTCCCGCACCGCAGAGCGTGCCTGGAGGAAATCCCGCTCTGAAGCTGATTTTGTTCACTTCAAGTTTATTCTCCGGTCATACACCTCTGCCCTCCACTTGGCCAAACAATCCTTCTTCTCATCTCTTATATCTACGCTGTCCTCCAACCCTAAACGGCTCTGGTCCACCTTCAACACCCTCCTCTACCCACCTGCACCTCCCCCCTCAGCTGCCTTCAGCGCTCAAGAGCTGGCAGACTACTTCCTCAGTAAAACTTTAACTATCAGAAGCAACATCCCAACACAAGATAGTTATCTGCCACCTCCACTCCCACAGGTCCCATCTGCCACCCTCTGCCGCTTCCTCCCAACCACTGAGGAGGAAGTCCATTCCTTATTGTCCTCCTCACATCTCACCACGTGCCCGCTCGAGCCCATTCCCTCACATCTAATTCCCCCTCTCCTCCTCCCTCACCCTGCTCTCACACACATCTTCAACCTATCTCTCTCCACTGGCTCCTTTCCATCCGCCTTCAAACACGCGCTAGTTACCCCTTTACTAAAGAAACCATCCCTAGATCCCAACTCTCCATCCAACTACCGTCCTGTATCCCTGCTTCCCTTTACCTCTAAGCTCTTAGAAAAACTAGTCTTCAACCGCCTCTCCATCTTCCTGTCCAATTCCCTACTTGACCCCCTGCAATCTGGCTTCCGTCCCCTACACTCAACTGAAACTGCCCTCACCAAAGTCACCAACGACCTCCTAACTGCTAAGAAACACGGCCACTATTCTATTCTCATCCTGCTTGACCTCTCGGCTGCTTTTGACACTGTTGACCACCCCCTCCTTCTACAGACCCTAAACTCTCTGGGTCTCGGTGACACTGCACTTGCTTGGATTGACTCCTATTTATCCAACAGGTCCTTCTGTGTGTCCTTTGCTGGTAATTCCTCCTCCTCATTGCCTCTATCTGTTGGTGTACCTCAAGGCTCTGTCCTTGGTCCTCTGCTCTTTTCCATCTACACCTCCTCCCTGGGCAAAATCATCAACAGCTTTGGCTTTAATTACCACCTCTACGCTGATGACACTCAGATCTACCTCTCTACCCCTGATCTCTCTCCCCCTGTCCTTTCCAAAGTCAGTGACTGTTTATCTGGCATCTCCTCCTGGATGGCCTCCCACCACCTAAAGATCAACATGTCAAAGACTGAGCTCCTACTTATTCCTCCCTCTAATGCCGCCCCACCTCCTGACTTCTCGATCACGGTGGAGGGTATCACCATCTCCCCATCAAACCAAGTTCGCTGTCTTGGAGTTACACTTGACTCTGCTCTTTCCTTCATCCCCCACATCAAGTCTCTTTCCTCCTCCTGCCGATACCAACTGCGTAATATTTACAGAATTCGGCCATTTCTTACCGCTGTCGCCACAAAACAACTCATACACGCCCTGGTAATCTCCCGACTCGACTATTGCAATAATCTCTTATCTGGCCTCCCTCTGTCCCACCTCTCCCCCCTACAATCCATCCTGAACGCCTCCGCCAGGCTAATTCACCTCACCCGCCGCTCTGTCTCTGCCGCTCCCCTCTGCGAGTCCCTTCACTGGCTCCCCATCCACTGCAGAATTAAGTTCAAAATCCTTATCCTTACCTACAAAAGCCTCACTAACTCAGCTCCCCACTACCTGTCCTCACTAATCACCAAATACACCCCAGCCCGCTCCCTAAGGTCAAACAGTGACCTGCGCCTAGCTTCTCCCCGCATCACCTCTTCCCATGATAGACTGCAGGATTTCTCACGCGCAGCCCCACTCTCTGGAACGCTCTCCTCGTGCTGTCAGACTTTCCCCAACTTCTCTTCCTTCAAACGCTCCCTTAAAACATTCCTATTTAGGGAAGCCTACCACCCAACTCACTGACGCAACCATCAATCACTCTCACCTTACAGTCCTCTCCTCCTGTTTCCAACCCCAACCCTCCCAGATTGTGAGTTCCTACGGGAATAGGGCCCTCATCTCCTCCTGTACTGTTTGTCAAATGTTGTTCAATGTATTGTAACCCTGTCTATACTGTGCTTATTGTACAGCGCTGCGGAATATGCTGGCGCTTTATAAATAAAGAATAATAATAATAATAATAATAATCATTATCTATATTAGGTGGTTTATAGCATATGCCAACCAATAATTGACTTCCCTGTTTATTCCCCAACGAAATATTTACCCATAAGGCTAGGGTCAGACTGAGGCAGTGCGAACGCGCGTGCAGCCGCACTTAATCACGGCCGCACTAGCAGCAGATGACGGGCAATGACGGCCAATATACGAAGTACGGCCGCACAAAAGTGCGGCCGCGCAACGCAAGCGGCAAACAAACGCATTTTTTCGAGAACGTGAAACCACTAGTACTGACGTACAGAGTGCGCTGCGTCTGCTAGCGGCGTGTGTGCGTGATTGGGAGACGTCAGACGCTGCTAATGTCCGGCCAACATAACGTCCAGACACAAAAAGTGTTTTATTGATGATCCGTACAAAATCAACTGCGCATCGTATGACCGCTATTGCGTATTCCGTGAAAAAATACGTCCATTCGTTCGAACGCACTTTTTCACGGACAACGCGAAAAATGCGTTAGTCTGACCCTAGCCTAAGGATTCCACATTTCCCTCATCGCTTTCCAGTTGTGTAATATTAGGCTTTAAATCCTGATTTACATATAAACACACTCCACCCCCTTTCTTATGTTTCCTATCCTTTCTAAACAATGTATAACCATTTAAGTTTACAGCCCAGTCATGCGTTTCGTCCCACCATGTTTCTGTTATTCCTATAATGTCGTATTGCTTAGTGTATGCTATTGCCTCTAGTTCCCCCATCTTGTTATTGAGGCTCCTTGCATTAGCAAGCATACATTTAATGTTGTCTCTACCCACACATGCTGAATGCGACTTTACATTACATGCCTCCACTGTTCTGACATTACCCATCCCCCCGGCTCCATCCCCCTTAGTCTGAACTGAAACCCTTGCGCTATCTGCTCTGTCTCCATTTTGTAAGATACTGTATCCCCCCCCCTTCCACTAGTTTAAAGTCTCCTCCAACCTTTTTTTTTTTTTTTTTTCAATTCAAAATTTTTCTTTATTAAAGACAAAGAAAAAACAAGAAATACGTCTGTAGTCAAATGACCACAAACGGAGAAATACAAGAACAGTGGATATATAAATTACATAGATATAAGAAAGAAAAACATTACAGTGTGCCGACACTTTACTTGAAGCAGAGTAAATAATCTCAACATTCCCAACCAACTCTCAAATCGCACAATGGACGGTTCCATCTGGAGCTCGGAGGCATCACAGTAAGGAACTCAGGGTAATACAATCGTGAGAGGGAGACGTGCGTCTCGTCCAATACTGTAGTAAAAACCCCTCTCCGAAGAGTGAGGAAAATATCAGAGAGAGAGGTAAAGGGCAGGGTTAAAGTGAGGGCAAAGAGAGTGGTAGCAAGGAAGGAGGAGAAAAGAAAAGGAGACAGAGGGGAGAAGAGGGGACGGGTCAGACGTTTGGAAGACATATACAGTACAACTAGAGACCGTCTAAGAGCCAGGTATGTTGACATTATATCATACATTGGGTGCAGAGTGAAAAGGTTACGCCGTCCGGTCTCTCCCGGGCCCCGACCGCCAAGACGCGGCCCACTGCTCCCAATGAAACCACTTCAGACCGAAGCCATCCATCTCATCGCGAGACCCAGCATCCAGGTGATCAATGGATCGGAAAGATTCAACTCGACCCACCCATTCGCTCATGGAGGGGGCTCTATCAGTTCGCCAAAGGCGGGAATGAGTGCTCGGGCCGCTAGGAGCATGTAAAGGAGCACCGATCGTTTAAGTGTCTTAAGAGGTAGGTCGATGTGGAAGAGCAGGAACACTCCGGCGTATGTGGCAGCTTAACGTCAGTGACCTGGTAGATCGCATCCTGTACCTCCACCAAGAACCCTTGATCCGGGGGCAAGACCACCATATATGGGAGAGTGTCCCGGTGTCTTGGGCGCATCTCCAGCACTCAGATTGGGTCGATGGATATATACTATGAAGAAGGCTAGGAGTCTTGTACCAAAAGACAACAGTTTAAAGGACGTTTCTTGGATGCGGGTGGCGCTACTACCCTTATGAACCAGGGTATACGTTTTTGACCACTGGTCCGGGGAGATCGAGAACCCAAGCTCCTCTCCCATCTAGCTTCGAAAAGGGGGCTCCGTGTCCGTAGACATGATCATCCATAGAGGGTAGAAATCCCTCTGGTCAGGGGGTGACCGCGTGGCAAAGGCGTTCGAAGGCAGTAAGGGTCGACTTAAACTGAAGCTACAGTTGAGGCTCTCAGGTACGACTTTAACTGGTAAAAGTTAAATTGCTCCGAGTATGAAAGAGGGCCCAGTTGGATTGAGCGAGGAGATAATTCCAAGTTGCCACCCGGTGGGTGTCACGGATCCCCCTGATTACCAAGATGGTGGTCCCTTTACGCAGACCGCTCTCTACCCTTCCGATCCTTGAATGGTCGGCACGACTAGACAGACACAGAATTCGACAAGATAGCGTATCTACAAAGAGTAACACTAGAATTATACACAAGACCTTAGAATGGTTAGCTCTTCCCAAGACCCTAACAATAGAAGAGGTAGTCTGATGCGTGCTTAGGATGCCACACAGACTGACCTCAGTACCAGAAGTAGAAGAGTTAAAGCCAATACCAGGGGTCATACACAGAATGGTTCGTTTGCCAATGCCAGGGGTCATACACAGAATGGTTCGTTTGCCAATGCCAGGGATCACACACAGAATGGTTCGTTTGCCAATGCCAGGGGTCATACACAGAATGTTCGTTGTTTGCCAATGCCAGGGGTCATACACAGAATGGTTCGTTTGCCAATGCCAGGGATCACACACAGAATGGTTCGTTTGCCAATGCAAGGGTCATACACAGAATGGTTCGTTTGCAATGCCAGGGGTCATACACAGAATGGTTTGTTTGCCAAATATACAAGAGCTCTGCGGGAAGTAACTACCACGTCAGGGCACCGTGAAATAGTGAAGCCGGGCTTTAAACTCGGCGGGTCCGCGTCATCACGCCTGGCCCCGCCCCGGCGTCCCACGTGTGCGGAACCATTCCGCGATATCACTCGGCGCCTGGCCAGCGAGCAGCGAGGAAGCCGCTGCCAGGCGCCGGGGGGGGTTGCGGGGGCCACCGTGACAGTGGGAGATCTATTGCCTGAAGCCTGTCTGAGTCCGTCATCCGAGCCCGCAGAGAGGGCAATATGCCGCTTAACAGCTCCGGGTTATGCGACAGCGGGAGTAATGGGGAACGGGAAGAAGAAAGTCCAAGTGATATTTTTCGTGTGTGCCAGATGTGCAATGTTGCCGACATCGGGTCAGGGTCAGCTCTCTGGGCCGTCGGTTGGGGAGGGGGCAGCCAGGGTAAAGTCCATAAGGGACGGTCAGTAAGTGCTCGTTCCAAGTCCAACCACCTCCTCTCCCGGCCAATTCCAGACCACTCAACCACTCGTGCCAAATGACAGGCGAGGTAGTACTTTCTAGGGTCAGGCAGTGCCAATCCACCACTCGCTTTGGGACGACATAGCACCGCAAATCCCACCCGCGGGCGGCCTCTGGGCCAGACAAATTTCAACAATTCCGATCTGAGGGCTGTAAAGAACGACAGTGGAATCGTGATTGGTAAGGCGTTGAAGAGGTAGAGCAGTCGGGGCATCAAGTTCATTTTAAGAACTGCAATTCTACCAAACCATGATAGCAGCCCCCCAGTCCAAGCCGCCATATCTGTGCGAAAGGAAAGCAGGATGGCAAGGAAGTTGAAGTCGTGAAGTAATCTGGTCGAGGAAGCTAGCCAAACGCCTAAGTATCTCATTCGGTCCGGACAATAGCGGAATGAGTAGGAACGTCTGAGATAAGAGATGGAAGAGTGGTCCAGAGAGATGCCAAGAAATTCCGATTTGGCTCGGTTGATGCAGTATCCAGCTAGAGTGCCGTATTCTTCGAGCGTCTGTACGACCGCGGGAAGAGAAGTAGCCGGACTAGAGAGAAGGAACAGGAGGTCATCAGCATACGCTGAGACCCTGTGCTCCGAGGTGTGTCCCTGAATGCCCGTGATGGAGGGATTGAGGCGAATCGATTCCAGCAAGGGTTCGAGAGAAAGGGCAAATAGAAGGGGGGACAGAGGGCAGCCCTGGCGTGTCCCGTTTCGAACCCTGGATGTCTCAGAAAGGGCCCCGTTTGCTTTTACCCGAGCCGTAGGGTTAGTATATAGGGCCTCCAACCAAGAGAGGAAATAGCCGCCCACTCCCAGGCGCGCCAGGACCGAAAACAGAAAGCGCCAACTCACCCGGTCGAAGGCCTTCTCCGCGTCGGTGGAAAGCAAGAGTAGTCCAGTATGCGTACGTTTAGCCAGCCCGATAGCGCTTAGGACTCTAGTCGTTGCATCTCGCGCTTCCCGCCCAGGGATAAAACCCACTTGGTCAGCATGAATAAGTGTAGGCAATAGAGGCGCGAGACGGGTGGCCATTATTTTCGCAAGTATCTTGAGATCCGTATTCAGTAGAGAAATGGGCGGTAGTTACGCACGTCCGCGTCGTCTTTTCCGGGTTTCTTGAGGACCGAGATAGTGGCTGATAAAGTATGGGGATGAAGTTTATCACCATCTCTCAGAGAAGCAAAAAGGGACTCCATGTGAGGGATCAAAACGTCTGAGTAGGACTTATAATATTCGGCCGGCAAGCCATCCGGGCCTGGGCATTTACCTCCCTTCAGTCCAGTCACCACCCTTTGTATTTCCGCAGCTGAAATTGGGGCATCAAGAGAGTCAGAAGACTCCTGAGGGAGGGTGCGGTTCAGTTTGCCCTCCAGATATCTGTGAATGCTCTCCGAAGAGGGCATGTTGTTGTCAGATGCAGTGTCCATATTATATAACTGTTCGTAGAAACGGCGAAATTCACACAAGATCTGGTCGGGTCGTGTAACAATCTCCCCAGAGGAGAGTTTAAGTTTGGCAATGTAAGTTGCTTCCCGTCTCCCGCGTAGGATCTTAGCTAGCAATTTGCCCGGTTTGTTCTCCTTGAGAGCGAAGGAGCATCTAGCTTTCTGGGCCGCGAAGCGGATGTCCTTGTCAAGGATGTCGTTCAGTGCCCTACGCTTAGCGAGCAGAAGGTCATAGTCTGCAGGGAGTGCTGATACGTGGTGGGCAAGTTCAAGGTCCCTTATTTCTGCAAATAGATCTGCTAACTTGCCCGATCTCTCTCGTTTAAGTGCCGTAGCTCTACTGAGGAAGACACCTCGCACAACAGACTTATGTGCTTCCCATATCGTAGGGAGGGAGACGCCCGAGGCCGCGTTATCAGAGAAGTAATTGCGTAAGCCAGTGTCAACCTCTGTAGAGAAAGCCGGGTCCAGTAACAGAGATGTGTTTAGTCGCCACTGTCGTTCCGAGGGGCGCGATAAGGGAGAGGCGAAAGTTGCCAGGAGAGGGCAGTGGTCAGACCACGTTTGGGCGTGTATGACAGAGTCCTCGACACAGAGCACCGAGCGCTGTTGAACAAACAGATAGTCGAGGCGCGAATACGTGGTGTGGACTGAGGAATAGTAGGTGTAGTCGCGTTCCCCTGCATGGAAGGCCCTCCATACGTCCACCAACTGTAGGGCGTCTAGGGTGCGGCGGATGTGGCGAGGGATACAGGGCGGAATAGAAGAGTGGCCCGTAGAAGTATCGAGACGTGGGTCCAGTGGGACATTAAAATCACCTGCCAATACCAGGGTTCCCACCGCAAAAGAAGTAAGGCGACGAAGAATCGCCGCTAGGCAATGATGTTGGTTAGTGTTTGGGAGGTAGACCGACGCGAAGGTGTATTTAACATCCACTATTGTGCAGTTGACAAACAAGAAACGGCCTCCATCATCAGAAAGCACGCCATCAAGGACCACGGGGGTGTCCCTAGAGAAAAGAATCGCCACTCCACGACTCTTTCCCCCGGTGTAGTTGCTGTAATAGCCCGTCGGGAAAGCTGGGTCGCTCAAAGACGGAGCAGCATCCCGACGAAAGTGTGTCTCCTGGAGAAAGACCACCGACGCCCTCAGCGCCCGGGCTTCCCGGAAGAGACGGCGGCGCTTCTCTGGTATATTCAGGCCCTTCACATTATATGTGAGAAAGCGGAGAGGCTTTGGGGAAAAGCCTGGTGACGAAGACATGTCTCCAGCCGTCAGACAAACAGACAAGGGGAAGAGGACGGAGGGAGGGGTGGGAGAAGAGAAGAGGAAAAGAAGAAAGGAGAGATAAAGAACAGAAGACAGGAGAAAGAAAATAAAATAAGGAATGATACGTCTCCGGGAGAGGCTAGTCTATACCCTAGAGAGGTTGACTACCTTCCCGTGGAAAGAGTGACGTCCGCTCCTTGTGGGCGCGAGGATCTATGATCCGCAACCTGAGTGACCAAGAAAAGTGTCACCCGAGTGTACAGCCAAAAAAAGGCAACAGTAGTTGAATAACAAGGGTGAAAGTCAAAACCAAATAACAAGCACCAAGAAGTCCCCTCCGACTTCTGAATATGAGAAGTAATAACAGTAATAAGTAAAGAAAATAAAAAAAAAAAACGGGGGGCTCTCCAAAAGGGAGGCCCATCTTAAGCACAATTTATTCCTAATTATAACTATAAATCCCCCTTTAGATCCCGGGTCCAGGGAGTTCCCCTAGGAGTGAGTGATGCATATATAAAGGAAGAGAGAGAGAGAAAAAAAAAAAAAAAGGGTAAAAAATTGTGGGGGGGGGCAGAACCTACACGTGATCACCCTCCCCACAAAACACACATAGTCCCCTCCACGAGGATGAAACATGGCAATGTTGCGAACGGACCAGTTAGGCCTAAGGCAAATCAAGACACATTCCCTCCGCAACCACTCGAGGCCCACCCAGCTCTCCGGGGGCGCAGGAAGTCAGTGCCAAGTCTTGACCCTGAGGGGCGGGGCGGGGTCACCGTAGCAGAGACAGGGGCAACGTCTTCGTAAGAGTCGAGATCCAAAGACCCACCACCTCCGTCTGGCCTGGCTCCTTATCACACTGCCCTCCCTCCCCACCCTCCACCCAATCCCTCCCTTCCCTGTCCTGGGAGTGGGAGCAAGTGCGCCGAGAGCATGTATCCAGTATGGGGAGTGGCAGCGCCGATGGGAAAGGACCGGCCATCGTCCCGAACCGGAGAGTCCCGACTTTTCATGTAATGGGCCTGTGTAAGAAATGGAAGCGGAGAGGAGAAAAAAAAAAAAACACGCTCCAGGAGCGTTAGGGTCCCCGAAGGGTCATGTAGCGGCCACCAGTATAGGATAGGGGCCGAGCACATGTAAGCAACTCTCTTTGAAAGTGGTGATTTCACTCACAGATGGGTCACAAGAACATTACCAGAGCCTCGGGAGGGAGGAGGAGTGTTTCAATCGCCCACCTCCGGGCTGGGTCGGTATCTCTCTCCGCTGCGGGGCCGACGTTAGGGACCCCGTGATCGACGGCTGCTTGGCCCGTGTGGGGCCCGTGGTGCAGAACGGTGGCCTCCAAGTTCCCAACTCCCAACGGGGGGTACCGTCAGTCCAGTCATGTCTGCGGACAGGGGGGGGTACCCCCTTTATGGGCACGGGGGGAGAGAGATGGCTTCGACAACAGGGCATAAAGGGGTTCAAAATGAGGGTTCCAGGGTGCTGCAGGCGTTGGAAGGCAATAAGAATAGGAACTCAGGCCTCCACTCGAGGGTCCAGGTGCGCAGGGGCCCGGTCCCGAGATCGTCGCTGCCGGCCACGCGACCTCTGTCTGCGGGCTCCAGGGGGGGCCACCTGAGCTACGTGATGATCCTCAGACTCCCAATTCCGGACACTTATCACCGGGAGATCCATCGCTTCTGCAAAGGAGGGGACATCAGAGGGGTGGCAGATGGCATGGCGCACTCCATTCCTCTGGGCTGATAGTGCAAAGGGAAAGGCCCATCGGTAGGGTATGGCAGCCTGGCGAAGCGCCTGAGTAATAGGCTGCAAACAGCGTCTAGCTGCCAACGTAAAGGGGGACAAGTCCTGAAAGAATTCAAGTGTGCTTCCATGAAAGGCCCATGAGCGGGACGCGCGTGCAGCGGCCATGATTTTTTCTTTTAACAGAAAGTCTGTCATACAGCAGACAACATCTCGGGGGGGTGCTGTAGGGGATGGCTTCGGGCGCAGGGCCCTATGTACACGATCCATCAGAATCGGGGTATCCGGTGCCTGGCCCAGCACCATGGTAAATACCTCAGTAAGGGCGCCACGTAGATCCTCCGAGCCCTCCACCTCCAGAAAACCGCGGATGCGTATATTGTGGCGGCGGCCCCTGTTATCGAGGTCGTCGACTCGGCGCTGTAGTTCTCCAAACGCTGCTGGTGGAGGCTGCTGAGCTGGGGGATGATTCACCCCGTCCTCCAGGCGGCTCACCCTGGATGCTAAGGCCCCGACATCAGTCCTGACCTCCCGGATGTCTCCCGCAAAGCCCTCCTTCAAGTCAGCCACCAGATCCGCCAGGTCAGTTTTAGTGGGTAGTGCGGAGATTAGCCTCTCCAATCGGCAGATGGCCTCAGAGGAGTCCGCTGGCTGGGGCTGACCCGGAGGCCCGTCCGCCATCTTGTCCCGCGGCGGGGAGAGATTTGAGTTCGGGGTGACAAATGCGTCCAGCGGACCAGAAGCACGGAGCTGCGGATGTGCTGAGGGTTTAGGAGTAGATAGGCGATTTTTGCCGCGAACCATGACCCGAGATGTAAGTGAAAAGCAGATTGCCGTCGGAGGGGACCCGGGAGCTCGAAGCTTAAGCAGCCATCTTGGTCATCGGGCAGGACACGCCTCCTCCTCCAACCTTTTAACCATCCTCTCCCCTAGCACAGCAGACCCTCCTCCATTCAGGTGCAATCTATCACAACTATACAGATTGTACCCCAGTGCAAAATGAGCCCAGTGCTCTAAAAACCCAAAGCCCTCCTTCCTGCACCAAGCTTTAAGCCACACATTGACCTCCCTGATCTCCCGCTGCCTTTCCACTGTAGCACGTGGCACAGGTAGGATCTCAGAAAATACTACCTTGGAGGACCTCTTCTTCAGTTTACTTCCTAATTCCCTGAAATCATTCTTCAGGTCCTTCCATCTTCCCCTTACTTTGTCATTGGTACCAATATGGACCATGACAGCTGGGTCATCTCCAGCCCCTCCCAATAATCTATCAACTCTGTCAACCACATGCCTAACACGGGCACCCGGCAGACAGCAAACTGTCCGGTTAAGGCGATCAGCGCGACAGATTACCCTGTCTACTCTCTTAATAATAGAGTCCCCTACCACCACTACCTGTCTAGGCTTACTTGCCCTCTTCATCCCTCCCTTACTTGGTGGGCTGATCCCCCGGCTGTTAGAGGGAGCAGCCTCCTCCAGTACTGCTACACCTGAGCTGATGCACCCAACATCTTCGCTCAAGGGGGCAAATCTGCTTGTGTGCGCAAGATCAGGACTAGCCAACCTTTTCCTCTTCCCTCCCCCCCTGCTACCACGTGTCACTGACACCCAGCTACCAACCTGTTCCCCGGTTAACTCCACTCCTCCCACACCCCTAGATTCCTCAACTATACTTTGCTCCGTGAGAAGCCGCTCCTTTCAAGATTGTCAATCTGCCTCAGCGTTACGATGTGCCCTTCCAGATCTCCAATATGAGCTTCCAGAAGAGCTACACGTTCACATCTGCTACAGAGATATGGACCCTGGAAGGATTCCTCCAGACATGCAGCAGGATGTGCACTGGGTCAAACCTTCAAGCTTGCTAACACTCATACCCACAACAAGATAACAAATATATAAATAACAATTGATACCTGTTATTTAAACTCCTGTTTTTAACTCCACTTGAAAATAGCCCACTTAGGAAGTAGACCACCTCAAGCCCCTGTGAGCAAGCTCAGTGAGCTGCCATTGAGATTATGTAGCCATACAAGTGAAATCACCTGACAGGCTACACGCCCCCAATTAACAAGTCACCAGCCACCCAGGGAAAAAAAAACAACCAAAAAGCACAACAGAAAAAAAAAAACAGCAGAAAAAAAAAAAAAACCAGCAGAAAAAAAAAAACAAAAAGAGAAATTAAATTGACAAATAAACCAGAGGTTTCTCTCCCTCTAAAGATACAAACCAGACCAGTACAGGTAGAATTCCTGTTTTTAAACTCCACTTGAAAATAGCCCACTTGAAAGTAGACCACCTCAAACCACCAGTGTTATCTGGCTGCCAGTGTTATCTGGTGAAGCGAATTTGGCATACGAGGATCGATAATAATAATTCTGCCTTAGATGCAAAGAATTTGGCCTTAAGTAATAAAAGACGTGACCTTTTCAAAATGCCAATACTTTGTTGTGTTTTCATTTATGAGGGAGGGGGGGTGAGGGGTGTATAATTGGTGTTAGAAGGTAACTTACATGGGAGAAGTTGTAAGAAGAGAATAGGGGTATAATTCTTAAGGCACCATAACCACTTAAGATCATACAGGCTCTGTGCAAGGACTCTCTCCCAGGAATCTGTCTCTTTTTAATCCTGTGAAAGTTGGGGGGGGGGTGACCCTGCCCCAGAGCTTACAATCTAAGAGGGGGGACCCCTGCAGCTGGCAGGTTAGCCCCGCCCCACCCAAAAAACATTATTTCTAATGCAAACGCTCTAACGTCATATAATAAAGTGCACACCTTTTGTTCAGAGTATATAATTTGATGGTATTATCCTGGTGGGCCAGTCCTGGGTGACATGGAGGGGCCCTTTATATCTGTGGCACCCAGGCCGCGTTTAAACCATAGGGCTCCTGAATCTATCCTGGCTGTGGCCTCCCTGTCAGGATGCCGCCTGGTGTAAAATCAGGTTTTCCTCTCTTGATGTTGGTTTTTTTTTTATGGCTGTCTCTGCGGCTGCATTGCAGTGGGCTTCCCGGTGTGTGACTGAGATACATGGCATCTGAAGTGGGGGAAGCTGGATGCTGATCCCTGGTGGGGGGTCCAATGAATAATGCCCCCCACCCCCCTGTAGAGAAACCTGTGTGTAGAGGCTTTTTAAAATTGCTTTCACATTCACTCTTTTGCACATAAACCTGGTGACCATTAAAAATGCAGCCGCTGTGGCTCCTTTATAAACCTGGTGACCATTAAAAATGCAGCCGCTGTGGCTCCTTTATAAACCTGGTGACCATTAAAAATGCAGCCGCTGTGGCTCCTTTTATAAACCTGGTGACCATTAAAAATGCAGCCGCTGTGGCTCCTTTATAAACCTGGTGACCATCAAAAATGCAGCCGCTGTGGCTCCTTTTATAAACCTGGTGACAATTAAAAATGCAGCCGCTGTGGCTCCTTTATAAACCTGGTGACCATTAAAAATGCAGCCGCTGTGGCTCCTTTTATAAACCTGGTGACCATTAAAAATGCAGCCGCTGTGGCTCCTTTATAAACCTGGTGACCATTAAAAATGCAGCCGCTGTGGCTCCTTTTATAAACCTGGTGACCATTAAAAATGCAGCCGCTGTGGCTCCTTTATAAACCTGGTGACCATTAAAAATGCAGCCGCTGTGGCTCCTTTTATAAACCTGGTGACCATTAAAAATGCAGCCACTGTGGCTCCTTTATAAACCTGGTGACCACTGCTTTCCATATCAATCTGGCTCCAATACATACCCAAGCACCTCAAAAATGCAGCCGCTGTGGCTCCTTTATAAACCTGGTGACCATCAAAAATGCAGCCGCTGTGGCTCCTTTATAAACCTGGTGACCATTAAAAATGCAGCCGCTGTGGCTCCTTTATAAACCTGGGGACCATTAAAAATGCAGCCGCTGTGGCTCCTTTTATAAACCTGGTGACCATCAAAAATGCAGCCGCTGTGGCTCCTTTATAAACCTGGGGACCATCAAAAATGCAGCCGCTGTGGCTCCTTTATAAACCTGGGGACCATCAAAAATGCAGCCGCTGTGGCTCCTTTATAAACCTGGTGACCATTAAAAATGCAGCCGCTGTGGCTCCTTTATAAACCTGGTGAACATTAAAAATGCAGCCGCTGTGGCTCCTTTATAAACCTGGTGAACATTAAAAATGCAGCCGCTGTGGCTCCTTTATAAACCTGGTGACCATTAAAAATGCAGCCGCTGTGGCTCCTTTATAAACCTGGTGACAAACCTTGAGATTTCCACTTTAAATCTTGTTCTCAGGTTTCAGAATCTGGAGGTTATGGTTGTGCGAGCGTTGCCAATAAATCATCCCTCCTGTTATTTACATTAAGGGAAATTCTGGAGAAATGAATCACGTGGGGAATAAAAGAACCGTTTTGCTAATGTCCTGAGCTTCCATGGAATTAGTGCTGTGTGTGGGTGCTCTGACAGGTCTGGAGATGATGGCTATTGGGGCTTGAGACCTTGCGCTACGTGTGTCAATCGGGCCACTATCTGGGGCCGCAGCAAATGTAAGGGGAAAATCTTGACTCTGGTAACCCTCATAAGGGCATAACGTTCTCGGTTAAAATATATCCCCCCCCCCCACACATGTAAATCCGGTGTTTATGATGTGTCGCTGCTCCATATTGGCTCTGGAGAAATGTGTCAGATGTCATGTCGCATCGCCTGAACCTGCCTGATAATGGCCTCTGACCTTGCGAGTGGTTTGAGGGGTAAATGCCAGCCACACGTTTTCATTCTCTTATCGGTTTCTTTTGGGGTATTCACGCTGAACATGTAAGTTTGGGTAGTTAAGAGTAGGGATGAGCCGAACACCCCCCGAGTTCGGTTCAGGTACGAACCCAAACCCCCATGCAAGTCAATGGGGCTGAAAATTCGGTTTTTAAGAGTGTCCTCCAAGAGGGCATATATGCTAGATATTTGCCATAAAAGGTGTATGGGGGTCCGGGTAGTGCCCTGGGGGACAGGAAACAAGGACAAAGTAAAAAAAAAAAAGTTTTTAAAGAGACAGTGAGTTTTCCATGAAATAAGGGTTAAAAATAAAAACCAAAGATTCCTTCAAATATCATGCCTAGGAGGTCCCCATAACCTGCCCGTGAAGTGGCGGATTTCTAGGATGTATAGAAATATGTAAAAACCAAAAACTGACCTTTCAAATGACGGTAAATGCTTTTCCTTTAATCTATACATAAACAACTGCTTGGGACGGCAGCTTGTATGAAAAGAGGAGACATTTTCGGACACGCCGAAAAAGTTTACTGTGTTTTTTTTGGTGGTGAAAAGCAGGAGAATGACTGGAGAATGGAAAATTCTAGACCAAATAGCCGATTTGGAAAGTGAGATAAATGGGAGAATTTTTCTGGTTTGGCTATTTTGACCTAGAATTTTCCATTCTCCTGAGTTTCACCTTTCTCTGAATAACCCTGTCAGGGTTATTCAGAGAGCGGTGAAGAGCAGGAGAATGGAAAATTCTAGGTCAAAATAGCCAAACCAGAAAAATTCTCCCATTTAGGCTAGGGTCAGACTAGCGAATTTTTAACGAGCATTTAGGCGCACTTAATCACGGCCGCACTAGCAGCAAATGACGGGCAATGACGGCCAATATACGAAGTACGGTCGCACGAAAGTCCGGCTGCGCAACGCAAGTGGAAAATGAACGCATTTTTTCGAGAACGCAGAACCGCTAGTACGGACGTACAGAGTGCGCTACGTCCACTAGCGGCGTGTGTGCGTGATTTGGAGGCGTCAGACCCTGCTCATGTCCGGCCAACATAACGTCCAGACACCCAAAGTTTCCTGGTTTGGATCCGTAAAAAATCACGCGCAAAAATGCGCATCGTATGACCGTTTTCACGTGTAGCGCTGTGTTAAATCTTGCTGCTGGCAGTACCTATTTTTGGCCACAAGATGGAGACAATCGCGATTAGAGACACTGGACATTGGGACTACATTTCCCGGCGTACTTTGCAAAGACACAGGAAGTGGGTGGGACAGAGGACGCTTACTTCCCGAACCTCGTGGAGAACGCGGCAGAGCGCGCGAGGGAACGAGAGAGAGCAGACGCAGTGAAAGACATCGCAGGAGGGCCTAGTCCAGAGCGCGAGTGAGACCTGTCAGTTCCTCACCGGGTCATTCAGCCTAAAGAGAAGGAGACCTCCAAGTTCCAGAGATTGCTGCAGATTAAACAAGCCGAAGACCTCGAGTAAGGAGTCGCTGCGAGCTGATCGGATACGGAGAGCAGGGGTGAGCTGGACAAGTCGTGGACAAGCAACGGAGAGTCAGACAACGGATCCGGCCGCTAGTATCCCCAGTCAAAATCGAGCGGAGAGACGTCCTGGGTCAGCGGAGCCTAAAGCAACCGGTGGATGGGTGAGAGGCCTCCAAGGCCGTATGTAATTAAGGAACGCACTGCTGTTTTCTCTTTAAAGTCCACAGGGCCCCAACTTGACTAGTCGAAGACATTCCTTAAGTAAATTCACTGGCCAGTTGAACAGTACCCGGGTACCACACACACATATACACCTTTTACACTCCGGGACTTAAACCTGTGCAGGACTCATTCTGTTACGAATCGGAACGGGAGTAAAGATACGTTCCGAATATATATTTTTCTCTTTTCCGCTGCGCGTTTATCGTAATACGAAGAGATTGTATTTTTGGGGTTCGCTACGTGTCCTTGTTTTTCCGAACTATCGGGTATTGCATTCCTTTTTCTGTTTGGTTGCGAATATTTTATTCTTCCGAAAAACGAAGCCTCGTGTTTCGTTTCTTTTCCGCTACGCGCTTTTACCGCGATACGAAAGTACTGTGAAAATATCTGTGAATATCGTGTCTCAACATCTGCTTACTATTTTAGTAAACTATTTAAAATATAAAACTCACAACGGTGTTGGAGTATATTTATTCCCTAGTGCGGGGAGACTGACCCGTGGTTCATTTTCAGCGGCTCCTCCGGGAGTGAGCGCTACACGTGGGGGCTCGTCCAGGATCCAGTCTCTGGAAAAACCGCATCTAAAGGGTTAAATATGGATCCAGACACTGTTGCCGAGTGGTGTGAGGAGCACAGTGGTCAGTTAGAATGTTGTATAGTCATGGATATTCCCGCAGACACTTGGGCCGAAGATCAGATTCGCCAGGCCGTGGCCGTGCTGACACCAGACCATCGGGGGTTAATACTGGACATTGTAAAGAACACAGACACCTCTCACACGTATGTTCTTCTTGAATGGAGAAAGGGTGTTCCACCATGTTTCCAGGGCGCGAGCGTGAAACTGGCCGATGAGGTGGAAGTCCAACTAATTCAGCCAAGTGCGCCACATGGCGAATCCGCAAGTGTTCCCGCGCCTAGTCCGTTGGCCATGATCGGGCCTGAATTTATCGTGGCTATTGGAGATTTATTGGCGAAATGTCAGAAAACAAGCCCTTCTCACACTAACTTCGGTTATCGACGGTTAAGGAATTTTACAGGAAATGTACCAACTCCGGCGGGAGAAGAAACCTTTGAAGAATGGGTGGAACAGGCGATGCAGGCTCTGGATGAGTGGGATGTCCCTGAGGCCCAGAAAAAGCAAAGGATCACCGAGAGTTTAAAGGGACCTGCGTCGGAAGCGGTGAGAAACCTGAAACTGAGTAGAAAAGATTGCACTGCTTTAGATTACTTAAACGTTCGTGAAGAAGTTTTTGGGCGAACCGAAAAGGCGGCCGAACTGGTATATCAGTACGAACACACCTATCAGAGGAGGGGTGAAAGGATGACCGAGTATATGAGGCGCCTAGATAAGATTCTACACCAGATACTCCTGAAGAAAGGGGCCGAACCGGCCGAAGTAGATAAGATCCGAATAAAACAGATCCTGAGGGGCTCTCAACCTCTAGATCCAGTAATGATGCAGCTGAGAAGCAGAGCAGGTAACCAAGAGTTAAAGTACCTGGAACTGATCCGAGTTGTACGAGAGGAAGAGGCCTTACTGGAAGAGAAATCCTTCAGGCGGGGGGAAAGGGCTTATGCACAACCTGTGAGACATAACGACGGTCTGCGGCCTGAAAGCGACTCTCTAGATACTTGTGGATCTGACGAGGACGAACAAGAACACCTAGTCGTTTTTAGATCTACAGAGAGGGCTGCCAAAGAATCGAACCTCCCTGAACGTGGTGAATTGTCCAAAACCGTTCAGAAAGTACAGGAAGCTCAAGTTGAATTGCAACAAGCGCACGCGGAACTGTGCCGAGTGTTGATGAAGGTGACCGAAATGCAGGCAGAAATGCAGAAATTTCTCACAGGTATGCAGACGACGGGAGTTGCTGTGGCGTCTGGTCCAAGTCCTTTAACCCAATCTCAACAAGCAACTACGTCTCCGCTCTCTAAGAAGAGATGTTTCGGTTGTGGAGAAATGGGGCATTTCCGCGCACAGTGCAAAGGCCGAAAGCCTGAGAAGGAGAGAGTCGAGGGACTGTTGAAAGCCCTAGAAGGACTGTTGTCTAACTCACCGGCGGGAAACGCCAGAGGGCACAAGTGAAGGAGCAACTTAGGTGCCCGAAGGTTGAACCCCGCTCCAAAAACCAAGCCAAGACCAAGAGGACGAGAAGGCCCAAAGCCGAGCCAACTGCTGAGCCTGCCAGGACTGAAAGAGTCACTCCCTTAGCATCCGGGTCTACGTCATGGGGAAGCAATGCACACCCAAAACCTACACGGGCCAAGAAAAAGGCCAGGGTACAGCAAACTGGGTCTAAGCGTCCGGATACCGCCACCAAGTTTCCTGACCAACTGATAGGTCCTTCTCCTATTGTGCCAATCCAAGTGGAGGGAGTCCACACTAAAGCCCTGTTGGATTCAGGGGCTCAAGTGACATTGATCTACAAAGACTTCTACGAGAAACACTTAAAGCACATTCCTCTGCAAGAATTGAAGGATTTGGAAATATGGGGTATCGGCACTGAGAAGCTCCCTTATGACGGGTACCTGCAAGTGAAGTTGGAGATCGGATCTGAAGTCATCGGGCAGTCTGGGGGTTGCGATGCATTGGCCATTGTGTGTCCTCGACCCTCGGGTGCGAACAGAAGCTCCCTGATAGTGGGGACGAATACTGACCTAGTGCGGCGTCTCCTGACCCCTATTGTATCGGAAGAAGGTTCGACTCAAGGAGTACACCCAATGTTACGTCCGGTCTATCAGAGGATGGTCGAAGAACGAAAGGCACCTGCCGAGGTGGGAAGACTGTGGAGACTGGGTGGAACAGAAGGTTCTGCAAGCAGGAGAAGTAGCGAGCTTCCGGGCTTCAGTCAAGTTGAACGGATCGCAACCAGGTCCCTATGTGGTGCTGGGAACCGATTTTAATCATGGGAGTGAAACCGGAGTCGAAGTAATTCCTGAAATAATCTCCACCAAAGCTCTGAAGAGAACACGAGGAAGAGTCTCGGTCAGCGTGTGCAATGTGACGGATTCTCCAGTGGTCCTTAAAGCACGAATGCCTATCGGGCAAGTAGAGTCTGCTACACCCCTCTCTACCGATTCAGGAGGGGGAGTGGATAAAGAGATTCCAGATGAAAGATTCTACCCCAAGGACGCTCCCATTTCACCTGAGTGGAAGAAACGCCTTCAGTCTCAAGTCCTAAAGTGGAAGGAATTGTTCTCGAAAGATGAGTTCGATGTGGGCCTAGCTAAGAGTACTGAACACCGCATTCGGTTACAAGAAGACAAGCCGTTTCGGGAAAGATCAAGGCGAGTTCCGCTAGGAGACCTAGATGATCTGCGAGAGCAGCTGAACAAATTGCAAAGAACCAAGGTGATTCAAGAGTCCAGGAGTCCATACGCATCTCCCATAGTGTTGGTCCGGAAGAAGAATGTTTCTGTCCGCTTATGCATAGACTACCGCACGTTGAACCGGAGAACCATCCCCGATCAATATGCCACTCCTCGGATAGACGATGCCCTACAGTGTTTGTCTGGAGCAAAGTGGTTTAGTGTACTAGACCTGCGAAGCGGGTATCACCAGATACCAATGCATCCTGAAGACAAGGAGAAAACTGCGTTTATTTGTCCACTGGGGTTCTTTGAATTCAACAGAATGCCTCAAGGCCTTACGGGGGCTCCAGCCACGTTCCAACGGTTGATGGAGAAGACAGTCGGGGATATGAATCTAATCGAAGTATTAGTGTACCTGGATGACATAATTGTGTTTGGGAAGACTCTGGAAGAACATGAGCAATGTCTAGAGAAGGTCTTGAAGAGGCTCCATGAAGAGGGGCTGAAACTGTCTCTGGAGAAATGCCAATTCTGTCTGCCGTCTGTTACGTATCTAGGACATGTGGTCTCAGCAGAAGGTGTTTCGACAGACCCTCGGAAGTTGGAGGCCGTAGCTTCTTGGCCTAGACCCCGAAACGTCACTGAACTTAGATCTTTCTTGGGATTCTGTTCATACTATCGAAGATTTGTGGGAGGATTCGCGAAAATAGCTCAACCACTGAACAAACTCCTGCAGAAGGAAACCACAGAAGAAGGCTGCAAGGTCTCTGACCAAAACCCGTCAGCTCCAGGGCCAAGGAAAGCTCGAGAGTCTATACAAGGTGAATGGACCAGTCAATGTGAAGGAGCTTTCGTGAAGCTGAAAGAGAGTCTAAACCGAGCTCCTGTTTTGGCCTATGCGGACCCTCACAAGCCGTATGAGCTACATGTGGATGCCAGCCGAGAAGAGGAGTCCTGTATCAGGAGTATGGTGGATTGCTGAGGCCTGTAGCTTACGTGAGCCGGAGCCTTACGCCTTCGGAGAAGAACTACCCTACCCACAAGTTGGAGTTCCTAGCCTTGAAGTGGGCAGTGGTAGACAAGTTAAAAGACTATCTGTATGGAGCCGAGTTTGTGAGCAAGACGGATAACAATCCTCTTACCTACATCCTTACTACTGCAAAACTGGACGCAACGGGACATCGGTGGTTCGTGCTCTGTCAGGGTTTCGGTTCAGCCTGAAGTACCGCCCTGGGGTGAATAATCGAGATGCTGATGCGTTATCGAGAAGACCCTACACTACAGAATGGACTCCGTTGACTCCTGACGGGGTGCAAGCTTTGTGTCAAGGAACAGAGCGCCGGGTCAAAGGAGGGATTGAAGCGGAGGCCATAGGAGTCATGGCTGCAGCTGTTCCTGAGTTTTACTGTAACCCTACGCAGTTAAGGGATGAGAGTTTACCTACCTTTTCGAGACAGGACCTGAAAGCGGATCAGGCCAGAGACCCTTTAATTGCCTTGACCATAAAGGCCCTGACTACAAACCAGCGAGAGATTTTGTTAACCAACTCCCCGAGTGGAGCTAGGTTGGTCTACAAAGAGTGGGAGCGGTTAAAAATGTTGGATGGGGTGGTCTACCGAAGGGGCCCTTCAACTAACGCTGAAGAGATTCAACAGTTATTCCTCCCCACTAAACATAGGGAGAGTGTGCTACGATCTCTACATGATGAGCATGGACATTTGGGTGCTGAGAGAACTTTTAAGCTGGTGCGAGATAGGTTCTACTGGCCTTGCATGAGAGCTGAAGTGGAAAGTTATTGTCATTCCTGTCTGAGGTGTATTCAGAGAAAGACTCTACCGACCCGAACTGCTCCAATGAGCCATCTGCAGAGCCAGGGACCCATGGATTTGGTGTGCATTGACTTCTTGTGCTTAGAGCCGGATGCTAGTGGGCAAGGGAACATTCTAATAGTGACTGATCATTTCACTCGTTACGCCCAAGCTTTTTCCACAAAAGATCAACGCGCTCCGACAGTGGCCAAGGTGTTGATGGAAAAATTCTTTGTTCATTACGGACTGCCAAGGAGGATACACTCTGATCAGGGTAGAGACTTTGAAAGCAGATTGGTGGGGCAATTGTTAGAGCTGTTGGGAATCCAAAAGACCCGAACTACACCATATCACCCTCAAGGTGATGCTCAACCTGAAAGGTTTAATCGCACACTGCTAAACATGCTGGGGACCTTGTCGAATGTGGAGAAGCAGAGTTGGAGTCGTCACATAGCTACTCTGGTGCATGCATATAACAGTACGGAGAGTACTACGTGGATAGACTTCGAAAGAATCTGGCTTCTGCGTTTGAACAGGCCCGTTTGACCTCAGGAAACAGGGAGCAAAGAAACAAAAGGAACTATGACTTGAAAGTTCGAATACAAGATCTACAACCCGGTGATAGGGTTCTATTGAAGAACTTGGGTGCTGCTGCGAGACATAAGTTGGCGGATAGGTGGAGTTCTCAGGTTTACATTGTCTGCAAACAACTGCCGGGTCTGCCGGTGTATCAGATTCGCCCGGATGGAAAGGCTGGACCTCTCAAGAACTGGCACCGGAATCATTTGTTACCTTTGAGAGAGGCTGTGAGGATGCCAGTTGGGGACGAACTGCCTCTGCCAAATCCGCCTGCTCCACGTTTGCCTCCTGTTACTCGGTCTCAGCAGACCCGGGCTGTCGAAGAGAGCGAAAGAGAGAGCGAAGAAGAGAGTTATTGTCTGGACTGGATGCGCTCACCGGAGCCTGAGGAGATTGTAGTTGTTCCTGAGAGGTGGGAGAGTAATTTGAGGCCTGAAGCTCCTGAATTTCTGCTGGAAGTCCCTGAGACTGTTGAAATCCCTGAAGCTCTTGAATTTCAGTTGGAAGTCCCTGAGGCTGTTGGGATCCCGGTAGCTCCGGAAGTTGAAGCTTATTCGGGCGATTATAGTTCTATGCCTTCACTGGAGGGATCATACTCTGAAGAAACGTCTGCTCCAGTGATAGAGAGAAGGACTGAGCCAGCACCTATAGTACTTCCACCTGAAGAGGAACTGATTGAGCCAGAACCAAAACGCTCTGTTCGACCGCCCCAGCGACTCACCTACGACTCACCAGGACATAGCACTGAAGAGGCCATCACTAACGTGCAGAGGTTGCCCGAAGTGTCTGCTATGCTAACTGAGGTAGCCCAAAATATGAATCAACTTGAGGAAGTGTTCCTAACCCACTATATGTATGCTGCTGAACCTGTACATGTTATGTAAACTGTATTCAAATATTGTGGAAATGTAATGTAATTGTTGTACCTCCTTGGAGAGACCCAAGAGTTCTAGGAGGGGGAGAGTGTAGCGCTGTGTTAAATCTTGCTGCTGGCAGTACCTATTTTTGGCCACAAGATGGAGACAATCGCGATTAGAGACACTGGACATTGGACTACATTTCCCGGCGTGCTTTGCAAAGACACAGGAAGTGGGTGGGACAGAGGACGCTTACTTCCCAAACCTCGTGGAGAACGCAGCAGAGTGCGCGAGGGAACGAGAGAGAGCAGACGCAGTGAAAGACATCGCAGGAGGGCCTAGTCCAGAGCGCGAGTGAGACCTGTCAGTTCCTCACCGGGTCATTCAGCCTAAAGAGAAGGAGACCTCCAAGTTCCAGAGATTGCTGCAGATTAAACAAGCTGAAGACCTCGAGCAAGGAGTCGCCGCGAGCTGATCGGATACGGAGAGCAGGGGTGAGCTGGACAAGTCGTGGACAAGCAACGGAGAGTCAGACAACGGATCCGGCCGCTAGTATCCCCAGTCAAAATCGAGCGGAGAGACGTCCTGGGTCAGCGGAGCCTAAAGCAACCGGTGGATGGGTGAGAGGCCTCCAAGGCCGTATGTAATTAAGGAACGCACTGCTGTTTTCTCTTTAAAGTCCACAGGGCCCCAACTTGACTAGTCGAAGACATTCCTTAAGTAAATTCACTGGCCAGTTGAACAGTACCCGGGTACCACACACACATATACACCTTTTACACTCCGGGACTTAAACCTGTGCAGGACTCATTCTGTTACGAATCGGAACGGGAGTTAAAGTTACGTTCCGAATATATATTTTTCTCTTTTCCGCTGCGCGTTTAGCGTAATACGAAGAGATTGTATTTTTGGGGTTCACTACGTGTCCTTGTTTTTCCGAACTATCGGGTATTGCATTCCTTTTTCTGTTTGGTTGCGAATATTTTATTTTTCTGAAAAACGAAGCTTCGTGTTTCGTTTCTTTTCCGCTACGCGCTTTTACCGCGATACGAAAGTACTGTGAAAATATCTGTGAATACCGTGTCTCAACGTCTGCTTACTATTTTAGTAAACTATTTAAAATATAAAACTCACAATGGTGTTGGAGTATATTTATTCCCTAGTGCGGGGAGACTGACCCGTGGTTCATTTTCAGCGGCTCCTCCGGGAGTGAGCGCTACACACGCAATCCGTGAAAAAATACGGCAATGCGTTCGGACGCACTTTTTGACGGTCGCTGCGAAAAATGTGTTAGTCTGACCCTAGCCTTATCTCACTTTCCAAATCGGCTATTTGGTCCAGATTGTTCTCTTTTCCTGCCATTCTCCTGGTTTTCACCTTTCTCTGAACAACCCTGAGAGAGAGGTGAAAGCCAGGAGAACTGGCAGGAGAAGAGAACAAAGTGAGATAAATGGGAGAATATTTCTGGTTTGGCTATTTTGACCTAGAATTTTCACTTCTCCAGTTATTCTCCTGCTTTTCACCGCTCTCTGAATAACCCTGTGAATGTTTAATCCCAAAGTGAAAAATAACATTGCTTTAGATGTTAAAATCAGGCAATGAGGAAATTTTGTATTTTTTCACACAGCAGTCAAATGCCATATTTGGACATTTTAGGAGGGGAATTACTCACTCAGAACAGAAGCAGACACCCCACACCTTCATTCTACATAAAATGTATCAAATTGATTAGACCAGACAAAAACATCTGTTGTTGTTATGTTTGAGGAAAAAAAAAAGGTCATTTAGGCTAGGGTCAGACGAGCGTGATTTCTACGGACGTACGTTAGTATGGAAGACGCAGTAGTGGCCACACAGTCTGTTTTTTTTCACTGACGTATATATTTTGACGGATGTAGGAGGGAAAATAAATTATAAAGCAAAACCATTTTGTCCGTGAAAAATGCTGGACGTATAAATGCAGTCCGTCTGACCATGTTCCATCACACACAAAGCTATGCAGACGTTGCGGACGCAGCGCACTTTGTGCGGCCGTTCTAGTGGTTGTACGTTCTTGCCTGCCTTGCGTCCGTTTGCCGCGGCCGTGGTGCGTCCGCAGTTCAGTGCGGACGTACTTTGTGTAACGGGCTCCAATGGACTTTCTTTCATGCTATCACGGACGTACTTTTAGGCGCAATCACGGACGTGAACACTACGCTCGTCTGACCCCAGCCTAAAAGGTGAAAATCGTTGCACCTAGACATTAGTTTTTAATTCAATATCTAATAAACCGTTGCTTATAATATTCTGCAGTAAAGAGTCTCTTTATTTCTAGATTTTTTAGTATTGTTTTAAGCATTTTTTATACTTTTTTCAAAATTTCTTTTTTACCCGAACCGAATACGGCAAAATGTTCGGCGTTCGCGATCTACCCGAACAGGCTAAGTTCGGGCCGAACTCCGAACCACTCATCCCTAGTTAAGAGTGACCTGGGATGTGTTAAAATTAAATTCCTAGTCATATTTACCAAAGCATGAAGGTTAGATTTCTGTTTTCATCATGTAAGGCATTGTGCAGCGCTTCGCTACCTAGCGGATATAAATGAAGACATCAGAGTTCTTCAAATATCTGATTCCTTTATGTCAGCTCTTTTATAGAAGATTAGGACATACAAAAAAAACTGATTTACAAGCCAATAGAATATTGACAACGTCACAGATAATTACCGTAGTTGAACCCTTTCAAGATTCTTTTCTTTCAGGAATAGTACCAGAGGATTGGAGAAAAGCTGACGTGATCCCTATATTTAAGAAAGGTTTAAAATTTGTGCCTGGGAATTATAGACCTGTGAGCTTAACATCTGTGGCTGGGAAAGTATTTGAGGGGTTACTAAGGGATAATATTCAGGAATTTATTGGGAGGTATAATGTAATTGGCAAAAATCAGCATGGTTTCATGAAACACAGATCATGTCAGACTAACCTAATTACGTTCTATGAGGAAGTAAGTAGAAGTATAGATCAGGGGGTCGCAGTGGATGTGATTTACTTAGTTCCACACAAAAGGTTACTACTTAAATTAAGAAAAAATGGTCTAGATGAAAATACTTGTTCTTGGATAGAAAACTGGCTAAAAGATAGGATACAGAGAGTGGTCATAAATGGTACATTTTCAAGATGGACACCAGTGGTAAGCGGTGTCCCTCAGGGGTCTGTTATAGGACCAATACTATTCAATTTATTTATAAATGACCTTGAGATAGGCATTGAAAGTCATGTATCAGTGTTTGCAGATGACACAAAACTAGGAAAAGTAATACAATGTGAGCAGGATGTTACTTCGCTGCAGAGGGATTTAGATAGATTGGGGGACTGGGCACTTAAATGGCAGATGAGATTTAATCTAGATAAATGTAAAGTTATGCACTTTGGAGTGAAGAACACACAAGTAATTTATACCCTAAATGGTACGGAGTTAGGGAAATCCAAGCAGGAGAAGGATTTGGGAATAATCATAGACTTCAAACTAAGTAACAATGTGCAATGTCAAACAGCAGCCGCCAAGGCCAGCAAAGTACTGGCATGCATTAAAAGGGGAGTTCATTCACGGGATGAAAACATAATTTTGCCTCTGTATAAATCAATGGTCAGGCCGCACCTTGAATATGCCGTGCAATTTTGGGCACCTGTCTTAAAAAAAAATATTATATCGTTAGAAAAAGTGCAGAGACGGGCAACTAAATTAATAAGGGGGATGGAAGGGTTAAGTTATGAGGAAAGACTAACAAGCTTAAACCTGTTTAGTTTAGAGAAAAGGCGCCTTAGAGGGGATCTGATAACTTTATATAAATATATACGGGGCCATTATCAACCATTGTCTGATAACCTATTCATTAACAGGACTATACATAGGACAAGGGGTCATCCATTTAGACTGGAAGAAAGAAAATTTATCTTAAAGCATAGGAAGGGTTATTTTACGGTGAGAACAATCAAGCTGTGGAATTCTCTGCCTGTTGAGGTGGTTGGGTCAGAGTCTGTACAGACTTTTAAAAAACGACTGGATGACTTCCTGCAGACACAGAATATTAAGGGTTATAATATTTAATATGTGGGTAAAAGCTTCTTGATCCAAGGAGAAATCTGACGCCATTCTGGGGTCAAGAAGGAATTTTTTCCCAGTATGTTGCATATTGGCAAGCATTCAGACTGGGTTTTTTGCCTTCTTTTGGATCAACAGCAGTAGGTTATGTGGGAGAGGCTGAACCCGATGGACGCATGTCTTTTTTCAGCCTATATAACTATGTAACTATGTAACCCACAAAACCTATACGTCATATATGGTTATACATTGACAGGACAAAGATCTTTTTCCTCTTCTGCCCAGCAACTAAAATGGTGGAAGGGGGGGGGCTGTCTGGACGGTTTCCTGTTTCAGGAAAATGGTTTGTGTGTATTCCATTAAGTTTCAATAGGATATTGTGAGCAAGCGTTTTAAACTGAGCTAAAGGGGTCATGTTAATGTAGTAGATCAGTATTATACTTATCTACCACTAGCGAGCATAGTTGTTTATGTCACCCATTTTCTGTTAATGTAATAGTGTTTCCGGGTCAGGGGTTGTTGTCAGTTTCCTGAGTGGGAGAGCTGTGTCAGTACCAGAGAATAAGTAATTAATCCATAACCGGCCTCTGCATCAGTTCTATGAAGATATTACATTGGCGACGAGGATAAACCGGTGTGTATTGAGAGACTGTTATGGGAAGGTTCAGAGTCTGCATAGCAGCTAAAGACAAGCTACAAAAAAAATGCAGGAAAAGAAGTCGTTTGCTGAGACAGGATGGCGCTGGTGGGTTAGGTGAACCCCTTTGATTGTGAATTGCAATCATGGGAGGAATACATAGAAATGTTGGAATATTTTTTCAAGCAAATGAGATTACTGATGCCAGCAAGAAGAAAGCTGTGTTATTAAGTGGAGTTGGTGGGTCCACATATAGTTTGGTGAGAAGTTTGCGGTGTCCTGTGACGCCAGCTGAGAAAATGTATCAGGATCTTGTCAATGTGCTCAAGGCACATTATAATCCAAAGCCAAGTGAGCTTGTGCAGAGATACAAGTTTATTTCACGCATGTAGAAAACGGATGAGACAGTGGCTGAGTTTGTGGCGGAGTTAAAAAAGTTAGCACAACACTATGAGTATGGGCCTACATTTCAACAAATGCTTCGTGACCGGCTGGTGTGTGGCGTAAACGACGACAGAATGCAGAGAAGGCTTTTGTCGGAAATGGATTTGACCTTTTAAAAAGGCCCTTAATATGTCAGGTGATGGAATCATCTAACAGACCTATAAAAGATCTCCAAGGCCTATCTGGGGATGAAGAATCGCTCCAAGGTTACGAACGGTACAGGCGGCTATGCATAAGGTGTGCTTGGAGGATAAGAGGGGCAGAACATGGACTATGAGTGCTACAGGTGCAAAGGGAATCATGCGCCCAACATATGCAAGTTTATTATGGAACTGTGCCACAAATGTGGGAAACGGGGACACATTAAGCGGGCATGCAAATCCAGACTCGTGAGGCGAGATTACAAGGCCCCCTTTCACGGACTGAGGGGGGAGAGAAAAGAAAAGAAAGGTAGGAGATCACATTTAGTGAGAGAGTATGTGTGACGGGATGCCGTCTCTTTCCGTCTGTCCTGGCTCTCCAGACACCCCCTTACCAGGATCAGACCGGCCTCTGAGTTGCTGGGAACTCAGTGCCTCGAGCAGCCTGATCCACAACTCCAGACCCGCTTGTTCTGAACTCCTGCCTTGGAGCCTCTTTGCATTTCCAGAATGCCGCTCAGTGCCTTCTGAGGGTGATTATAGCTGTAGCGTAGCTGAGACACCAGGCAGGCTGTATGTTCACACAGGATACACACTCGCCATTTCACTTGGCCTGCTTTTATTTGGTTCACAATCAGATAACCGTTAACATTCCCGCCCCCCAGACATTTCGGCACCGTCATTCAGCAGTTCCCCATCAGGTCCTCTCAGAGTGCAAGCTCTTGAGCAGGGGCTTCTCTGGTACTGTTCTATGTGTTTAACTTGCATGTATATTGGTTATCCTGTCTTTCCCATTGTACGGTGCTACGGTACTTGGTGGTGCCTTATAATTAACTGTAACTGCAGTCATACAGAGCACAGGTCCTTGTTTCGGGGGATTCCAGGGGAGCAGCGGCGATCCAGGGGTACCGTTTGAGAGCTCGGGTCCCTAAGGTGTCACAGTCCAAAAAGCGCCCAGATCTGGGGGTAGGGGCACGAATGGCAGCATATAGTAGATATCCCCCTTGGATGCCGCATGGTCAGGGCTGCTTAAGCTCCTGGGGTCAAGAAAGGCTCAGCAAAGTGGGTTCCCAATGGAGCTCCCTCCTGAGAATCACCACAACGGTAGGTCGCATGAGGATCATCCCACCTTTGAAATATCACCCCGCTGGAGCAGTTAGTTTTCCTGGGCACAGACGTTTAACGTTTCTGCAGATGCTCCATTACCGACAATGAGGTGCATTCCTGGAACGGGATTGGTTGGCCCTTATAGCTCCTTGGATTGTGATTGGCTGAGGTTTCAAACCCAGCTCAGGCTTTCAATCCCAGGTAACCCTGGTGTCGGATAACACAGTGAGCATAAGGTTTAAAGGCATTTTGATTACGTGCTGATATGGGGGGGGGGGTCACAAAAACACCACTTTAAAACACTAACAAACATGTAGCTTAACTGAGGGGAATAGCAGAGGATCAAGGGGTTCCGCGACAACGATACGTTTAAAACCACACAGTATAAATGGACATAAGGTCTTCCCCAAAGCAACGATGTATGTCTTTTGGGGTTTCGCCATGGAAATAAAAGTCTTGGGTTTGACGCGGGGAGCGCTATGTCAGTTCCATGACAGTATGTGAGTGAGGCAGAAGATGCAGGTGACATACAGTTGTGTTCAAAATTATTCAAGCCCCACTGAAATTGAGTGTTTTGGCCAGTTTGACATTGATTTTGATCATTCAGTCATCTTGCTTACAATTAAATCAAAGAGGCACGTGTAGGTCAGACAAATATAACATAACATTTATAATGAAATAAGCACAAATGTCTTTTCTGTGCTCACATCATTATCAGTTTTATTCAACCCCCAAGTGACATTCAATCTTAGTACTTAGTACAACATCCTTTTACAGTTATAACAGCTTTTAAACGTGAAGCATAGCTTGACACAAGTGTCTTGCAGCCATCTACGGGTATCTTCGCCCATTCGACATGGGCAAAAGCCTCCAGTTCAGTCACATTCTTAGGCTTGCGCACTGCAACTGCTTTCTTTAAGTCCCACCAGAGGTTCTCAATCGGATTTAAGTGTAAGGATCAACGCCGGCGGCGTAATAAAAAGCCTAAACCCAGTGCTGGCTCATAGTAGTGGGACTTTCATATAGCAGTACCACTACTCACCTCTGCCTGTGCATCGCTCAGGTGTTGCCTAGATCACCTACTATTCCTGCATAAAACCAGGCCACACCTGAAGCCCAACGCTTCCACATTGTCTTGGAAATATCCAAGCTGCAAGGAGCTACCTGTTGTGCCTCCTAGGACTCATACTCTGCTGGATCGTATTTTCTCAAGGCTATCTGTTATATCTCTCCTGGACTTATTATTTGTAAACCTCCTGGATCTCCTACTTACTACAGACCTCTGGACTTGTTATCCTCCTGGACCTCCCAAATTTTCCTTGCCTGGATTATAAGGACTTGCCCATATCTCCAAGGACTCGGATATATATACATATATATATAACCTAAGTACACTTTGTTGTATTGTATCTTTGTTCTGATCTGTAGTTTCCCTTTATACTTAGTATGTTCTGCTCTAGTTCCCTCTAGCCCTGTAACCTGTATGTTCTGCTCTAGTTCCCTCTAGCCCTGTAACCTGTATGTTCTGCTCTAGTTCCCTCTAGCCCTGTAACCTGTATGTTCTGCTCTAGTTCCCTCTAGCCCTGTAACCTGTATGTTCTGCTCTAGTTCCCTCTAGCCCTGTAACCTGTATATATTCTGCTCTGGTTCCCTCTAGCCCTGTAACCTGTATATATTCTGCTCTGGTTCCCTCTAGCCCTGTAACCTGTATATATTCTGCTCTGGTTCCCTCTAGCCCTGTAACCTGTATATATTCTGCTCTGGTTCCCTCTAGCCCTGTAACCTGTATATATATTCTGCTCTGGTTCCCTCTAGCCCTGTAACCTGTATATATTCTGCTCTGGTTCCTCTAGCCCTGTAACCTGTATATATTCTGCTCTGGTTCCCTCTAGCCCTGTAACCTGTATATATTCTGCTCTGGTTCCCTCTAGCCCTGTAACCTGTATATATTCTGCTCTGGTTCCCTCTAGCCCTGTAACCTGTATATATTCTGCTCTGGTTCCCTCTAGCCCTGTAACCTGTATATATTCTGCTCTGGTTCCCTCTAGCCCTGTAACCTGTATATATTCTGCTCTGGTTCCCTCTAGCCCTGTAACCTGTATATATTCTGCTCTGGTTCCCTCTAGCCCTGTAACCTGTATATATTCTGCTCTGGTTCTCTCTAGCCCTGTAACCTGTGTATATACAATCTCTCCTCCTTTCCTCCTTATTCATATATATATTTCTGCTTTAGTTCTCTCTAGACCTGTAACCTGTGTATACATATATACACTTCTTCCCTATTCCTTTAGCTTTTCCCCTCCTATTCAGTATTCTCCATCTATTGCATACCTCTTCTATATCTGTTATTGCCTTTGCTTTATTGTGTCTTTACAATAAATCATCATATACATATATATATATCTGCTTTGCAAGACTTCTTCATTGCACATTGGCTCGTACCTACCGCCCCGGAACCAGCACCTTACATTAAGTCAGGTGACTGCGATGGCCACTCCAAAATGTTCCAGCCTTTAATCTGCAACCATGCTCTAGTGGACTTGGAGGTATGCTTGGGATCATTGTCCTGTTGAAAGGTCCAACGTCTCCCAAGCCTCAGGTTTGTGACGGACTGCATCACATTGTCATCCAATATCTCCTGGTACTGAAGAGAATTCAAGGTACCTTGCACACGCTGAAGCTTCCCTGTACCTGCAGAAGCAAAACAGCCCCAAAGCATGATTGACCCCCCGCCATGCTTCACAGTAGGCAAGGTGTTCTTTTCTTCATAGGCCTTGTTCTTCCTCCTCCAAACATAGCGTTGATCCATGGGCCCAAACAGTTCTAATTTTGTTTCATCAGTCCACAGAACACTATCCCAAAACTTCTGTGGTTTGTCCACATGACTTTTGTCCATACTGCAGTCGACTCTTCTTATTCTTTGGAGACAGCAAGGGGGTGCGCCTGGGAGTTCTGGCATGGAGGCCTTCATTACGCAGTGTGCGCCATATTGTCTGAGCTGAAACTTCAGTACCCACATCTGACAAATCTTTTCTCCGTTCCTCAGCAGTCATACGGGGACTTTTCTCCACTCTACGCTTCAGGTAGCGCACAGCAGTCGAAGTCAGCATCTTCTTTCTGCCACGACCAGGTAGCGTTTCAACAGTGCCCTTTGCCTTGAATTTGCGAATGATGCTTCCTATGGTCTCTCTTGGTATGTTTAGCATCTTTGCAATCTTCTTATAGCCATTGCCCTTCCTGTGAAGAGTAATCACCTCTTCTCTTGTCTTCCTGGACCATTCTCTTGACTTCACCATGTTTGTAACCACACCAGTAAATGTCTAGAAGGAGCTGAGTATCACAGTCATTTTAAAGCTGCCTAATTGGTGCTTATTATGCTTTATTGCTGCTCCGTGACATCCACAGGTGTTTTCAATACCTGATTGAAAACACTTGAATGAACCTCTGTTCTTCAGAGTGGTAGTCTTTAAGGGGTTGAATAATTGTGTCAATGAAGAATTCACAAAAGAAACATTTACTACTGTATTACAAAACCAATTGATGTCATTTTAGTTGCATATGGTTCTTTAAAAAGTCCTTGTAGGATTTCATTCTGAATACAATTACAAATGTCACTAAATTCCCGAAAACCCTTTACAGCATTGGGGGTTGAATAATTTTGAACACAACTGTAAATACAAATTCTCCAAACTGGATATGAGTCCTGCATATCAGCAGATTGTGCTGGATGGAAGCGCTAAAAAGTATGTGACTGTTAATACACATAAAGGGTTGTATACTTACTGTAGATTGCCATTTTCTAACGCACTATGGAGGGAGTCTTACAAAACATGCCGAATGTCGCAGTCTTAGATGACATTTTAGTTACTGGTGCCAGCGAGGAGGAACATTTTAAGAAATAGAGGAAGTTTTGTCTCGGCAAAAAAAAAGTGGACTGAGATTGAAAATGAGTAAGTGTGAATTCCTGGGAAGGGAAGTGTTTTTTCTGGGTCACAAGATCAGTGCTGCAGGTGTGCAGCCAGTTGCGGTAAAGGTCCAGGTCATACAAGAAGCACCCACACTGCAGTCTGTGAGTGAACTAAAGGCTTACTTAGGCCTACTGAACTATTACCATAAATTCCTACCAGGTTTGTCTACCATACTAGCATCGTTGCATGCACTACTGAGGAAAGAGACTAAATGGATCTGGGGTTGTGAGCAAAAAAGAGGCCTTTGAAAAGTCCAAAAATCTTCTACAGTCGGATGCCTTGTTGGTGCATTATGATGTAAACAAACCCATTATCCTGGCTTGTGACGCTTCCCCTTATGGCGTGGGGGCGGTGTTGTCACACAGGCTGGCGGATGGAACAGAACAGCCAATAGGGTTCATCTCACGGACCCTGAATGCAGGAGAGAAAAATTATTCTCAAATTGAGGAGGGCCTTGCTGTGATTTTTGGGGTAAAGACGTTTCACACATACTTGTATGGGAGACAATTTACCATAGTAACAGACCATAAGCCACTGATCTCATTATTTAATGAACTGAAGGAGGTGCCACATATGGCTTCACCCCGCATTCAGAAATGGGCTGTGACGTTATGTGGATATGAGTACTCTATTGTGTACAAAGCAGGAAACGATCATCAAAATGCGGATGACCTGAGCCAGTAGCAGGTGGCCGGTGGCAGGGAATGAGGTGGAGACTTCTGCTGAGGAAGAGAGAAAACTACTGTTGGAAGAAAATGGCGTACCATCGATTAAAGCCGAACACGTGAGGAAATGGACAGATACGGATACCGTTTTCGGCACGGGTTAGAGTTTGTCCTCAGTGGATGGCCAAAAAGAGTGGATAAATCAATGTTTGGAGCTTATGCAAAAAGGAAAGAGGAACGGAGTGTGCAGGCAGGTTGTGTCTTGTGGGGTGCCCGAGTAGTCATTCCACCCCCAGGTCGTACAGACCTACTAAAACAGTTACACACCAATCATCCAGGCATAATCTGAAAGGACTGCCGCGGAGCTATATGTGGTGGCCGAAGATGGATGCCGATTGTAGAAGGAATTGTGAAAACTTGCACCTTGTGCCAAGAAAATCAAAATTCTCCAGAAGTGTGCACCTTTACATCCTTGGGAAGTACCAAGCCTCTCATGGAGAAGAATTCACATTGATTATGCTGGCCCATGGATGGGCAAGATGTTTTTGATTTTGGTGGATGCTTACTCTAAATGGATTCTAGTTTACACTAGAAATTTTGGAGTGGCACCTTCCTGTATTCCGGGGACGATTCAGGAAAAGATGGGACCTGTGTCATACACAGTCGCACTTGGAAATGACCAGATTGTGCGTCGTCATATTGACTAGATGAGATCTAGACATATTTTATCTCCGAGGACATCATCAGGTTTGGAGAACCAAAAGCTTCAGGCCAGTGGAAAAGTGCATTGTGGGTGAACACGCGGAAATGGTCGTAGATCGCGAACATACGAACTGGCGATGTTCGAATCGAACTCCGAACACATCGAACCGAACAGCTCATCCCTACTCACCTTCACATGAGCTGGTGTTTGCGGGGGTGGGGTGCTTTCTTGTGACGACCGCACAGGCGTTGGTAAATTTGCTGGGCTTCTTCTTTCTGGGCCCAGAATCTGTAGATTAAGAGATTCTTAATGTGGAACCATAAATTCTTTGCATGATCTCTCCTCCTCACTGTTCAGAATACATGGATCATGTATGTGCTGCCCAAGTTCCATGGGGCGCCTTTTGACCCTGGCCTGGCCAGATGATTGGACCTTTTGTGTCACATGACTGGACCTTTTATTAGGATGTGAGAACATACAGCTGTTACGGCACCAATCACAATGTGACCAAGAATGAAGGATTTTATACGTGCATATCTACGACGGAGATTATGCCGAAACCTTCATTATTAATCTCATTCGTAGATACGTTTCTATAAAATCCCACCTTCATTCTTGGTCACATGGTGATTTTGCTGTAACATGCGTTTTCACAAACCTTTTTGGCTCTTTAGGTACATAGTGGTTGAAGAGGTGTGAATTTGTGGCACAAGAGGTCCTCTCTGAGCACTGCGCCGCATTGATCTTCATATTGGGATGGCTGATTGGAAGCCGCTGTGTGCCAGCTGTAGGGTTTGGAATCTGCTCTGAAGGGTCGGCAGCTGGTGTGTGTGTGTGAGGCTTTGATCGGGGTCAGAGTTCATAAAGAGACTTCTGTAGTTGTGTGTGAGCGACACGTGAGGCTCTGCCCTTATTGATGCCCTTTAGTTCTGGACAAGGAACCTGTTTTACTTGGCCATCAAATAAAAGCTTGCGGAGCCTTGGATAGTGCTGCGGAGTCTGTGCGGAGCAGACGGTTTTGGTGTAATTCAGTGGATTATTTGAGGCAGAGATTTGGGTAAAGGAGACGCGGCCAGGTCTGACTTTACCCCGAATCGTGTAGAAACGCAGAGCAGTGCGGGGGGGGGGGTTTGGGCAGTATGGAGAATTTGAGGAGTGCGGCGCTGTCTGACGCAGCGCATATTTAACGGGATGATGCTAAAACACAAAGAAATTAAGAAATGGTATAACTGATAAATCAGCGCATGTAACGGATGACACACGTTACACGGCTGTTCTGGATACACGCCGCCGCCTCTCCTGGCCAGATATGAAGGCCGGGGTGACTTGTAAACATGGTGGTTTGTGGCAATAAATTTCCTGCACTGACCACACCGGCTGGGTGGAGTAGAGGTAACATCACTGCTCTGCGTGGAGAGAGCCTGTGGAGACATGGGTTCGATCCCGGCAAGAGCACCTCTCCAGTAAGTGTCCTTGGGCAATACACCTAACGGTACATACTCGCCACCCAGGACATACTTGAAACGAGAGTCTCAATGTATCCATCCTCTAAAATCCTTTCTCAAAAAAACAAAACATCTATATATAATCTCACACAATGGATGCACCCAGTGACACATATAGAGGAAAATATCACACAATGGATGCACCCAGTGACACATATAGAGGAAAATATCACACAATGGATGCACCCAGTGACACATATAGAGGAAAATATCACACAATGGATGCACCCAGTGACACATATAGAGGAAAATATCACACAATGGATGCACCCAGTGACACATATAGAGGAAAATATCACACAATGGATGCACCCAGTGACACATATAGAGGGAAATATCACACAATGGATGCACCCAGTGACACATATAGAGGAAAATATCACACAATGGATGCACCCAGTGACACCTATAGAGGGAAATATCACACAATGGATGCACCCAGTGACCATATAGAGGAAAAATCACACAATGGATGCACCCAGTGACACATATAGAGGGAAATATCACACAATGATGCACCCAGTGACACATATAGAGGGAAATATCACACAATGGATACACCCAGTGACACATATAGAGGGAAATATCACACAATGGATGCACCCAGTGACACATATAGAGGAAAATATCACACAATGGATGCACCAGTGACACATATAGAGGGAAATATCACACAATGGATGCACCCAGTGACACCATAGAGGGAAATATCACACAATGGATGCACCCAGTGACACCTATAGAGGGAAAATATCAACAATCACACATGGACCCCAGAACCTAGAGGGAAATATCACACAATGAATGCACCACGTGACACCAGTGATATAGAGGAAAATATCACACAATGGATGCACCCAGTGACACATATAGAAAATAATGATCACCCAGAATGGATATCACACAATGATGCAAAGTGACACAAAAACCACATGGATGCACCCACACATATAGAGGAAAATATCACACAATGGATGCACCCAGTGACACATATAGAGGAAAATATCACACAATGGATGCACCCAGTGACACATATATAGAGGAAAATATCACACAATGGATGCAACCAGTTGACACATATGAAATATCACAGAAGAGTGTGTTTTCCTGGAGCTCTAAGCACAGCCAACACCCCGAGCTTGGCCTCCCCTGGCTGGGAGGGCTTACAGCCTAAATTTTTGATCCATGGATCCACTACCTGGGGCCCCTGTTACCTTACCACCTGATAGCCCTGCACCTGGATGGAGGGGCATTTTGCACAGACTCTCTGCAAGCGTCCACCTCTATGAGGAAGGTGAGTCCCACACCCCAGGGGCGATGTCCAACGTGCCCGCATCACTGCAGATTCTCAACTTTATGAATTAGAGACCCTGGCCACTACCATAGCGGCCAAAAGGCCGATTTCAAGAAGCGCCTGGGACTCCCGCATGTGGCGGAGAACCCCCGCGCTGAGCTCCAGGCGCTGGCCGAAGCTAGTTTAGAGTGTGCCAAACTACGACAGCAGGTCATCCTGTTTGTGGAAGACCTTCCTTCTGGAGACCGGGCGGAGAGGGCGGTGGAAGCGGTAGGAACCGCAGTACCCGTCAGGAAGCTCCCCGCTGCAGAGGTCGATGCCATGGAGGTCCAGGAGTCGGTGGTAGAGGCCCCTATTGATGAAACCGCTTCAGGCGGGACCACAACTCCCATCAGTGCTGACGGTCCGGAGAAGCAGCCGGTGTCCTATGCCGCCGCGGTGGCCGGGACTTCAGGCCAACGTACCCCGGAGAGCCAGAGGCTGGAGATGGAGAAGGTCCGGCGCCGTTTCTCTGTCACTAAACAACAACTAGAAAACGTGCGCCAGGATTTAAAGCTTCAAAGAGCGGCATCCGGCAAAGTCGGTGCTTCTAAGCGAGTCGCTATGAGGGAAAATATCAACACCTTGAAGGAAAGCGAGAGCGAACTGGTGTCCACATTGCTGAACCTGACCGCGGAGCTGGAGCGTTGGGGGGGAAATTCCCACCAAATCAATAGCAAACAACGCCGGCAGCAGGTAGTGCAAGAAAAAAGAAAGAAAGGGTCTAACCCACGCCTGTCACCCAATCCGGTTGGTCACACCCCTTCTTCGGGGACCCCCGAATCACTGACACCCCCCCTAACCAGATCCACCCCCCCACCGATATTTGGCCAGAGGGAGAGGCAAGTTTCTCCCCCTGGATACTTAAAAAGTTCCACAAGAAGCCAGCAGCAACATCACCAGGGACCTGGTGTTTTCCGTCGCTGAGTGCCCCGATGACGTCATCGCGGGGCGCCAGAGGAGCCGTCGCCGGAAGCCCCACCTCAAGCAGGAGATGGGGAGTAGGAGCGTAGCTGGACCGGGGGATGAGTACGCAGCAACGTCATCTTCCTCCAGGAGCCCTTCACCGCGACAGAGACCCCCTGCAGCCACCTGCCGCCCAGCCACCGGTCCCCATCCCGCCAGGGAAACACTCCCCGCGGGTGCCGGTCGAGCGCCCTGTGTGCGTGATGGGGCAAGCTCTCCCATGCCTCCTTCTTCCAAACTCCCCCCTCCTCCCCCCCGACTTTCCCAAATTTCCCCCTAAAGTGCAACTTCCAAAAAAAAATGTCAGTGCTGCTGCAGCAGCTGAGATCACCGCAGGACCTGCCTCTCAGTTACAAAACATAAATGTTATTTCAACTGTACCACGCTCTGCTGCTGCAGGTGCCATCTCAGCAACTGTTATACAGAGCTCTGCAATAGAAGGTGAATTTGGATATACGTGTACTGTCACGGATCCCCCTGATACTAGAGTGGTGGTCCCTATACGCAGGACTCTCTCTACCCTTCCGATCCTTAGAGTGGTCGGCACGACTAGACAGACATAGGATGATACACAAGACCTTAGAACAATTAGCTCTTCCCAAGACCCTAACAACACAAGGGTAGTCTGATGTGTGCTTATTAGGGTGCCACACAGACTGACCTCAATACCAGAATTAGAAGAGTTAATGCCAATACCAGGGGTTACGCACAGAATGGTTCGTTCGCCAATGCCAAGGGTCATACACAGAGTGGTTCGTTCGCCAATGCCAAGGATCATACACAGAGTGGTTCGTTCGCCAAATACCAAGGATCATACACAGAGTGGTTCGTTCGCCAATGCCAGGGGTCATACACAGAGTGGTTCGTTCGCCAATGCCGGGTCATACACAGAATCGTTAGTTTGCCAATGCCAGGGGTCATACACAGAATCGTAGTTTGCCAATGCCAAGGGTCATACACAGAATCGTAGTTTGCCAATGCCAAGGGTCATACACAGAATCGTAGTTTATGCCAAGGGTCATACACAGAATCGATAATAGCCAAAATATATATTCAAGAGCTCTGCGGGAAGTAACTACCACGTCAGGGCACCGGCGTCTCTGTGAGTCTGGGCTTTAAACCCGGCGGGTCCGCGTCTCGCCGCCAGGCCCCGCCCCCCGGCGTCTCACGTGTGCGGAAGACGTCCGCAATATCACTCGGCGCCTGGCCAGCGAGCAGCGGAGGAAGCTGCTGCCAGGCGCCGGGGGGCGCGGGGGCCACCGTGACAGAACCCCCCCTCTACGGGCGGCCACTGGACGACCCCCAGGAGCGCGGGGATGAGCCACGTAGAAGGCCTTCACCAACCGAGGCGCGCATGGACCTCAGCAGCCGGGAGCCAAGAACGATCCTCCGGCCCGTAGCCCACCCAGTCGACCAGATACTGCAAAGTGCCCCTTGAGACCCTGGCGTCCAAAATGGCCCGGACTTCAAACTCTTCCTCACCCTCCACTGAGATAGAGGAGGTGGGATACGGGCCCTGGTGTACCGATTACATAAGAGAGGTTTTAAGAGGCTCACGTGGAACACGTTGTGTATCCGGATATGGGGAGGTAATGCCAAAGCATAGGAGACGGGGTTGAGTCGTCGTAAAACCTTGTAAGGGCCTATGAATCTAGGTGCCAACTTCATGGAAGGCACTAGGAGCTTAATATTCCGCGAGGAAAGCCATACCCTGTCCCCAACCTGATATACGGGGGCCTGCCTCCTGTGTCTGTCAGCCTTGATTTTCTGGATGGCACTACTTTTCTTGAGTGCCTCCTTGACTTTCCCCAGGTGTCCTTCAAGGACGCCAAATGGTCATCCAAAGCAGGTATCGTGGTATCCGAAAATGTAGTCGGTAACATAGGAGGGTCGAAACCATAAACGGTGAAGAAAGGGAATGTCCTGTGGATTCGCTCACCGCGCTGTTCAAAGCATACTCAGCCCATGGTAGCAGGTCTGACCAGTTATCTTGCTGTTCTGAGATAAAGCACCTGAGATACTTTTCTACATTCTGATTTGCACGTTCTGCTGCTCCGTTGGTCGGGTGATAGGCCGAAGAGAAAGACAAGTCTATCCCCACATTCTTACAAAACCCTTTCCAAAACCTGGAGACGAATTGGGTACCCCTATCGGAGACAATCCCAAGAGGAATACCATGTATGCGGACCACGTGGTTAATGAATATGGGCACCAGTTCGGCTGCCGACGGTAGCTTACGAAGAGGAACATAGTGACCCATCTTGGAGAACCGATCGATGATCGTAAGTATAACTGTGTTCCCTCTAGAATCGGGTAACTCCACTATGAAGTCCATAGCTAGGTGCGACCATGGACGTTCTGGGATAGGCAGAGGTTGGAGCAAACCAATGGGTGCTGTCTTGGGATTTTTATGTCTTGCGCAAACCTCGCACACAGCTATGTAATCCTTAACATCTCGGCGCAACGTGGGCCACCAAAAGATTTTATTAATACTGGACACCGTTTTGGTGATTCCCATATGCCCGGACGTTTTATTATCATGGTAAAGGTTTAATATTTCTTCTCTTTCACATTCAGGTACAAAGAGTTTCGCGGGAGTTTTCCCTTCAGGAGCCGTGCCCTGCACGGTTTGTAACCTTTGCAACAAGGGAGACGAGACATTGATTGTGGTAGAGGCTATAATCCTTTCTTGGGGTACAATGGGATGCTGATCTTGGACGTTAAATTCGTAGGACTCATGTTGTCTAGATAAAGCATCTGCCTTAACATTTCTGGACCCAGGTCTATAGGTCAGTACGTAATTAAAGCTTGAAAGAAACAACGACCATCTTGCTTGTCGGGAATTTAACCGTTTAGCATCTCCAATGTATGTGAGATTTTTATGATCGGTTATGATAAGGATGGGTCACTAGACCCTTCCAGTAGGTATCTCCATTCTGCCAAGGCTGATATGACTGCTAACAACTCTCTGTTTCCTATGTCATAGTTCCTCTCTGCCGGGGAGAGTTTCCGGGAATAGAAGCCGCATGGATGCAATGGTTTGTCGGTGCCTCCCTCTGGGACAAGACTGCACCAAGACCTATCTCGGAGGCATCAACTTCCACTTGGAACGGCAGAGCCGGATCCGGATGTCTGAGTACCGGGGCCGTAGTAAACGCTTGTTTGAGTGCTTCAAAGGCTTGACTGGCTTGGGGTGTCCATTTCTGATTACCCACCCCTTTCCTAGTCATGGCCGTGAGGGGAGATACCAAAACCGAAAACTCTTTAATGAACCTCCTATAATAATTAGTGAATCCTAGAAACCTCTGGATGGCTTTAAGTCCTTGGGGTAGAGGCCAGTCTAGGATTGCTGTAAGTTTCTTAGGGTCCATCTGGAACCCCTCCGGTGTTATTATGTAGCCAAGGAAATGTACTGTCCTTATGTCAAATAAACATTTCTCTAATTTACAATACAATCCAGCCTCCAACAATTTTTTCAGTACTTTTTTCACGTGGACATGATGGGTTACGATATCAGGCGAGTATATCAGGATGTCATCAAGATATACTATGACAAATACTTGCAGGAATTCTCGTAAGGTATCATTAATGAGGTCTTGAAAAACAGCCGGCGCATTGCATAGGCCAAAAGGCATCACCAGGTACTCATAATGCCCACTTCTAGTATTAAAAGCCGTTTTCCATTCGTGTCCCTCTTTAACCCTTACGAGGTTGTAAGCCCCGCGTAAATCAAGTTTAGTATAAATATTGGCCCCCTTTAGGCGATCGAACAGTTCTGTGATAAGTGGTATGGGATAGGCGTTCCTTATGGTAATCCTGTTCAAACCTCTATAATCTATACAAGGCCGCAGGTCTCCCTCTTTTTTCGATACAAAAAAGAAACCTGCCCCTGCTGGAGAAGAGGACCGTCTGATGAAACCTCGTTCCAGGTCTCCCTTATACTCCTCCATAACGTCATTTTCTTTTTGGACAAGGGGTATACATGTCCCCTAGGAGGCATAGTACCAGGGAGTAAATTTATAGCACAGTCGTACGGGCGGTGCGGCGGTAGGACCTCAGTCCTGGACTTAGAGAAGACCTCTTTCAATCCCAAATATTGTTCAGGCACCTCTGTAGACAAGGGAGGGGCTGTGGCAACGTTGAGGCTAGCGATTACGTTGACCCTGCCCAGACAGTGCGATTGACAACGAGGACTCCAGTATTTTATGTCTCTTTGGACCCAGTCAATAACCGGGTTGTGTTCTGCCAACCACGGAAACCCAAGCACGACAGGACAAGAAGGGGACTCAATGATTTGGAAACATATGTATTCGTGGTGCAATACTCCTGTTTTCATACATACAGAAACAGTGTCGTGGGTGATATGGGGGCAAGATAGAGGGTTACCATCTATAGCTTCCACCATAAGAGGTCTGTCCTTGAGGACCAGAGGTATGAGACATTTAGCAGCAAACTGTTTATCCATAAAATTGCCTGAGGCCCCAGAATCTAAGAAGGCCTCAGTCTTAATGTGAACCTTGTCCCAGGTCAATGATATTGGTACCAGGATCCTGGACTTTTTTTTTTCGTTGTTCACGAAAGAGGCATAAAGAGATCCTATAACCTGGGTATTGGCTGGTCTCTGGCTTGCTCGGCCACTCTCACCCCTGCTCCCCCTAGGTCTCTGAGGACATTGAAGGCGGAAGTGGTCTGCCCCGGCGCAATAGAAGCAGAGTCCCTTCTCCCTTCTGTGAGCTCTCTCTGCCTCCGATATACCAGTCTTTCCTATCTGCATAGGCTCAACAACAGGTAGATCAGATTTAACGTTTTCCTGGTTACCGGAAGTAACGGTGGTTCTGGATGATAAGGGTAAAGGAGGCAAGAGCCTTCTAGGTCTATCCCTGGGGTGTCTCCTTTCCCTAATTTGATCATCCATAGCGATACAGAAGTCGATCAAATGATCAAGAGTCTCTGGCAATCTTAGAGGAGCCAACTCGAACATAAACGCGTCGTTCAGCCCTTCAGTAAAGGCCAAGGTTAGGACATCGTTCGGCCAGAGGACCTCTGAAGTCAAGGTCTTAAATTCTATTGCGTATTCCGCAACCCTCCTATTACCTTGTTTAATATGAAATAATGACCTCCCTGCATTGGTAGCCCTTCTAGAGGGGTCAAAGGTGCGTTTAAGCTCTGAAGTAAAACCCTCATAATCGTATATGATGGGTTTTTTGTTCTCCCACAAGGGAGTAGCCCACAATAAAGCCTTCTCCGTTAAATGACTAATTAGATAGCCCACCTTAGCTTTATCTGACATACAGGAGCCTGGGTTGTTCTCGAACAATATCTCTAGTTGGGTCAGAAAGCCCCGGCACAAGTTTGGTGTCCCATCATAGCGTACGGGTGCTTTCATACTGAGCCTGCATCCCTCAGGAGAGGCCGGACTGATCCTAGGCACTACTGGGTCTGGAGGACTTGCAGTCCCAGAACTAGATCGGTTTAACAGGGTCTGCAGGGCAAGAGCAATCTGGTCCATCCTATGGTCCTGCTCTTCTTGTCTGGCTGCAATACGAGTCAACTGATTAGAGAGGTCTGCGGGATCCATTGGCCCTGACGTAATGTCACGGATCCCCCTGATACTAGAGTGGTGGTCCCTATACGCAGGACTCTCTCTACCCTTCCGATCCTTAGAGTGGTCGGCACGACTAGACAGACATAGGATGATACACAAGACCTTAGAACAATTAGCTCTTCCCAAGACCCTAACAACACAAGGGGTAGTCTGATGTGTGCTTAGGGTGCCACACAGACTGACCTCAATACCAGAATTAGAAGAGTTAATGCCAATACCAGGGGTTACGCACAGAATGGTTCGTTCGCCAATGCCAAGGGTCATACACAGAGTGGTTCGTTCGCCAATGCCAAGGATCATACACAGAGTGGTTCGTTCGCCAATACCAAGGATCATACACAGAGTGGTTCGTTCGCCAATGCCAGGGGTCATACACAGAGTGGTTCGTTCGCCAATGCCAGGGGTCATACACAGAATCGTTAGTTTGCCAATGCCAGGGGTCATACACAGAATCGTAGTTTGCCAATGCCAAGGGTCATACACAGAATCGTAGTTTGCCAATGCCAAGGGTCATACACAGAATCGTAGTTTGCCAATGCCAAGGGTCATACACAGAATCGATAATAGCCAAAATATATTCAAGAGCTCTGCGGGAAGTAACTACCACGTCAGGGCACCGGCGTCTCTGTGAGTCTGGGCTTTAAACCCGGCGGGTCCGCGTCTCGCCGCCAGGCCCCGCCCCCGGCGTCTCACGTGTGCGGAAGCGTCCGCAATATCACTCGGCGCCTGGCCAGCGAGCAGCGAGGAAGCTGCTGCCAGGCGCCGGGGGGGCGCGGGGGCCACCGTGACATGTACCCCTGGTAGCAATATAGTCAGCCCATTGATAGATCTAGGTGATCCTCCATCCACCATGGACGGAATGTCTGGTAGAGACGAGCAATATGTAGCAGTTGCTGGCGGTGGGTCTGCGGCCGGTGGTGTGGCCGCCGCCGGTGCTGCGGCTACCGTGGGCTGTGTGGCTGTTGTCGAGGGGGAGGGGGGGCCCCGGCTGCGGGCGCACCTGTGGTTGGTGGGGGTGCCGCGGTCGGCGGCGGTCCTGGGGCCGGTAATGGAGGCGTCATTAGTGGCGGTTCTGCGGTCGGCTGCGGGGCTGTTGGTGGCTGCGGTGCCTCGGTTGGCTGTGGGGGTGCTGGTGGTGGGGGGTCGGCCACCGGTGGCGGAGGTGGTGGCGCCGCCTTAGGGACGAGGACTGAGGTGGCATTAACGCACCCCCACGGTGCAGACGTGCCGGAGTTGAGCGCCTCTCAACAGTCGGACACGTTGTTAATAGAGGCAGCAATCGAAAGCGAGGGCTTTCGCCCTGCTACGGTCTTGATACCCTCACGCCCTGCTTTACCTGTTACCTTGCACAAGCCCCGTTCCACCTCAGGACCCCAGGTTTCCCCTACCCCTATCATTTACTCCCCTATTTTTGCCCGCACCCCTCGGATTTAATTCACCTCGCCACTCCTAACCCCGCCCCCAACCAGGTTGCCTTACATCGTACCCCCAGTCATTCCCCAGTGGTTAACCCCGGTATCGGTCCCGTAATTACCCCGGTAACGGGGAGTCTATCCGGAGGTGGGTCCCCCTCGGCTGGTCCTGGAGTCCGGATCCTACCACCGGGAGGGCCCTCTCTGGGTGTTGGGGCACCGTCCGGTGCCTGGGCACCGGGGCCACCCCCTCTGAACCGTCAGTGGCCGGCGACCGCAAAGCCTCTCTCCCCCGCCCCCCCGGGGGCGAGGAGGAGGAACGTGGTGCGCCTGGTCAAGGGCGGTGAGGCTGAAGGACATGGGATTCCTCCCGGTGGACCTCTACGCCCTCCTCCACCTCGGACGCCCAGGAGTTCATCAGTTTTCTGACGCCGCAGCTCCTGGACCGCTTCTGGGCTGGTTGGGACGCGGTGAGGATGGTGAAGGACTCCGTATGGGAGGGATTTTCTGAGGTGCCTGTTTCCCGACAGGGGGTGAAGCGGGTCACGTTCCTCACGGGGAACGAGTCCATCCCCATCGCAAATATCCTGGTCTGGGCCCGTAGGTACGGGGAGGTGAAAACCACCCTGCAGAAGATTCTGGATGAGGACGGGATCTGGACCGGCGGCTGGACACTCGCCCTCCAGCTGCGCGAGATCCGGGGGGGGGCGCTCAGCACCTGCCCACCTCGTTTTTCATAGGGGCTGACCGGGTGACCTGCTTCTACGCCGGTCAGCCCCGAGTGTGTTTCAAATGCGGCTCTCCCAGGCATTTCAGTAATGCCTGCGAGGTGTTACGCTGCACGCTCTGTGGTGCTGTGGGCAGTGGCGTAGCGTGGGTTGTCAGCGCCCGGGGCCAGCCAAGAATTGTGCGCCCCCCCAACTTGTGGACACGTTATCGATATTGCCCCAGCTCACACATGGATATTGCCGCAGCTCACACATGGATATGCCCCAGCTCACACATGGATATGCCCCAGCTCACACATGGATATTGCCCCAGCTCACACATGGATATTGCCCCAGCTCACACATGGATATGCCCCAGCTCTCACATGGATACTGCCCCAGCTCACACATGGATATGCCCCAGCTCTCACATGGATACTGCCCCAGCTCACACATGGATGTTGCCCCAGCTCACACATGGATATTGCCGCAGCTCACACATGGATATTGCCCCAGCTCACACATGGATATGCCCCAGCTCTCACATGGATACTGCCCCAGCTCACACATGGATACTGCCCCAGCTCACACATGGATACTGCCCCAGCTCACACATGGATACTGCCCCAGCTCACACATGGATATTGCCCCAGCTCACACATGGATATTGCCCCGCTCTCACCAGGGTTTGCCCCCGCTCTCACATGGATTTGCCCCCAGCTCTCACATGGATTTGCCCCAGCTCTCACATGGATTTGCCCCAGCTCTCTCATGGATTTGCCCCAGCTCATGGATTTGCCCCAGCTCATGGATTTGCCCCAGCTCATGGATTTGCCCCAGCTCATGGATTTGCCCCAGCTCTCACATGTATTTGCCCCCCAGCTCACACATGTATTTGCCCCAGCTCACACATGGATTTGCCCCAGCTCACACATGGATTTGCCCCAGCTTTCTCATGGATTTGCCCCAGCTCTCTCATGGATTTGCCCCAGCTCTCTCATGGATTTGCCCCAGCTCATGGATTTGCCCCAGCTCATGGATTTGCCCCCAGCTCATGGATTTGCCCCAGCTCTCACATGTATTTGCCCCCGAGCTCACACATGGATTTGCCCCATCCCTCTCATGGGATTTGCCCCAGCTCTCTCATGGGATTTGCCCCAGCTCTCACATGGGATTTGCCCCAGCTCTCTCATGGGATTTGCCCCAGCTCTCTCATGGGATTTGCCCCAGCTCTCTCATGGGATTTGCCCCAGCTCATGGATTTGCCCCCAGCTCATGGATTTGCCCCCAGCTCATGGATTTGCCCCCAGCTCTCACATGTATTTGCCCCCCAGCTCACACATGGATTTGCCCCAGCTCACACATGGATTTGCCCCAGCTCACACATGGATTTGCCCCAGCTCTCTCATGGATTTGCCCCAGCTCTCTCATGGATTTGCCCCCAGCTCATGGATTTGCCCCCAGCTCTCACATGTATTTGCCCCCCAGCTCACACATGCATTTGCCACAGCTCTCACATGGGATTTGCCCCAGCTCTCTCATGGGATTTGCCCCAGCTCTCACATGGGATTTGCCCCAGCTCTCTCATGGGATTTGCCCCAGCTCATGGATTTGCCCCCAGCTCATGGATTTGCCCCAGCTCATGGATTTGCCCCCAGCTCATGGATTTGCCCCAGCTCTCACATGTATTTGCCCCCCAGCTCACACATGGATTTGCCCCAGCTCTCTCATGGATTTGCCCCAGCTCTCTCATGGATTTGCCCCAGCTCATGGATTTGCCCCCAGCTCATGGATTTGCCCCCAGCTCTCACATGTATTTGCCCCCCAGCTCACACATGGATTTGCCCCTGCTCTCACATGGGATTTGCCCCAGCTCTCTCATGGGATTTGCCCCAGCTCTCTCATGGGATTTGCCCCAGCTCTCTCATGGGATTTGCCCCAGCTCTCACATGGGATTTGCCCCAGCTCTCTCATGGGATTTGCCCCAGCTCATGGATTTGCCCCCAGCTCATGGATTTGCCCCAGCTCTCACATGTATTTGCCCCCCAGCTCTCACATGTATTTGCCCCCCAGCTCACACATGGATTTGCCCCAGCTCTCTCATGGATTTGCCCCGGCTCTCTCATGGATTTGCCCAAGCTCATGGATTTGCCCCCAGCTCATGGATTTGCCCCAGCTCATGGATTTGCCCCCAGCTCTCACATGTATTTGCCCCCCAGCTCACACATGGATTTGCCCCTGCTCTCTCATGGGATTTGCCCCAGCTCTCTCATGGGATTTGCCCCCCAGTTTACACATGTATTTGCCCCAGCTCTCACCTGGATATTGCTCCGGCAGGGGTTGAGGGGACCCAGAAGATGCCGGGCAGCGGGAGGGCAGCGGGAGGACGAGAGGGAAGATAGTCGTAAACGGGGAAAGTCTCTTCACGCTAACCACCCGTGATGGCTTCCCACTACGCGATCTCTGTGGCCATGCACAATGTGGCGAGTCTCAAGGCAGCGAGAAAGACCTTTGCCGCCTTCGATTTCTTCCACAGGGCCCACCAGCAGGTCATCTTTGTCCAGGAGACGCGCCTGGACATGCTGGCGGCCCTGCACCGTGCGAATAGAGAATGGAGATGGGGGGCCCTCCTTCTTCTCCCTGGCCACAGGGGATACTAGGGGGTGGCCATCCTTTCCAGGACGTCGAGGTGGTATTTCAGCGGGTGGTTGAGCTAAGGAAGGGTCGATGCGTGGTCCTCGATGTCTCGCTTGCAGGGCAGCCTCTCCGACTGATTAACATCTACGGCCCCCAGTCCAAATGGGAGAGGAAATGTCTGTTCAGCGAGATAGAGCCTTTCCTCTATACGTCCAAGGCGATCCTCTTTGGTGGTGACTTTAACACCGTCACTAGGCCCAACGACAGGGGGGGTACCAAGGGGCGCCTTGGATATGACTCTTTTTTTTCTTAATAAGATGGTTAGTCAGGCTGGTCTGGTCGATGTGCACACTCAGCACGTCCCAGGCCTCACCGGGTTCACTTTTCACCGAGGTAAGAGCAGCAGTAGGATAGACAGGTTT